>CM035422.1:93391075-93991075 GCA_020310875.1 Ceratopteris richardii
ATATACATACATGGGCACACATGTGCAATCAATACATGCTTAGACAAAATTCATCCCTATTCAGGCATCCTACATGAATGCATATACATACACATGTAATTACTCCAATTCTTATGATAGCCCTTGCAATTACATTCTTATGTTTGGATTTATAAAGATGATTCAAATGAAAAATTTAACCATCTCTTCTTGTGCTAACCAGAGCACATCTTCACCTTCCACAACTTGTAGATAGTCAAGAGAGAGTTTACTAAGATCAAAAGCTCACATAAGACATATTTTTGAGAGTTTAGAGATAGCTAGTTGAAGAAAATTTTTCATTTTTTCGAATGCTAGTTGGAGTTATGAAATACTTCTAAGATCTGTCCCCACTAAAGCTGCAGATCGTTCTGATGGACCAACCTGTAGCTCAAGTGAGGAAACATACACAAGTATCAAATTTTCATAAATAGATGCTAATTACTCTTTAAAAACTTAGAAAAATAAATATATATATATATATATATATATATATATATATATATATATGTATATTCTATAAATTTATGAAAATTAGAACAAATTTAGAGAAACAAGTAGATGCACGCTTCACACACATCTTATTATGTCCCTATTTCCATAATGAGACAAGCAATCATATGAATAAATCATCTCCTTCATAGATCTCTAGCTCATTTCACCTATTCAGTTCCAACAACTTATCCTAATCACCAGCATATACTAAGTTCTAGTAACTTAGTTTATAGAATTATACTTTTTTTCCCTTATTTATCTCATACCGTCCAAGCTCCATCATATGTTTTTGTTTTCTCAAATTTTTATTTTATTTCTATTTTTCTTTTCATTTTCTCTTCATCTCAGCTCAGCTATTTTTTTTATTTTATTTTCACAAATTGGCGTTGTCGTAGAGATTCTCATCTCTACTTTTACCTTTACTTGCCTCAAACCATCACATTTTCTTGATCATCTATTGCTGATGCGGCTAACGGAGTGAAGTGCAGAATAAAATATGGATGGTAGCTTGCTTTAGTCAAACCATGGCTTTGATGGCATCATTCACAATGATACTCTTCAAATGATTGGAGGCATCGACAAAACAGTAAGTTGATATGATGGCAATCAAGACAAATATCTTTCAAAACATTGATGTGATGAAGGCCTTGGCTGCACTCTAACATATATGACAAAGGCTTATGTGGCGTAATCTTGGAGGCCAATGAATTGCCAGCTCTTAAGGATTTGGAGCTATTCAAATGTTAATTCAAAGTGTCTTCAGTAATATTTTGTATCTTCACTATAAGCTTCACTCGCGAGATGTGCCAAGGAAGAACGAAGCCTTAGATTCATCTTTAAGTTATCCAATGCCTAAGAATGTTCTTGCTCAATGTTTGGGGATCGCTAGTAGCAATATAAGAAGGTTGGCTCCGACAATAGTAAAAAAAAGAAGAATGCGCAATAAGAGGGGAACAAGCACTTAACATGTAGATCGAAGAAAGAGAGAGAGTAGGGGATCATGCAAAACACGGGGGGTCACTTTTTGTTTTTCTCGTCGTTCCGCAGCACGTCTGTCAGGAACTATTCCGAGGAAGTTTTCATCTAAAGGTGTGCATGCAAAAGGGTGGATATAGCCGGCAGAGAGAGGGAGAGAAAAGGTGGGGAGGAGGAGGCAATTTTTGGGGGCACATCATCGGACATACGCGGGCTGATCGGAAGGAGGATTAGAGGGATGTGCGGGATGTGCCATAATCTGGAGGATTAGAGGGAAGGAGGATTAGAGGGATGTGCCATAATCTGACAAAGCCATCTGAGGAAACGAATGCGGAGAGCAGTGTTAAGCTGTCGTGGAGGATTTGAATAGAGAGGTGGCCCTGACAATCCATAGAGAGAAAGGAAGACGAAGAAGTATTACTGTGAATGAGATATGTGCAAATCTGAGGAACAGAAAGGTGTGTAATGATCGTCTAGCTTAGAAAAGGGTAAGATACGTGAGAAGATCATTTGGGCAAACGGCGCATAGAGTTCTGAGGTATGACAAGAGCTATCGAAGGAATCTGTTGATTCTATTTATTGCGCATATTGGGCTGTCCATGTCCGACATCTGCTGAAGGCATCACTTGTCCGCTGCCACACGATGGTTTGCCTTGCTGATTAATAACAGAGAAAAGAGGAGAGGGAAAGGCTGTTAATGAAGTGATGAAGTCACAAGTATAATCTGAGATACTCAACAAAGCTCGGGAATGACTCTGATAGATTATAATGGTGCAAAACGACCTTCGACTTTTTGCTCTTAGCTATTCTCCTGCAGATGATGCGCCAACTCCAATGATTGCTGCACAACCATCTGACAGTAACAGATTTCTTAAGTTTTTTTGATGCTATCTGTGTTTTTTTTGTTGATTCTAAAGCCTTGTTGTGGGAAATTTAAACAATAAGTGCCTTTTTTCAATGCTTCACAATTCGCTGATGAAACTCTGCACAATGCACTGTCATAGTTCTGAAATCATCTATTAATCATGAATCGTCAACTCTGATGATTCATTGTTATGTTTTTTTTTTTTAATGATGCCATAGGGAGTTGTAGTTGATGTCATACAGTAGCGCATGCTAGGAACAAATGAGAAGGAGTATATGTTTTAAGCTTCACGTAAATAGATCTTTGAACTTTATACAAAGTCTTTTGATTGATATTCGACAGAAATTTCTAGCTAGAATCGCGATGGGTAATTGAAACAAAAACAATGAAATCCATAGAGCCGGGAAGATGCACAAATCATGAAAAACGAAAGGTATTTATTTCAACACTGAACGCTATTATGAATTAGACCACAGATTTGAACAGAAAAAGTTTAATCTTCATTCTATGCACCTGATTATGGAAATTTTATCAAGCAAAAGCGAGAGATCGCCCTTTTCTCTTACTTAGAGGCCCTGTGTTGAAAAGGCTGCTCACATATTTGAAATACTTACTAGCGATACTTACTCAAATGACAATATTGGTTTAATCATGGTGATGAAATAAACTAGAGATTGTTTCTACTTTACCATTTATAAACTCCTGTTGCAGGTTGTTTCCGCGAATCAAAAACATCTTCTTGTTTGCATTAAATTTAAAGGGAACATTATGGTTGATCGTATTGCTCTGTACATCGATTATTGTTTTTGTTTTTGGTTGTGTTGCATGTCCCCTCCAACTTCATAGTAAAGATGAGGGTTATAAAGACTTTGATTGTTTTTTCGAAGTTGGTCATAACGTTGAAAAAACTTCGACTCCTATGATTATTCTGGTTCAAACATAAAAAATTATAACATTTAGTAAGTTTCATGCATTACTATTATGAGTTCCATAGGAGTTAAAGTCCATAGTTTATAAGTTTGGTTAATGGTCTGATAAAGATGCCATCAATAGTTTAATGAAGGTTAGGATTTATTGGAAACTTATATACGGAAGGCTAGCTCTTATTCAAGCAAGTCATGAAAAGTAGTTCGTTATGTTTTAGTTAAAACTATGTGTCTATTCAAGTCTTGAGATGCTACGCACAAAAATGAACTTGTGGTTTTAAGCTATGTTTTATCTAAAGCAAGAGGCTCAGGACTATGACTTAGTTGGAGACAACCTATAATGAAGAAGAAAAGATGGTTACTTAACATTGTGCGTTCATGAATCAAATTATTTGAAAGTCTTAGAAACTACACATAGTGGTGTTTCATGCAAATAACTCAGTCCTGACCGAGTAATTAAGACCATTCTATTCTCAAGACTTTGGTGGCCCACTCTTCATATGGATGCACATACCTATGTGAAGAAATGTGACACATGTCAACATGCACAATATGCGATGAGGAGAGATGAGATGTCCTTGAGGCCAATGATGGGAGGACGTGCATTCTCAAAGTGGGGTATAGACTTTGTAGGTCTCATTGACCCCCCAGTGAGAAACTCCCATGCAGAGTACGTTATTGTAGCTAGAGATTACCTTACAAAGTCGGTTGAAGTAGAAGCCACGACAAAGAATCATGGTCAAGCAATGGCTAAGTTCTTATTCGAGAATGTGTTCACGAGATATGGGCTACCAATAGAGTTAGTAAGTGATAGAGGCACACATTTCTTGAACGAAGTCATTGAGAAAATTTCAAAGAATTCATTGTTATACATAACAAGTCTTCCCCTATCATCCACAAGCTTACAGACAAGCAGATAGCACAAGTAATATCCTATGTAATGTATTGATAAAACTGGTCAATAATAAATGCTCTGATTGGGATAGATAGCTTCATCATGTTGTTTGGGCTTATTGAGTTGCCTATAAACCAATACTCAATGCCCCCTTTCAGATGGTCCTTGGACAAAATGATGTGGTACCATTAGATTTCCTAATCCTAGCTTTAAAAGTAGCACAAGAGCATGAGTGGAATGGACATGAATTGTTATCTAGGATCTTTGATCTCGAACGCTTAGGTGAGACGAGACTACGAGCGGAAACATGCATATATGATGCAAAGAAAAGGCAAAAGGCTTATTTTGATGCACACATCAAGGATAAAGGAATGAAAGAGGGAGACCTAGTGTTGGTTTATACACTCAAAGAACATGCCCAAAAAGTGGAAAATGAGGATATGGACCCATGATCATTAATAGAATTTTCATTGGTGGTGCGGTTCAAGTGGCCACCCTAGAAGGTGACATCTTACCAAATTATATAAGTGAATGTCGAGTCAAGCTATATCAAGAACCTCTTATAGAGGATAAGTTAAGGAGACTCAACATTGCTAAGAAGAGAAAAGAAGAAGAGTTAAGGGTTAGAGAGGAAGCACAGGCTGAGGTGAGAGAATGCATTAGGCAAAATAAATTAAGGAGATTAGGCCTAGATATTAATCCCAAGGCACGAGGATATCACATGGACATGTGTCAATCATCAGGTGCAATTGCTTCTCGAATAATTGATCGATGTCCCTTTGTGACCAAAGAGGTAACACAAGGCAAGAATGTAAGAACTGCGAGAGCCTTGATTGACTAAGGTGTTGCAACTAGCGCAGTTAGATTCGCATACAGCCAAGATCTACAGTTGAACATTAATCCCATAGAAGCCTATCTCATAGGATTGGGGGTGTGGAAACCCCTTGTTTGGATGAGGTGGAACTTCCCATCTACCTTCAAGTTGTCCCAATAATGGTCAAAATGCTAGTATGTCAACATGACGATCTTACGGAACCACTTGTCTTGGGTCAAGATTGGATCTATGACCATGAAGTCAACTTAAACCTAAAAAGTCAAATTCTTCAAGTTTGGGTACATAAACAATGCATTACATTAGAATTAGAGAACTACATGCTCACAAATCCCGTTGTCACACATTCTCTTAGTTCTACTAAGATAATCTTATACGAGAAGATGTTGTATGTGTCAAAATCTCTATGATGAAGAAGGAGTCAATCATAGAAGAATAGGCTCAACGGTGAGTGGATCTCTCTTCTTCTTCAAGGACTAATACAGCCTTAGTAATTCCACGACAAAGGAAAGCATAACAGTTTAAGACCATTGCTATATCAAATATAAGGACACCATTCAACAAGAAAGTACTTACAGGTACGAACCAAATTTGGATACGAGAAGGAGAGCAACCAACAGCTTTGCCACAACAATTCCCATCTTGGCAGGCCAACCATGCCAAAAGAAGAACCAAGCAACTAGGACAAGTTCAACCACAAGGTATCTGACAAGTTTGGATGCGTAAGAAATTAGTGGAAGCTCATCAAGTTTAGTCACGCATGTGGGTAACCAAGGTACTCTTACATGCACAAAACCCTCATTCTTCACTCATGCAACAAGTTTCAATAAAAACACCAAGGTGAAGTAAGGGAAAAAATCAAGCACAAAGCTCCAAAAAAGATCAAATCACCTTTTCTGCAATAGTCACTAAACAATCATTAAGGATATTGGGTTGGATGCCAAAAGCACTAGTAGCATCCATCAAACCAAAGAGCCAACCACCATGGATCAAACCCTCAATAAACCATTTAAATGTGAAGCACACACAGGTGAATAGTACACAGTCAAACACTATTCTCAGATGGATCCCTATAGGGAGGAATGATCAATTGTCATCTCGGGATTGAATGGATACCTCCAAAAAAAACTGCATCAACACTAGCAAGGAACATTAAAAGCCTCGATGTGTGACAATCATGTGCCTTTGACGTAACTTGATCTTTTGCACCATTCAGGTCATGCATTTTCAAAGTATGCATTAATATAGGGCCACATTACACAACCGTGCATAGACATATTTGAGAGTCCCATGCACAAGAGATACTAACATCTATCTTCTTATTTTGTGACATTATTCCAAAAACAAAAAGAGACAAACGAAAGGGAGAGAGAGAGAGAGAGAGAGAGAGAGAGAGAGAGAGAGAGAGTTCCTAGGTTTAGCTCATGGAACATGGATGATTCATGCTTAGTTGAAGGTGGAACCGTTGATTACTGGGCATTTATCCCTTTTGAGAGAAGTGTGTCTTTCGTAGGAGACGATATCATTGCTACCTTATCTGGTAGATATCCAGAACTTGGCATGAACAGGGCATCCATTGTAGGAGGGAAGAGCTTGAAGTTCTACAAATTGATCGATACTTAACTACTATACGTACGCAAGCATCCAAGGAGATATCTGCAAGGGGTAATTCTGGTACCTTGCAAATCCTTGTATGTATACTGGGTGAGATGACTCCTACTTATGGTGAGCTAAAGATAATATATGAAACTAAGCTTAGTGTAGTTACCGAATGCTCTTTGTCAAGGAATATAAAGAAATTCAATTCTCACTATCTGATGGTCCATCACAATGGCGGGTGTACAACATGATGAGATCAACATGGATTGACCATTCATCATGGTAAGAATCCTTACTTTGGCAACACCATAACCATGATAGTTAGGAAACCTCTTTGTCAGCATACCCTTGAGCACTTAGCTCAAGATCTTCAACTTTTGTAGCACACTTCTCCCGTTGCATTTTTGAAGTAAACATACATAGAGCCACACTACAAGGCCGTGCACAAGGCACATACTTTCGTTAATCCATGCACTAACACACTTCCCCATCATTCACTATGGATGACAAGTATTTGGCATGACTACAATGAACATCACCTTTGGAAGATCTAGAGGATATCATGAGGACAAATTCAATACCTAGGAAACAATTCAAAGCAAGTAGTTGCTCCAAATCAATCATGACCACCTCTTTTGAGCAATGTTGGGGGATTGTTGGACAAGAAGGGATTTGAGTGTTTGTAGGAGAAAAGGGAAAGAAGAGAAGAAGATGCACACTGGAAGCCTCTGTCGATTGATTATAATAAAACAAATACAATGTAAAGCACAACACAATCCAATTCTTCTGTGCAAAATCCCACAGAGTGCTCAATCAAAAAATACTAAATACCTAAGGGACTTGTTACTGTCGGCCTCCTATGCACCAAACCTCCACCTTTTGCAAGCCTGCACTTGCGCACACCTTGCACCAAGCTTCCACTAAGGGGGAGGGATGGATACCTTCTGTCGGCGCGCACACTTCAATGAGACCTTGGGGGACTAGCTTAGCACTCCTCTGCACACTTCCTTGATCACTCTTCATGCACACCTTGCACTTCACTTCTCTACATCGCACACTATGTGTCTGTTGCACTTCTCTCTCTTGCTTCACTTAGACTATGCTCACTCTTCCTTACACTTAGGATAGTCCAAGAATAGTCATTGCCTTGATTTGAGTGTGTCGATTCACGTACGCTCCTAAGTGCGAGGGTATGTTGGTGCTCACTTTGATGTCCCAAGATTGCCTTTACAAGTGGCAGCCAACGAATCCTTGTTTTGTCCTGTAGTGACTTTAGGCTAAAAAACAAAATTTTAATTGGGGGCCATACTTTCACTTCTGTGTACGCTGCCGCTTCACATACCTTCATATTTTTCTTTTAAGTCTTCACTTTTGTACTTAAGAGAGGGTTCACTTGAGCCTTCCAAAACACTCTTAACACTTTGAACCTTAGGAAAATTAGAGAAATACCTCTGCAACCTGCAACCACTTTCTCTAATTCACCCTTTATGGACAATACTTGTGCACTACCTATGCACTTTGACATCTGCACTTTAGCACTTTGACTTTGCACCTACGATTTTGATCTTGACTTTGACTATGGTTGACTTTGATTGTGGTTGACTTTAACCAATATGACTTTTATGGGCTCAACAAGCAACTAGCAATCTTTATAAGCACAGAAATACACCATCCTCCTCAAATCCAAGGAAGAAGCACCTACAATGGGACTACAACTTGCAAAGGCTTGAGGTGACAAATGAAGAATGAGACAATCGACCCTGCTATGTTTGGATGATAGATGGATTTTGTTCATGCAGGATAGACACTACCTCTCAAAGCACTACATAAACAACCACTACGACAAGGATCTATCAGTGATGGCTGACTCGAGAAGGGGGGGAGTGTTGAAGCTCCAGGTCAAGGACAAGCACAAGAAGAAGGAGCACATAGGGAGCTCCAAGTAGTATATGTCAAATTTTAAGACCAAATCCTTATAAAATATTAATTTTCGTCACTAAAAAGCATTGTAAATATCATTTCACCTTTTTTTATCTCCATTTTATGCAAGTCGAGGAATCCTCAAGCTTGAGGAGCATTGGAAGTATCATCATACCAATTTTCATAAATTTTAGACTACGTTTGACCCCTCAAATAAGCCCTAGAACCTAATTTTTAGCTAGGTCGGACACTAGGTCTCGATAGGTCTAAAACTACTCAAAAAACTATAAAAAGAGCTAGAGAACTCATTTTTGGGGATAGCTTGTGAGAGAGTTAGCTTGTTGTAGATTTGAGATTTTGTAAGAGAACTCTTTTGTAATCGAAGCTTTCCATTGTTCCTCTCTTTGATCTTACCTTGTACACGTGTGTGTGTATGTGTGTGCATGTTTGTGTGCTTTCACTCATGCATTTGTGCCTTCACTTGCTCACGGTCTTCATACCAATCCTCACATCTCTGCGGATTGACAAGTAAAGGAGGTGGTTCTTATGCTTGAGCTACAGTGGCATGTCAAGGATCACCATGAGAACTGCCTCGCTTCATGTCAGATTCAGGTTGTCGGGAAGAAGGAGGTCAAGTAGGATAGTTATGCATGGTTTGATCAAGTCCCGAAGTGCTTCATCCCCATCTGACGAGCAACATCTGTTGGGCACCTCACCCTCTATGGTCATCGATCGTCATAGGCCCATGTTTCTAAAGAGAAAGGGGAAAAGAGCTCTCGATCGCATGTGATGTAGATGTATGTGTCGCAAACAAAAAAAGAAAATGCAATGCTCTAAAATAAAACCACTGAACTCAAGATGCTAAATAAACTTTTTAAACTCAATAATTGCAATCAATATACGATTGGGTGTCACAAGATGACTCTGAATAATACAAAATACTCTGCCACAATGGAGGTCACTGAATGCAAAATAGTCACTCTGCCAGAGTTTGAAAGGACACCCTAAACTTCAATCTTTGCTTCAATCTTCAGTCTTTGGTCTTCGATTTTTGCAACTCCAAAACCTTTTCTTCAATCACTTCAAGTAATGGCTTTTCTTCAATTCATATTCTTCTAAAGAGAAGCATCATATATTATATGAGAGAAAAAACCACAGACACGAAATCTTCACTTCTTTACTTTACTTCGAATGGTACCCTTCAAATCATGAGAATCCGGAGAGAACGTCCACGAGGGAAATTTATCATTAGTATATTTGGAAGAAAAAACAAGATATTTCTGAAAACAAGACATTCATTTAAACATCCGCTTTGTCGTGCAAAGATTCTTTCCAAATAATGAACATTAACTCTTTTTGCTTGAGCAATTTTATTCTCAATCGAATCAATGCAAAATAGTAACTCTATTGACATTAGGTAGGCTTGCTATACGTTGTAAACGTATGAGAATTGCACTTTGTTTTACGGTATAACAACACACTTTCTCTGGTGGGAGATTACCGATCACAAATGTAACTATAGCGGGGAAGTTTTACTAGTGAACAACAGTTTTGAGTAGACTGGATTGTCTAGCCAAATTGATTCTTGATTTGGATTTCTTCACTTCTTTCTACAGATGGTAGGCTTTTGACTTGAAAGTACAAAATTACCCCCCCCCCCTTCTTCAAACTGATTGTTTTATACAGCTCTTGAGGTATCGAAAGCCTTCTCAAAGAATCGAGTTGACAGTAGCATCATTGTATATGAGGGAATCCATCAAATCCATTCTAACATATATGCAGAGCCGTCTTTAATTAAGATATTAGATCACCTTGAAGAAATATGTTATGAAAAACCTTTAGGATATCGATAGAAAGCATTCGAGATAGGTTTGCATTGAAATCATCACGTCAAATTCTCATCTCAAATAGGATTTTTACCATACAGAATTACTTAATTCATTTAAAACAAATCACTCATGAAGCATCTGCCAAACCTTTAGGTGACTACTCTAAATAAAACTTATTGGATATGTGTCTTTTTTATTTCTATAGACATCCATGGATCAAGCCCATGTATTCCTCTTTTTGTCGCTCCCAAGACCGAATTCTCTCTCTCTCTCTCTCTCTCTCTCTCTCTCTCTCTCTCTCTCTCTCTCTCTCTCTCTCTCTCTCTCTACGTCTGACTCTCTTAATCATTTGCCTCCATCTCCGCTTGAGTTTGTTTCTTTTGTGCGCTGCTATCTATAACAGTTCTCTCTCTCTTTCTCTCTCTCTCTCTCTCTCTCTCTCTCTCCTCTACTGCATCGTATGCTCTGCGGACTTCTCTCTCTCTAAGTGCCTACCACTACTGTGCATATCGTCTCCCTCCCTCCATAAATCTTTGGGTACCTGATTCAGTCTACCATGGCTATTCTCTCTGTCAATCACTCTGTGGATTCTTCAGTGACATCATGCGTCGAGTCTCTGCTACAGCAGCGCCTTCAGCACTCTCATTGCCTTCAGCACTCTCAGCTTCGGTCTTCAGTGCTCGCGGACTCTAAGCGCAGTAGATCAACCACAAAATACTCTGCTTCACTCAGCGATAGTGGTTAACCGAACCTAGATCTTTACCATTTTCGCTGCGAACCGGTCTCTCTAAGCGCAGTAGATCCATTAGTCACCGACTCTCGTGACTCTGTTGTTGTGCACATTTTATACATCTTTACCATTTTCACTGCTTCCGTTTAGGCATCTCAATCCATCCTGACAAGTGAGGATTTAATCACAAATTTCGAAACTTCAAAGCCTCCAAACATATGTCACATAAGCCGAATCCTGATTTGGCTTCTTGCCGCCTGCCTATGGCCTATTACGTCCTCCGGAGTCCCTCTTCCTATGTGCCCTCACAGATAGCGGTGACATGAGTGCTACATGCGAAGACATCTAATAACGACCTCGATTCTAGAGAATTTAAGCAGAAATGTCGATGGATCTGGCAGCAGGCTTCGATTCACTTTCTGATGCTCATGAGAAAGCCACCAAAATATCACAAAGGCAATCGTGAAGCCCGCATAGATGGAAACTCTGAAAACCAAGTCATCGTCCATCCCAACTTCTACCATTTCACCCAAGGAGATATGAAACTAAAAATGAAGGAATCATCTCTCACTTTATTCTTCTCTACTGCTCTCTCTCTCTCAGAGCAATCTCCACTAATCTCCCGCCAGTGCCGCACAAAGGGACATATCAAAAGAACATAGACGATATTTTGCACAACCACAATAAAGCTGATATGTGCGATACATAGAGCGAAATCGTTCAATAAAGTTGTCAATGGCCATAACGTGCAACATCACTTGCTAACATAGGAGCTCTTGACCTCCTCAGCTCTTTTAAGTTGTAAAGCTTTATTGCAGCCTCCTCTATAGTGCCCTTTGTCAGATTAAGCAGCCTACAAAATCTAAGTACTCCGAGTTAGTGCAACCTTCAACGAAATCTCTGCATCAACATGTGAAGGGGATGGTGTTCGGGAGTACTCAGGTGGCAGCCTACACTTCCGTGTAGGGTCATAATCATCAATGAATCTATTCTTTCTCAACACTCTAAGGTATTTACGACTTAAGCCTACCTGTTCCAAGGACTCCAGACCCACATTGAGGCATTCACTCTTCTTTTGGCACACAAAATAAATTTCTCTACTACTTCAAAACACAATAATAGAATCATTTTCTTGTGAATCTCTCTACTGCTTCAAAAAAACATTAATAGAATAATTTTCTTGTGAAAGCTTAGAGAGGAGAGAAAACATATGGTGGAATCTTTCACTTTCTCTCTCTCTTTCTCTCTATTAATCTATCTATTGGCATGGTAACCAAAGATGGAGAGCTTGAGAGTAATGGTCATGGAGAGAGAATCAACGTCATATTCCTAACGCATGAACAAGAAAATGTTAAGCATGAAAATGAATTTCACACTTTTCCTTTAAACACCAAGGATTTTCTAGGGTTTAGGTTAGGTTTTCATGGGTCGAAACTAAGGTTTCAAGGATTTTCTAGGGTTAGAAGTTAGTTTTTTATGGGTCTTAGTTAGGATTTTGGGGGTTTACAATTAGGTTAATGGGCTATACACAAATATACAGGTCTAATGAAAAAAATGACATGGTTTCTTATTACATAAACAATCAATCAACAAAAACTTGAGCAATTCATAATTAATATAATCTTCTTGTAGCCAAAACAACATATCATGATTAGAGAAACAAAGAAATAAACCTGAAAATTTTCCTTCGTGCACACTCCCTGAGGGATCTCATCCCGACACCTGCCCCCACTAAACCTGCACATCGTCCCGATGGGCCAACCTACAAATTCCAACACAAGCATATCAAGATATTGAAACTTTTATGGTTTTCTTTTCAAATATTGAAATATGGTCTCATACATTTCATGCAAATTTATAAAGATTAGTACAAATTTTAGAAAATAAAGTAGGTGCAAGCTTCATATACATCTCATTATTGTTTTGCTTTGGCAATAAAATAAGCAATCATATGAACAAATCATAGGCTTCGTACATCTTTCCTTCATTCAACCCATTCAGATCTAGCGGCTTATCCTAAGTACTAGCATATACTAAGCTCTACTAACTTAGTTTGTGAAATTATACTTTGCTTCCCCCTACTCATCACCTATCGTCCAAACTCTTCATCGGATCTTCTCTTTTCTTTACTTTTTTATTTTTCTCTTTATTTTACTTTTTCTTTTCTTTTCTTTTTCACTTCATCACACCTCATCATTTTTTCTTTTTATTTTTATTTTCACAAGCCAGTGTCAAAAGGATTCCATCACTTTGATCGGCATTCAAAAAAATTGAAAGTTTTTGTTCATGACGGTTATCTTTAAACTCTCAAAAATAAGTTTTATATGAGTTTTGATTTGACTAATCTCTCTTTAATTGTCTACAAATTCAAGAAGTTGAGTATATGCTCTGACTGGAATAAGAGAAGATCAATGGACCTTCATTATAATTATTCACTTTATTTCTATTTATATCCTTTTTCATATAATCTTTTGTATATTTAAGTTTTAGGTAATTATGTTTCTTCCTATCTGCACAAGTGAATAAAAAAGACGGGCAATCGTATATGAATTATCTATGTGTATGTGACGAAATAAGTTGATATGAATGAGATTTTATCCATGCATCTGTGCATGGATAATCATTTTTCTTTGTATGTACTCTATAACTGTGAATATATGTATATGCTTATGTGATTATCTATAAATCTATGTATTCTAGGGTTACGTATGTGGATATGGAGATGAGTATACCCTAGGTACTTGTGATGTGTGTAGGGTATCCTATAATTTTGTAAAGATTATTATATGAGAAAGAGCGTTTAACCTTGCATGTATATGCTTATGTATGTGTGTAGCTAGTATAATTGAACATGTGCGTATATGTTTGTATATGCAATGATGTTTCAAGCACGGAACTTTCTTATGGATTCTTAGAAAGTAATTTTGGACTATCACTTGATTCCTCTTTCTTTTCATTCTAGTACTGATATTTGTGACTTTTTCACCTGATTAGTTGTTTTAAGGATAACGAGTCACAATGAGCTTATGTGCATCTAAAATTGTGTACGAATATATGTGTGAATATGCTATGTTGAAAATTATGATATGTGAATAAATGTCTATGTATCTCGTTATGTGGTGTTAATTATGAATATGAATGAGTAGAAAACTTAAATGTGTATGTAAGGTAATTAAACTTCTGTGATGTGGTACCTATAAGTGTTTGTGATTAGTATACAGTATCCTAAAAATTAATATATGTGTTTGTCAATCGTGAAAACATTTGTTGAAATTAAAATCTTAGTCTAAATATAAATTAGAAGTATTAAAGAAACCTTTAAAAATAAAATAAAAATAAAAAAGCATATGTGTGTACGTAAGATAAGTGTGCCATTAGAATATGCGTTCGTGTAATAATGTACGTGATGTGTTAGTAAATAAGAAAAAAATATATATTCTTTGTACTTTAAAACTAAAACCCAGATTAAAACAAAGTAATAGAAATAAAGCAAAAGTGATTAGGAAAAACAAAACCTAATTTGTGATATATGTAATCTATGGATCGAGAGCATGTTAATTTGTGTTCATGTGAAAGCGTGCCACATGTCTAAGTGTGTTTCTAGTAACTACGTGCCCATATTTGTAAGTGTATATAAATAAGGATTATGCATGTTGTGTTCTTTCAAATGATTTTTCTTACAAGTGATCTCTCGTTCATTCTTTGGCTATAGCTACAGAGCGTGAGAGAGAGACTGTAAGACAGAGGTTTGATTTACATCTTCCTGAGTAGTCGATTGATTCACAAAGAGAGGGAGAGAGAGAGAGAGAGAGAGAGAGGAAGAAGGTTGATCTTCTTTCTCCTCCTCCTCCTAATGATAGAAATAAGCATATATATGACTACTCCTGAGGGTTTTCTTGCATGGAAAATGTGATGAAAAGAAGGAGAGAGAAAGAGAGAGAGATAGAGAGAGAGAGGGAGAGAGAGAGAATTCCATCTCTCTTCTGTCACTCCTCTCTATGATCTCATAAACACTACACATGTAGAAAGGCATGATGTACCATGCATGGATGGTGAGTTTCTTAGCCATTTTGTTCTTATTCATGATCTGCATCTTAATTATGTTCAGGTCGAAAAGGAGCTAATAACACACTCCTACAGTGTTGCATGTGCACGGGGAGAGAGAGAGAGAGAGAGAGAGAGAGAGAGAGAGAGAGAGAGAGAGAGAGAGAGAGAGCGAGAGAGAGAGAGAGAGAGAGAGAGAAAGACAGGAAAATGGAGGCAGATGTGTGAAGAGGCCCTCTTGCACAATCCATCGGATATATATAAATAGATAAATAAATAATTAAATATATATATATATATATATATAAATATATATATATATATATATATATATATATATATATATATATATATATATATATATATATATATATATATATATATATATATATATATATATATATATATATATATATATATATATAGAGAGAGAGAGAGAGAGAGAGAGAGAGAGAGAGATAGAGATAGACTGAGAAAGAGAGAGGGTGAAAGAGAGATAGAGAGAGAGAGAGTGAGAGAGAGAGAGACAGAAAGAGAGTGAGAGAGAGAGAGAGGGATAGACATGAACGGTTGTTGATATGGGTGTAGAGTCAAGCTGATGTGTGTAGACAAAAGAGCAAGAGAGAGAGAGAGAGAGAGGAATCATGATGTCAAGGATTTGATCATCTTTAGTACTTCAATGTAAGAGAGGGACTGTCCCTATCTTTTTGCGCATTATATAAAGTGCACCTATTTTCCGCATGGTTTTTGAGAAGGTATGGTAAAGTAACTTGATGCCCTAAAAAGATGTAAGAGTATTTACTTGGATATGTGAAGATGATGAACCCTCTGTCATGGAAGTAATAGTTCTAGTAGTTTCAACCATGTGCTTAGTAGTACAGGTTCATTGCGTACGATCCATGTGCAATGACTCAGTTAGGTTGACAGCATGGACCACCAGCTCAAGGGCCTTGCAATTGGCCCCTACTTCTCTGTAGGAAAAGTTGAGTTTTTTTATAACTCTTCCTCAAGTGTTGAAGGGTCTGCTATGCACCAAAGTTTTTGTCCGATTCCTTGAGACTGATGAGGGTGATGGTGATGATCACGTATATGGATTGTACACACATACCACATAAAAGTTAACTCAGCTACCCATTATAAGTTCAATTCTTAAGCATTGTCTCACTACCTATGTTCATATGTATATTTGAAGCCTATGAAGACGAGCGTATCTGATAAACAATGCAGAGGCACGCGCACAGAGAGACATAATGTCACTACTATGATGGACAAAGAGTGAGAGAGAGCATGAGAGAGAGAGAGAGAAAGATAGAGAGAGAGAGAGAGACATGTGTAAGTACTCAGATCATGATGTCGTTGCTATGACGGATAGAGAGAGGGGAAGAGAGAGAGAGAGAGAGGAAAATGGAGGCAGATGTGTGAAGAGGCACAGTTGCACAGTCCATCAGGGGGAGAGAGAGAGAGAGAGAGACAGAGAGAGAGAGAGAGTGAGAGAGAGAGAGAGCGAGAGAGAGAAGCCCTTCAAGTTGCTATGGTCAAGTGTCATAGAAAGCTCTGAGATCGAACATGACATATGAATAAAGAGAAGGTTCAATGACATCAGTAAATGTCTCCAATGGTTGTAGGTATATATATATATATATATATATATAGAGAGAGAGAGAGAGAGAGAGAGAGTGAGAGAAAGACAGAGTGAGAGAGAGAGAGAGCTTCCATGGTAGGAGGTACCTCTATGGTAGAGAAGAGAAATATGCATGGGTAGACAGAGAAGTAAAACCATGTAGTTAAAAGAGAGAGAGACCGAAATATGCTACCTTCGTGTTAGTTTGTGGCAAAGATTTGTGATTTCAATTTGTACATGATATTCTAGAAGTTGCATGTTATAGGGAGTTAACCCTTTGGGAGAGGTGTGAACCACCTCTTAACCCATTTAGATGGGCTCACACATGAGTGCCATGTGGCACCCATGTGTAGAGCCATAAGGGGACTCATTATTATGGTAAGTGAAGAGATAAACTATGAGAAGTACATGGCTGGGCGGATAGAAGAGGCATCGATCTCTATGCAGGATTTGTGCGTGTATCATTGAAGAAATAGACAGAGAGATTCCTTCCTCGACTTCTATGCTCAGATGCCTCCAAAAGTGAGGGAAATCATTGGAATTACTGATAGATTTATTATTGGTATTCGAGCCCATCTAGTGACAGCCCATGGACACGCCAACCGAGACATCAATAGGCCTGCGATTGAAGAGGTGCTCAACCGTCGGAGCTTTTCCTCCTCCCCTCCTCTTGGGTGATAGAGTGAAGGATCCTCTTCTTCATATATACTCATAACTAGCTACTCCTTGTGCCCATGTGGGATTAAGCGACCCCCTCTGGCTGCTCCACGTCCAATTGGTTTTTTGAGGACCATGAGGAGGTATAATAAGAGTTTTTTTCAAAATTTTCCTTGAGTTTGGACAGATAATATTTCTCATTTAGATAAAGATTTTGGAAAAACTATGATTCAAGCATGTACTATGGGATGTCGACAAGGGCTATGGATCATGGGTTTTTCTTGAAAAGCTTTAGTTCCTTAGTTTTGAGCTTCTTAAAGTCACTACTCCAAGAAGATTAGCATTTTCACTTCCTACTCTTGACGTACCCAGCTTCTCTCCACCATAGCTTGCTCATACGATATCGGATTTCAAACATCTTCATTATGTTACGAAGCCACATTCCTAAGCTTCACTTAGAAACCATCGATGTTGGATTTGGACGAGATTTGCCCCAACCAAAATCTCTCTGCAGCGCTTCAGTAGGAACTAGGCGGTCACTCCTCGGCCTAGTTTTTCATCATCCGGTGTCCAAATTCATATTTTTCACTTGGGATAGGTTCAAATTTTTGAAGTACAGGTGTTGGAGTTCATTTCTTGGATTGGCGAGGACTGTCAAATCTCAAAAGTTGCTCAGTTTTACTCAATTTGCCCAGTTGGGGTTATTCCCACGTGGTTTTGGTATTGTTTTGGATGGTTTTTGATGTTTAGAACCTCCCCAAACCAATCGGACATTTCTAATTTTTGTTTGGGTCTGGCGAGGATTCAAAATAAATGACCTAAAGCTTCAAGGATCACTTGGATTTTTCTTCGGGAGCTTTATTTTGTAACACGGAAGTGCTCTTGTGATATATTTCTCTTCTTCTTCCATATTTCAGCTTTACTTCCATTCATTTTCATATACTCTAGTGAGCAAATGGGGGAAGGGAAGGAAAACATGGAATCTAAAGGGAAACAAGTAGTTGAACATACTTCTCCATCCAAAGATAACTAGAGGATCCTGATTCTAGAATGGATGTAGCGTTTCCTCGATCACAATCTATCCCCAATCACAATCTTTCAATCACTCAAAAATATCAGTGGAGAGAAGAACGCAGAGACTGCACAAGGTAAAGAAAATCTGATGCGGAAGAGTAGAAATAAATATGACGCAGAGAAGGAAGAATTCTAATATTATAGATGTGAATCAATGGTTGCAATAGCTTTGGACAATAGCTTCTTGACGAAGCCTCTACCTCCCGACCACCCCCGAGCTATCACAATCGCATTCACACTTGCACTCTCAATCACACTCTCACTCTCACTCTCACTCTCAATCACACTCTCAATCATAAGGTAATTCTCAGATTTCTATGTGTCCTCCGTGTTGATGTGCAGGTCTCCTTCTCCTCCAGTTTGATCGTAGACGTGCCCCCAAAGAAGTCTGCGATCCGCAAAATTTAGAAAAAGTTGAGTTTCTCCAAAACTTTTGCAAAAAGCCATGCAAACGTAGTGCTCTTCCTTTCTTTAGCATACCTGTCAAAAATAGGAGAAAAACACCAAAAGAAGACATATCCGAAAATATCCATAATTTGACATGGTGACACGTGAGCATGAGAACCACGGATTCGAATAGAATTAGATAAGCCCTCGTTTTTTTTTTCAAAGCCGGCACGTGTTGGAAAAACCGGCACTTTTCAAAGCCCTGTAACTCAAAAACAGTAAGCAATTAGCTTGAGCTTGTGAGAGACACTTTTATTCAATTTTTCGATCTGCACAATAGTGTTAGAGATGTCCGAGATCCAAATCCACCTCCAAATGCCACTTTTGAGCCCTGCAAGTTTCAAAATTCTAGAGAGAGAGTAAAATCGAGGCATTTTCTTACAATGAACTAAATGTAGGACCCTGAACGAGGTACTTAAAACATGATTCACAAAACTTTCATACTGGCACTTTTATTCTCTGATACTTGCTCTACCTTTCCCTCATACAGAGTTTTCCTTAATTCTTTCATCTTCACCTTCAAAATTCCCCTAGAAAACATGATGCGAATAAGGTCTAGAGAGAGAATATGAAACTTGTCAACCCAAAATCTTTCCTACATGCATAAAATTACCTAATTATTCATTCTAAGCATTATCCCCACAATGAAATTCAGAAAGTTCAAAATGAATTATTTCACTAGAAAAAAGGCCTATTTCAAATTTTCCCCCCTTTAAGAACTCTGTCCTCAGAGTTGGAAAGAAGGGTAATGTGTTAGAAAATCATCCAAATTCACCCAACTCGAATCTTCCACTGGGTATGAATGCCATTTCACCAAAATTTCTACTATAGATCTATTTCTAAGAAATCTTTCCTTCCTATCTAATATTGTTTCTGGTTGATGCTCAAAAGAGTCATCATCTTTCAGCTTATAATTGTCCTGCAAAACATGAGCAACATTAGACACATATCTTTTAAGTAAGCTGACATGAAATACAGGATGCACATTTAGATATTTAGGTAATTCCAGCAAATAAGCAAGAGATCCAATCTTTTTCAAAACTTTAAAAGGACTTGCATATCGAGGAGAAAGTCTATGATCCTTCCCTAGCAATAAGTTAGATCGGTGAGGATTAACTTTAAGAAATACCATATCATCAACTTGGAATTCAAGTGGTCTTCTCTTTAAATCATAGAACTTCTTTTGTCTTTTCTGAGCTTCTCTTATATGTTTCTTAATTTTTCCATGTTCTTCATCCATCTTATCAAGCATTTCTTTGGATACCTCTACTCTATTTGGAAAACCCAAAAACGAAGGTGGAGTCAAACAGTTATAACCATACATAGCTTCAAACAGAGTCATTTCTATAGATGCATGCCATGCACTATTGTATGCAAACTCAACCAAGGGTAAATATTCACTCCAATTATGCTGCTTTTCATTCACATACATAGGCAACATATCCTCAACTACCCTGTTAACCCTCTCAGTTTCCCCATTAGTTTGAGAATGGAAAGCTGTACTCATACGAAGTTGAGTT
The DNA here is from genome assembly GCA_020310875.1 of Ceratopteris richardii. Taxonomy (NCBI): domain Eukaryota; kingdom Viridiplantae; phylum Streptophyta; class Polypodiopsida; order Polypodiales; family Pteridaceae; genus Ceratopteris; species Ceratopteris richardii. The sequence continues at coordinate 93,411,523 of CM035422.1, forward strand.
CCAATGGATTCAAATGTCGCTTTCCAGAAGTTTGACGTAAATCTAGAATCTCTATCGGAAATTATGCTTTTAGGCATTCCATGCAATCGAAATACTTGCTTTACAAAGATTCTTGCAACATTCAATGCAGTATCAGTCTTTCTCATAGGAAAGAAGTGTGCCATCTTGGTAATCCGATCAACTACAACAAATATGGTATCATGCTTACTTCTGGTCATAGGTAGCTTAGTGATAAAGTCCATAGAAATAGACTCCCACTTTTGATTTAAAACATCCAAAGGTTGAAGCATTCCTGGCATCCTTTTAAACTCAAATTTGACCTGCTGGCACTTCAAACATTCACTTACATATTTTTTAATATCCCGCTTCATATATGGCCAAAAGTAAGAATACTTTGTTTTAACATAAGTCCTTGAATAACCTGGATGTGCAGAAAATAGTGCATCATGACAATCATGCAATATTTTTACTTTTAATGGAGATTCAGACGATAAGCATAGACGATTGTTACAATACAATGTTCCATTCTGCAAATGAAATTTTTCCTCATACATCGATCCCCTGTTTGCATTCAAAGAACTCAAAATAGGTGCATAAAAAGGATCTTGTTTTATCTCTTCTTGAATTTGTTTGAGAAAATCAGAATTTATTACAGAAACAAGATTACACAAAGGTCTCCTACTCAATGCATCAGCAACCTTATTTTCCTTACCAGTGAGATACTTAATGTCAAAGTCATACTCACTTAATAATTCAATCCAACGCTTCTGTCTATTGTTAAGCAATGGTTGTGTGAAGATGTGTTTTAGACTCTGATGATCTGTTTTCAATTCAAACTTAACTCCTAACAATAAATGTCTCCAATGCTTAAGTGCATGCACAACAGCAAGCATTTCTAAATCATGAGTAGGATAGTTAAGTTCATGTTTTCTTAGTTTTCTGGACTCATATGCAACCACCCTGCCATCCTGTGAAAGAACACATCCTATCTGACTACCACTTGCATCACATGCAGCCACAAAAGACTTTCCCATTTCTCGTATTTTCAAAACACAATTCTCAACGACTTTTTGTTTCAATGTTTCAAATGATTTTTGACAGGCATCACTCCACACAAATCCTACATTCTTTTTAGTTAATTTGGTGACGGGAGTAGCTATCTTAGAGAAATCCTTAATATGAGCTCTTTCATATTGTGCCAACCCAAGAAAACTTCTAACATCCCTTACAGTCTTAGGAATCGGCCAATCAACTATTGTTTTTACTTTATCTTCATCTATAAGGAATACTTCTTTTGATATTACTCTTTCTAGATACACAAGTTTATCCTTAGCAAAGAAAGACTTACTCTTTTTCCCATACAATTTGTGTTCTCTAAGAGTTTGCAAAGTCTTCTTGAGATGTACTGCATGCTCAGAATCATCTTTAGAGTATACAAATATATCATCAAGGAATACTAAGATGAATTCATCTAGGTAATTGTGAAAAATATTATTCATCAAGCACATAAATGTGGCAGGAGGGTTTGTTAATCCAAAGGGTAGAACCGTAAACTCATAGTGACCATATCGTGTTCGAAAAGCCGTCTTAGGAATATCCTCTGATTTGATCCTAATTTGGTGATATCCAGATCTTAAGTCAATCTTTGTGAATACAGTCGCTCCACTTAATTGACCTAATAAGTCATCTATGTGAGGGACTGGATACTTATTCTTAATTGTTCTTTTATTCAACCCCCTATAGTCAATACATAATCTATAAGATCCGTCTTTCTTCTTCTGAAATAAAACAGGTGCACCCCAAGGTGAGACACTCGGTCTTATTAAGCCTTTCTTCAAAAGATCATCTAATTGAATCTTAAGCTCCTTTAATTCATCAATGTTAAATCTATAGGGTGCCCTAGAATATGGTTCACTCCCCGGATATAGGTCAATGGCATGGTCAATCTACCTAGGTGGGGGTATACCAGGCAAGTCTTCTTGAAATACATCGGCATATTCTTTCAAGATAATCTAGAATATCTTCCTCATTACCTTCCTCATTGTTCACATACACTACAAATGTTTTACAACCATCACGTATACCTCTAATTATTTGCATAGCAAAAATAAGAGTAGGTTTAGGATTAAAGACATCACCTTGAATATGAATAGATTCATCATCTAGCCTTAAAGTGATCGTTCTTTGTTCATAATTAATTATCGCAGAATTTTTAACTAACCAATCCATGCCTATGATTACATCACTTTGTTTCATCTCAATTACATGGAAACTTCCAGAAAAGCGCCTATTAGAAAGAGTAAATTCAAGGTTTTCAACATATCCTTTTGTGTAGTGTAATCGTCCATTGGCCATCTCTACAAGTTTGGTTATCTGCATATTTAGGGCTATCCCTAGATTCTGTACCAATTTGAAAGATAGAAAACAATGGGTACTACCTCAATCGATAAAAAATCTGGTTTTATGCACAGAAATCATACCCGGAGTCGTGATTACAGAAGCCTTTGGGAAAGAACTAACCACCATGCAACGTAAAGTAGAGTCGGGTCACTTACTGCCATCATCTGCTTCCTCAATAATTGTACCGTCCTCGATGATGTTTATCGCTTTTGATTGTGCGGGTCGAAAGACTGCCTTGTTCGAGCACTCATATGTCCGATGCCCTTGCTCCCCGCAACAAAAACATAGACCAAGTCTTTTTGCCCTCTCAATAAAATTAGGGTCTTGTTGCCACTTGATTGGTTGACCCCTCCTTTGATTTTCCACCTGAGCAGGGTTCTTACCTTGGTTATTAGAAGATGGAGTTTTCTTTGAATTGTTCATGTTCATTGCAACAGGTCTTTGTGGCCTATGTCCCATTGCAATGAATCTGCTTCTATTTGCCTTCTACAAATTGAACTTCTCCATCTTCTCAAAGTTCTCAGCCATCGCAACAGCATCAAGAAAATCAATGCATCCAGATCCCTTGACTTGATAGCGCAGTTCCTCACGAAGCTCTTCAATAAATTTACTCTTTAGAGCATTACCACTAACCTCTAATGCATATTTATGAAGACGTAGGAACTTCTCTTTGTACTCATCAACAGATAAGCTATGCTTATCACTTTCGTGTTGTCAGAAATTGTAGAACTCCATCTTCTTCTCCATTTGGTAGTGTGGAGAACAATAGCGTTTTTCAGCTTGTTCTCTAAATTCCTTCCATAGAACTAGACCAGAACGCGTTCAAGTCTGCATATATGACTTCCACCATAGCTTCGCGTTCCCACACGTGCAGGATCCCAACTTTTGCTTTGGACTCTTCACTAAATTGTCGAAGATAAAAGAAATCCTCTAGTTCTTCAATCCATGCCTCAAGATCTTCGCCACTCTTCTTCTCGCCATCAAAATCATGAACTTTGCCTTCTTGAAGACTTGGTTAAGGGCAAACTCACCTGGTTCCGTATCTTCATAATTGCGTTTCTGTTTTCCGCGAGGTACACTAGATGTTCCCGCACCTTCATCTACTTCATCGTTTAGCTCCACAAACAAATTTGTTGCTCCTTCTCGTTGCTTTCCCCCTCGTTCTTTGAGCAATTCACCAAGAAGCTTCTGAATAAGCTCCTCTTGTTCACGAATCTTTTATGTTAGACCTTCCATTGTTCCCTCGGATTGATTCTGCTCTGATACCACTTGTAGCGTTTCCTCAATCACAATCTATCCCCAATCACAATCTTTTGATCACTCAAAAATATCAGTCGAGAGAAGAACGCAAAGATTGCACAAGGTAAAGAAAATCTGATGCGGAAGGGTAGAAACAAATATGACGCAGAGAAGGAAGAATTCTAATATTATAGATGCGAATCAATGGTTACAATAGCTTTGGACAATAGCTTCTTGACGAGCCTCTACCTCCCGACCACCCCCGAGCTATCACAATCGCATTCACACTCGCACTCTCAATCACACTCTCACTCTCACTCTCACTCTCACTCTCACTCTCAATCACAAGGTACTTCTCAGATTTTTGTGTGTCCTCCGTGTTGATGCGCAGGTCTCCTTATCCTCCAGTTTGATCGCAGTCGTGCCCCCAAAGAAGTGTGCGATCCGCCAAATTTAGAAAAAGTTGAGTTTCTCCAAAACTTTTGCAAAAATCCATGCGAACGTAGTGCTCTTCCTTTCTTTAGCATACCTTTCAAAAATAGGAGAAAAACACCAAAAGTCCGAAAATATCCATAATTTGACATGGTGACATGTGAGCATGAGAACCACGGATTCGAATAGAATTAGATAAGTCCTTGTTTTTTTTTTTTGAAAGCCGGCACGTGTTGGAAAAACCGGCACTTTTCAAAGCCCTGTAACTCAAAAACAGTGAGGAATTAGCTTGAGCTTGTGAGGGACACTTTTATTCAATTTTTCGATCTGCACAATAGTGTTAGAGATATCCGAGATCCAAATCCACCTCCAAATGCCACTTTTGAGCCCTGCAAGTTTCAAAATTCGAGAGAGAGAGTAAAATCAAGGCATTTTCTTACAATGAACTAAATGTAGGACCCTGAACCCCCCTTAATTCTTTCATCTTCACCTTCAAAACTCCCCTAGAAAACATGATGGGAATAAGGTCTAGAGAGAGAATATGAAACTTGTCAACCCAAAATTTTTCCTACATGCATAAAATTACCTAATTATTCATTCTAAGCATTATCCCCACAATGAAATTCAGAAAGTTCAAAATGAATTATTTCACTAGAAAAGAGGCCTATTACAATGGAAGAAGTAGAAGTAGGGTGAGAAGTAGAACAAAACTTAGAAGAGAAAGAGTCTCAGCAAGAGGAATATACATATGAGGAAATGTTAGATGAGTTTGTCACTCGTGACCAACTCATAGACTTAAAAGAGAAAACCCTCAAATTAGAAAGAGATCTTGGTAGCATCACATCTCTCATACAACAGCTTAAGTCTCAAATGATCTCACTTGAGACTAGTATCACCTCTTTCGTGGCTAGGAAGGAAAGAGAGATCCCTCCTATTCCTCTAGAGCTCACTAGGAAAGATACTTCTCTTCCTAGTAAGCATAAAGGAGAGAGCTCTAGGGAAGCTCCCCTCTTGAAAGACTTGAAGCCACCCACCTTCATGAGGGATGACCAAGAGAGGAGTAAGGATGCAATCTAAACTTTTTTATAAAAGTGGCATGATTTGCATCAATTGAAGGGCACCCCACTAAAGTACCGTGTGCTAGAGGCGAGTCTCTCCCTCAGCCCGCGTGCTTATAAGTGGTGGATGAGTCTTAAGAAGGCCAACTCTATCCCTACTGACTAGACTCAGTTTGAGACTCTTTTTCTAAAAGATTTTCTTCCTCAGAATGAGGAGCACAGAAATTGGGATGAGTGGGATAGGATTACACAGAGAGTTAGACCTCTTACGGTCTACCTATCCCACTATAGAGAGATCATTTTGAAACTTAAAGGCTTAGATGATTTCCAGAAGATTAGAGGGTTTGTTAGAGGCCTGGATAAAGCCATAAAGAGGGAAGTCAGAAGGAATGTGCCTAAGACGTTCGAGGAAGCGATCAAGTATACACAGATCTATGAGGACCATAACTGTCCTCAGTATACTCCTATGGAGACGGATCAGCCCCTCAAGCCTCTTAGTACGACTAAATTCAAGAAGAAATTACCTTTTGGGAAAGTTTTTATTACAAAACAAAGATCATAAGGGCCTCACTTATCCATAGATCAGTTTGAGAGGGCCAAAAGAGAGAAACTGTGCTTTAGGTGTTTGTCTCTTAGCCATTCACAGTGGAACTGTCCACTCAAGAAGAGGGAAGAAAAGAAGAAGGGACCAGAGTCTAGTACGGCCCCCGAAAAGGGCAAAAGGGCGGTCCACCTAGTGCAGAGCCTTCCTATTCATGGCAGCTCTAGCTGCAAGGGAGTAGAGGTGATGCACGAGGATATAGAGCATACCTGTTGTTTGACTCACTCATTGTGACCACTACAATTTGGACCACATGACCTAGTTAAACTGCATGATAGTGTATACAAGACCAGGGTGCCAGTCATGATAGATGAATCTTCCACTCATAATTTTATAAACTATGCTTTGGTCAAGAATTTAAAGGTTCCCTAGCAACCTAGTGCACACAAATACATTGTATCTATGGTGCAAGAGCAAGATAAGAGGATATGGGATACTATGGTATCCAATTTGGAAGTCAAAATGCAGGACTATATAGATTATATGGACTTCCAAATTATGAATATGGAGAGGAAAGACCTAGTCTTAGGAAGAGAGTGGCTATGGGGGTTGGGAGACATACTTATATGCAGCTATCAAAACAACACACTTGAATTTGAAAAGAATAGAAGTAAGGTTTGTATTTAGGAAGAGAGAGATGTGCCTAGTGCACCTCTCATTTCATCACTAGAGTTGTATAGTCTTTGTTATTCTTAGCATGTACAAGAGATGTTTTTATTGTATAGTCATGATATGGAGCATTGTACAGATAACTCATCTCATGTATATTTTCATGCTAGGAATGTAAATATGGATCGGACTTTCTGATATTCTTTTTTGCAAGAGTGTGTGGTGAAAAATTTTAAGGTTCTTATGTTTGAGTATAGAGATGTTTTTCCCACTCACTTACCTAGAGGGTTACCACCTGAGAGAGGGGACATGCTCTAATCAGAATGAGAGATCACTAAACCTTTCTATATTTAAGTTTTAGGTAATTGTGTTTCTTTTTATGTGTACTAAGGAATAAAAAAGATGGGCAATACTACATGGATTATCTGTGTGCATGTGAGCAAATAAGTTGATATGAATGAAATTTTATCCATGCATCTATGCATGTATAATCATTGTTCTTTGTATGTACTCTATAAGTGAGAATATATGTATATCATTATGTGATTATCTATAAACCTATGTATTCTAGGGGTACGTATTTGGATATGGAGATGAGTATACTCTAGGTATCTAAGTGATGTGTGTAGGTTATCCTATAATTTTTCTAAGATTATTACATGAAAAATAGCATCTAACCTTGCATCTATATGCTTATGTATGTGTATACGTAGTATAACTAAACATGTGCTTATATGTATGTATATGCATTGACGTTGCAAGCATGGCACTTTCTTATGGAGCCTTAAAAATAAATTTTGGAATATCAATTGATGCCTCTTTCTTCTCATTCTAGTACTCATATTTGTGACTTTTTCATTTGTTTAGTTGTTTTAAGGATAATGAGTCACAATGAGCTTATGTGCATCTAAAAGTGTGTACAAATATATCTGTGAATATGCTATGTTGAAAGTTATGATATGTGAATAATTGTCTGTGTCTCTCATTATGTGGTGTTACTTATAATTATGAATGACTAGAAAACTTAAATGTATATGTAAGGTAACTGAACTTATGTGATGTTGTATCTATAAGTGTTTGTGCTTATTGTATACTATCCAAAACATTAATCTATGTGTTTGTCAATCGTGAGAACGTCTATTGAAATTAAGATCTTAGTCTAAATATAACTTAGAAGTATTAAAGAAACCTTAAAAAAAATCATATATCTATACGTAAGTTAAGTGTGCCAAAAGAATATGCGTTCGTGTAATAGTGTATGTGATGTGTTATAAATAAGAAAAAATTATATATTCTTTATACTTTAAAACTAAAACCTACAGTAAAAAAAAATAGAAATAAAGCGAAAGTGATTAGGGAAAAACAAACCGATTTTGTGATATATGTAAACTATGGATCGAGTGCATGTTAATTTGTATTCATGTGAAAGCGTGCAACATGTCTAAGTGTGTTTTTAGTAACTACGTGCGCATATTTGTAAGCGTATATAAGTATTATGCATCTTGTGTTCTTTCTAATGATTTTTCTTATAGGTAATCTCTCGTTCGTCCTTTGGCTATAACTACACAGTGTGACAGAGAGATCGTGAGAGAGAGGTTTGATTTACATCTTCCTGAGTAGTCGATTGATTCGCAGACAGAGAGAGAGAGGAACAAGGTTGATCTTCTTTCTCCTCCTCCCGACGTTAGAAATAAGCATATTTATGACTGCTATTGAGGGTTTTCTCGCATGCGAAAGGTGATGAAAAGGGGAGAGAGAGAGATAGATAGATAAAGAGAGAGAGGGAAAGAGAGAGAGAACTCTATCTCTCTACCCTCACACATCGTTATGATCTCATAAACACTACACATGTAGAAAGGCATGATGTGTCATGCATGGATGACGATCTTCTCAGCCATTATGTTCTTGTTCATGATCTGCATCTTAATTCTATTTAGGTCGCAGATGAGCTAATAACACACTCCTACACTGCTACGTGTGCATGGGGAGAGAGAGTGAGAGAGAGAGAGGGAGGAAATTGGAGGCAGATGTGTGAAGAGGCACGGCTGCACAATCCGTGAGAGAGAGAGATGACTGGCTACCGGTATGGGTGTAAAGTCAAGCTAACGTGTGTAGATAAAAGAGAGAGAGAGAGAGAGGAATCATGATGTCAAGGATCTGATCATCTTCTCTAGTTCAATGTAAGAGAGGGACCGTTCCTATCTTTCTGCACATTCCATCATGTGCACCTATTTCCTGCATGGTTTTTGAGAGGGTATGGTAGAGTAATTGCACGCCTTGAAAAGATGTAAGAGTATTTACTTGGATTTGTGAAGATGTCGAACCCTGTGTCATGGAAGTAAGAGTTCAAGTAGTTTCGACCGTGTGCCTGGTAGTACAGGTTCATTGCATACGATGCATGTGCAATCCTAATGTATTGCATGTTGTATGCTTTTAGTACAGTATGAATCGATCGGTAATATTGGGAGCTGTAATCATTGTGCGTGGTCACCATAGCTCTGTCCCCAACAGTAAAAGATGGCACTAAAGTATCTAGAGGACCTATGTGTAAGTGGTGCAAAACAACAAAGTTTTTCATTGCCGGCCTACGTGTGGAATTTTATTAAAACACTTTACTGCAGTAATAATGAGTAATGATCTGACTCGGTTGGTTGCTAAATTGTTGAAAATGCTTGAAATTGCTATCATGTGAGAAACTTCCATGTAGAAAATATGTGCTTTTTTCCCTGGCATTTGATTCTGCAATCACTTTAAATAATGCACATGATAATTTTTCCATTAGTTTTATTTATATTTCTTACGCTTACTTTTTATTGAACGACATCCATTAAAGGATGCATTGACATATGATTGAATGTATTTACAAATGCATGTAAGCATGTGAGATATGCATACATGCAAATGAATGATAATATGCATATGCATATGCATGCATAAATGCACGTGCATAAGTAATGTATCTATAACCATGATTAAGTGTGTATATGCATAAGAAATGCATAAAAGTGCATGATTGATGTAAGCATGAATGCATGACTAAATAATGAAAATGCATGACTAATGCATGTGCATGTAAGAGATAGATGAGTTCATGAGCATAAATGTAATAGCATAAATGCATGAGTGCATACTTTAGTGCATGTGTATACATGTATGAATGTAGGTATGTATGCATATATATGTAAATGCATGTAGGTGTGCATAATATTTGAATATTGGTATAAGCGCATGTGTATAAATGCATACATGTTGCGTTAAAGCGTGCATGAGTTCGTGCATGCATGAATGAATGTATACGAGTGGGATTATATATCCATGTATGTACAAATATAAATGTAAATGCATGTATGAATGATATATGCAGGTGCATGAATAAATACGAAAGTGAGCATGTGCGTAACTGCATATATGTGCGCGATAAAACATGCAGATGTAAGATGAATGGATGAGCATGAGAGAATGTGTAAACAAAATGTATGCCATGTGTGAGAGTAAACATCCATTCTAGCATACACAAATAAGTGCATACATATGTATGTGTGCTGAAAACGCACGCCCATAAGTGTGCACAAACTTGAGCATGAATGTGTGTTAGTAAGAATACCTGAATACGTGGGTACTAGTAAATATGAATGTGTATTTATTTAAGTAAATGAAGCACGTATATGCAAGCATATGAATGAATGCATATGAAATAGATGCATAAGCATAAGTATGAATGAATGTACATAAATGTGAATGCATGAGCTACATGAGTATATGAAAAAGTATGTGTGCAATGGTATATGTAAATATATGGAAATGAAGAATCTTTATGCATAAAAGTAAGAATTCAATGTATTCAATAAAAACCATGAGTGTTTTGATTTATCATAAAAATACTTATGATTTCTTTCTAGTGATTTTCTTACAGAGCATTGATGAGTATTTACGAACAGTTGGGATTGGGAGATTAGAGTGCATACACACTACTGCATCATTTCAAAATCCATTTCTTTAAGCTTAATCTTTTATTAGAATTTTCCATTAGAGTATTTGTATAGGTTTTACCTTATATCTATAGATTGGTGGTTTTATCAATTAAAAATTGTATAAAAAAATTTCACTTTTGTATAGGCTTACTTCCATCTTAATCATTTCTCTTTGTTTACTTATCGTTCCCTTTTTTTGAATATTTCGTTTACTTGTCTAAGTTCTTAATTTGTTAATGGATGTTGGTGATCCTTATGATATATCCATTCCATTAATTAGTATCCCTAATAGATCTGAAAACACAACTATCCTTACGAAAGATTTCATAAAAATCACATTACTAGCAAAACCTTAGTCTCATGTCATACGATTATGGCATGTCTAGTTATCAAGCTGGAGAGCCGTACAATTATAGTAACAATTCATTCAACTTGATCACATCTCTTGACCTAAGTGACACTAAGTAAACAGCTTGCATGTAGTCACCTTGTGAGACCATGGCAAATTCAGTTTTGATCTGTGTAGTGGTCTCCAATCATGCCCTTGGACATTGGCCTATGTTGAAATTAGGTGAGACTCATGGACTTGTCTGCCTAGCTAAGTTTAACCCACTTGTCTACGTACCCGATATAGTGCACGACACACAACATTAGCCCTACATGAGATCGACATTAGCTCATGGCTCTAACCACCTGGCTAGAGTGACTACACCCACCTATGGACCCATATGGGTGCATGATAACATATAGGTCAGGCCTATGACAAAACTAGTGTGAGCTCATGGCCTTGATCACCCGACCAAGGTTGTTCCATGCGCCTACTAGACCATCACAGTCCACTTACAACACATGCACATAAATATACTATTGGCTTGAATATGAAGGTTTTCCTAAATCATTTTCTATCTGGAGATAGGATCTCGCAAGAAACAAATATTAGGATTCAAAGAATCCCACACATAAAGTCTTCAAATCTATCAGCATATACATGCACTCACTTTAAGTATGCCATCACCTTCCCAAGCTTTCACTCCCAAAAGTTTATAACTTGCTAACTGATTATAATCATATCATCTCTGGTTTTTCATACTTCACACATAGCCATAATAGATGTTTGCTATCTTGATCCTACTTAGTTTTCTTAAACTTGTACAAATCTTTAACACAAAAAAATGCAATGCATATGTTCTTTCACAAAAAAATTCAAGTTGGAAATGTTTCACCTCATCATTTTTCTAAAATCTTCAATGTTGTTCTTCATCAAAATAATTCTTCAATTTCTTGATCTATTGTTCTTCGTCAGCATCAACATCAGCATCTTTCTCGAATCACATTATCTATTGGAGTTAGATGTTTGCGGAAGCACGCGAAGAGCACGAGGAAGAAGAAGAAGAAGCTTGGAGAACAATACACGATACTGAATGTATTACCACTAGAATGTACAAAGATAAGTAGCCCGTTAGGGCAATATGCGTATATACAAGCTGGGGGAAAAAACCTCATAAAGAGGAAAGAAATGCCCTGACACTCCTAGAGTGTTCACACACATCACTACCTAAATATATTACCAAATACCCCTGGGAGTGATGCAGTAACCAAGGAGTTGGCACGCATGTATAAGAAAGTGCCAAGCTATGTGGAATCAATCCACAAAAGGAAGTAAGCTGAAAGCTTTGTAGAAAGTCTCAAACTTCTCCCTAGGAAGAGCCTTCCTAAAAAAGGTCTACAATGTCCTCCTATATAGGCACATATGCCAATCAGATCTCCCCAGCAGAGAACCTCTCCCTGACATAATGATAATGCACCTCAATGTGCTTAGTGCGAGCATGGAACACACGGTTGTCAGTGAAGATGGTGGTGGCAAAAGACTATGCAAGACCCAAATCAGCCTTAAGGTATTTCAGCCACACACACCCAACAGTCACTGTGAAAGCTTCCCTATCCTCAACCTCACAACTAGAACTAGCCACAGTGGGCTGCTTCTTGTTCAACCCAGATATACATGAGCTAGCAAGCATGAAGCAAAAGCCACTCGTGGACACACGAGTGTCATAGCAACCAACCCAATCACTGTGAGAAAAAGCATGCAAATCTCGCGGTAGTGATTCCCCTTGGGATAAAACAATCCAAGTAGTCGGGTACCACTCAACTAGTGAAAGATGCACTTAACCGCCTACCAATGCTTGACACGTGGGCAATGCAGAAACCTGCTCATCTGTGAGATAGCAAACTGAATATTTGACCGAGCAATGCATAAGTAAATCAAGCATCCAACAAACTATTGATAGAGAAAAACATCAAATGCATCTCCAACATCATGAAGACTCAATTGTAAACCTACCTCCATAGGAGTGGCAATAGCCTTACAGTCTTCAAGGCCAAAATGCTGCAATAATGTATCAATATATTTCATTTGATAGGCCACCATTCCACCATCAACTTGCATAATATAAATGCCCAAATAGTGATGCAAATGCCCCAAAATCACACATCTCAAATGAGGCTTGCGACTTGGCCTTAAAATAAGCAATATGCGTGTCATGAGGACCAATGAGCAGCATGTCATCAACATACACAACAATGATCAGAAGCACATCATTAGCATGCTTTACATATAAGGTGCTATAAGTTGGATTGCTTTCAAAACAATGTGCAATGATATAGGCATGTATCTTTTCATACCAAGCACGTGGTGCTTGCTTTAAACCATATAATGCCTTCTTTAACCTGCACACCTGGTTTTCATGCCCTTTCTACACAAAGCCATGGGGTTGAAAAACATACACTTCTTCATGCAAGTCACCATTTAGAATTGTTGTTTTAATGTCCAATTGATGTACATTCCAACCATGATGAGCTTCAAGTGCACAAATGCTATGAAAAGTAGTCATTTGGTATGTGGATGCAAAGGTTTCATCAAAATCAATGCCTCTTCTTTGCGCATCACCCTTTGCAACAAGCCTAGTCTTATACCTGTCAACTGTTCCATTAGGTTTATATTTTTGCCTGTATACTCACTTACTATCAATGGCCTTCTTTCCAGGAGGCAAGTCATAGAAAGATCATTTATAATTCCTCATGATAGCAGCATATTCAGATTGCATTATAGCCATCCAATGTTCAAAATTTTGTGCTTCATCAAACGAAACACGCTCAGTCTCATCACAGAGACTAGATGCAACAATAGTATAGACATCTAATGCAAAAGAGGCACTATGAGATCCTGAACGAGTACGATATGATAGAGGTGCATCTAATTTATTGTCACCCAAAATCTACACCAGCCATTTTGGCATAATTTTTGCCTATTCAATGTTAGCTCTCTTATCAACAAGTGCCTCATGTAAATCTGGATCAGAAATGGAATGATCTGCATCATCACATGAAACCTATATAGGCTGAGAAGTTGCCCCATTAGGACCAGCACTAGACTGTCCACTTATAAAAGATGCAACAAAGTATGATACATGTCTTTGGAGCTAATACATGTCTCCTTTGTACATGAAAGTAATGGCTGAATAGCATCTTCCATAAAAACAACATCAGAGCTAACCAAAATGTATTTAGTTAGTGGATGATACAAACGATAGCCTTTTCTTTCAGAACTATACCCAACAAAAATACATTTTACTGCTTTATCATCGAATTTTCTACGATGTTGTTCAGGCACTAATGCATATGCTAGACAACCAAAAACACACAGATGAGCAACAAACGGCTTGCGACCATGCCAAGCCTCATATGGAGTGATAGAGTGCAGTGCTTTAGTCGGACACCTATTAAGTACATATGTTGCACACATAACAACCTCAATCCAGAAACTATGTGGTAAAGCCTGACTCTTGGCCATACACCTCGCCATCTCCATGAGTGACTTGTTCTTTCACTTTTGTGAAGATTTTTCCTTCACGATTATCATCCAAATGGAAGGAAATGCTTTGATGTTGTCTCTGTCCTTCCAAGTAGTACTTGATTCAAAAGAGAAAGGGGTAAAGAATCTATATTTGTTTTTAATACTTCTCAAATTCAACTATGCTTTTGCACACAATAATGAACTTCATTGAAGTGATATTGTTACCAACCTACGAGACAGTTCAAAAATCAAGACTTTTTTCAAGTAGATGTGCCAATGAAAGAGAAGGTTGTCTTTTTTAGTAGAAATATGGATTCCTTTTTCCATCTTAAAAAGGTATTATAAAAGGCGTGGCAAAGGCAACTAAATCAAGAGATTTTTACAAACATCACTTGAAGAGCAGGAATAGATAGGTTCAATAAGGATCCATAGACCGGATTCTCTTAGCCTCTATTAAAACTTGTGGTGAAAGTGTCTCAATGATTGGAGCCTCTAGAGTTGAAATTTATGATTACTTTTGGTAATATATATGGGTGAAAAGAATCGGAGGGGCCGTAATTTGTCTTCACGTGAGAAGAGGAAGTTGGTTGTCTTTACATATTGCACATATGAAAGTGTCCATTTCACCACCAACAAGTACCATTTCGAAGCATTACAGGAAAGAAGGAACGTGGCTATCAATGAAGGGGTTGATATTCTCTAGCCGCTTGTATGCCGTGGTGAAAAGGCAAGTAACAAAAGAAGCTCTCAAGTTTTTGCATGGAAAGTTGCCTTCTGGCACGTACGATCGCAAACGAGGGGATGTCTTCTTCTCGCAGATTGTTGCTGATGATAAAAAGGGGGGCTGAGGGTATGCTTGAAGGCTCGTGATTGTGAAGGCGTTGGGGGAGGATTAGCAATATTCAGAGTTTGGGGGGCGCATGCTTCTGATTTACAAGTCCAATATCGAGCATTCTTTCATAGGCAGCAAATACTGATCTAGGAGGTGGTTGTCGTCCTGTAGGAGAAGAAAGAGGTGTTGTTTGAAGGCTCTCCATCAATCTCTATCCGACACCATCATGGGCATCGTTCGTAAGGATATGTTGGGCATATGAGCTCACATGCAGAGCATCCAGGAAGGATGATCATTACCAAAAGCTTCTGTACGGTTATCTGATCTCTGACTACTTTATGTATGTATGGTCTATTGCTGCCAGTTCCCCATATTTTAATAATATATGTTCATCTTCGCCTACGCCATCGTTTTAGGAACATTGAGCAGACTTATAGAACTCGCGTTAAAGCTACGGTTCACGACTGCTTGGTGTTTAAAGCTATTAATAAGCTCATTTGATTTTGAATTAGCAATCAGGAACGAGATATCTTTATCATATATGTACTACTAGAATAACATAGTACGACACTTCATCACCTTTGCGCTTAAGATTTTAGTTTCAGAAAATGGAGGCACCGTATAGTGTGTGTTCTTTTGCATTTTTCTGATATTCCTACGATAGAATCGGCTGAGAGGCCACTATAAAAGGCTTCTTTTATTGTACTTGATTCGTGGGATTCCAAAAGCGTTCTTTGTCTCAAATCTTCCAGAGGATTACGAGCAGATGCAATCTTTTAAGGACATGAAGGCTAACTTCTGCGCTCTTGTTTTGAAACGCAAAGCTCTCTACCTCCGATCACATGTGCTATGCCTAGTGCTGGCTGTTGTTTCCCGCATAGCTCCTTGATTGAATCCATATTTCAAGGCATCTCTGAAGAATTCACTGTTCAAGTACCAATTTTCGTTGATAATCATCGAGAATATCGAACAATTGCACTTATAAAGTATGTGTCCCGATCCTCACTTGATGTACCACTCATAGTTTTTGGGTAGCTCATATGTCGTGCAAAAGTTGGTCTAACCATCTTTGTCTCTGCATACATGTTATGAAACTTATCAAGGCATTGAAAGCTTCCAAGGAAGTAGCTCATCAGAGTTCCTTTGAACCGTTGTCTATCTCAAAGTTCCTTCTCATATCCCACATCACACATTCTTCTAGATGCAATAACAATCCCATTGGATCATCCGCTTTGTTTTATGTGCATGATTGCAATAAGTTCGCGCATTCTTGCAACTGGGTAGGTACATCCAGGACTTTTCATTTCTAAGTCGCTTGCTCCATTGATCTTAGGGGGTTGGACCGTCTGCTATTCCTGCATTCTTTTACTGAAGTAGAATAATCAAACTGCGTTTTTCATATTCTAAGACAACATACTGTTCTGCCCATCTGATGCTTTTGGAGAGATATGTAACTTATGCATGAATATATTTTCTGTTGATGACAACGAACTTCGTAGAAAGTGAATTACACATTAGTGCTACTAGTCTTTTTCTAATCAATGTATAAAAGAAGTTTGCGACTTTTGATGATCATCAACCATCTTTGATGTGATCGCTATTTAATCTAGTTGTTTTTTAAAGGCGCCAAAAGCTATTACTATTCTTGCAATAGTTGAATGAGATTGTGGCACCAGTAGTACTAATCGTGAGTAATCCGAATTATAAAAATAGTGTAAAGATGATACCTTTGATAGAGATTTCCTTAAAACTGATTAAAATCAATAGTCCAATTCTCAGGGATTATGCATGGTTACTCAATTTGTATAGGTATCTATCTCAACAAGTATCTCTCGGTGGCTATCTTCTGTATATCCATTATGAAATCCTTGAGATCATGTGCGATGGAAAAGCTTTGTAGAGATAATGCATTAATTAAGATGACTAGAACTTGCAAACTTTTGCTTCAAGTTATTATTGAGCTTTCGTTATAATTTCAATAGCTTACGAATGCTTATGAACCTTTTATGAATGATCTTGGAACAAATAAGAAGAACTGAATTGCTATTGGCAACTAATAACTTTTGAGTTCCTTGAGTCTCCATTGTACCTGAGCTTGCTCCAAGCACCCGGCATGCATTCTAATTTCTCTCGTTGACTTGATCCATCAATCGGTGCTTTCTTACCAACATTGTTTAGCAACTCCATTCTATTGAGGTATATACGGTACTTTATACTAATATTTCATCCCACGTTCAACTAAAAATGCATTTTACCTTTGCCCTTCTGACTAGCTAGGAAAGCTTGATCTGCAACACGCATAATAGACCTGTTCTACCTAGAGTGATCTTCTTGCAACAAAATAGAAACTAACTCTTCAAATGTTAAGGCATTTGGATTATCTTTCATCATCAAACAAAGAGTAGAAGCAAAACTCTTATATGAGCCAGGAAGACCATTCAAAATAGTCTACACAAGTGAACTGTCAGGAAGGACTTCATGAGCAAAACTCAGTTGTTCCTTTCAATCCTTGATCTTTGTCAGAAAAATATCCAGAGAATCACCTTCATTCATCTACTCACTCTCCAACTATTTTCAGAGGTAAGCAACACGAGCCTCATTCCTAGCTTGGAGCAATGTGGTAAGTATATTCGAAGCATCCTTAGCTATTCTGGAAGAAAGAATGTGAGGAATAATGGCACATTTGATAGACAACACTATCAATGAATGTGCCTGATCATCTCTGCCTTCCAAACAAATTTTCTCTATAGTAGGTGCAATAGAAATAGCAACATGAACAGGAATTTATAGAATATCATTATCTTTGACACCATCTACATCAGCTTCAGTACGTGTATTTATAATATCTATGTTCTTAGGTGTAATAGGATGTTTTTCAATACCCTACATAATATTCCATAGTCCTTTTGCAACCAATACATGATGCATCATATAAACCCATAATGGATAATTGTTACCATCCAACTTATCCACAACAGTTGTAAGGATGGATTTGCACTTGATGAAGATGAAGTGGTGCTACAAAAGTTTTGCACTACACCAGCCAATTGAACTCCAGAGATATATAGTCGGCCCTTTTAGCTTGTCAAATGATGTTTTAGACTCTCTATCTTGGAATATCAATCTCAGAAGGATGAATCAAAACAGATATGCTGGAGTTGATCCAAGAACAAAAAACTTGCTATTTTTCTTCTTATACCTATTTAGTGTTTTGAACAATTATTTGCGTACAATAACAATTAGCTGAATTCCTTTTGGGAAAATCTAATTAACTTAGTAAGGTAAAAATCATGAGTGATTTGATAAAAAATCATGGAATACATGCATAGAAAGGTATTTAGCAAATCATATCTCCGTCTCGACATTCACGGGCTCCTTCTACAATCATCAGACCAGTGAGCAAAGATATGCTAATATCTGATGATCCCCGAGAAGCAATGCTAATGAAACTTTGTAGGATTATAATGAACAGTATGTTGATTCTATCATGCTTTAAATCATGGCAAATAATCAACTACACACTGAGAACAAGCTCTCAGAAGATCACTATTCTGATGGAGTTATAACAAAGAAGTAAAATAATAATATAATGATCATATATGTATTAAACATGCACAAATACAATATCATTGGCAATCAAACATTGCTCAATGTTTGAGAGGTGAAAGGGCTATGAGATGAGCTCTCAGCTCACAATGGATGCACTAAAAAATGATCTCTCTACCTCTAGATACATGTGGGTCTTCTTGATTCTCTTCTTATAGTTGATCTTGGAACCAAAGTTTGAATTGGAATTCAAACTTCTACCTAAAAGGTGAATGCTAACATATAGGATAGATTTTCGCATTTCTCAACAACCATGTGATACATGACTTAGAGCTTTTTAACTCCTCATGAGTGTAATCCACTTTTACAAGGATAAATATGAACTAATTTTACAAGAGGTTGATCATATGAAACATTTCATGGGTTTTTCCAATAGGTTGATGAGAAGTGAATTGATCAAGCATGTGGGCTTGGGTATAATTGCACCAAGAGCTCCCCCTCAAGCCTAACATGCTTGATCTTGATTGCTCCTTGATTTCCTACAACCCAATCATCAATTTGAACCTATTCATCTTTGTTCCATCGAATGGCTTTGTGAGTATGTCTGCACATTGTAAGTTAGTTGATACATATGATAGTTGAATATCCTTACTAAGCAATTTCTTCTTATCATAATGATAGTGTACTTTAATATGTTTAGTCCTTGCATGGAAAATTGGATTGGCAGCCAAGTGAATGGAACTCATGTTGTCACCAAAAATATTTGGAGTCTCAATTTCCAATCCAAGATCTGTAAATAGTTTCTTCATCCATATTTCTTTTTGAGTAGCTAAAGTGAGACCTTTGTATTCAGCTTCAGTAGAAGAGAGAGCAACTCAGGGTTGCTTCTTAGACAACCATGAGACAAGTTTTGACCCTACAAAGGTAAGATATCCTGAGGTGCTTCTCCTGTCTTCCTTGGAGCCAACCCAATCTGATCAGAGAATAACTTTAGATTTAAATCAGATACATAAGGGTAGTATAACCCTTCATTCATGGTCCCGTTGAGATATGTGAGTATCCTCTTGGCAGCATCCATGTCAGGTTTTAGGTGTGTGCATAAATTGACTTATCTACTCTTGTCAACATAGCATAGCTCAAACTACCCACAAGACTTTGATAACCTGTGATATCTTTGTGAAGAGAGATGATGGATGCAATCTGAAGATGAATTGCCCAGCTTCAGACCATCCAACTAAGACTTTAGAGTTTTCTACTAGACCCTTTGAGCTTCCTAAATCACAAAAAAATCACCCAAGTGCTTTGGAACAAGTATCTCAAAAGTTTCTATTCAAGACATACTAGTTGCAAAATGACTAGCTCCCAAAAATTTGTTATTTTTTACATACACCTGCTAGAAAAATGAACAATGCTCTCAATCTGGTAGGCACTAGAAAAATTCCTTGTCGACATATCAAATAGACTTAGCAAGCTTCCCAATAAAAGTTAGAACACTTTCAATTCATTAACTGAGCACTGAGAAAACGTTTTAGCAAAATCTAGAACACAGCCCCCATTTTCGGGCTCTATAGAGATAGACCATTGAGCAACAAAATGCAGATTGCGCACAAATGGTAAATCCAATGGACATGAAATTTGTGAGCATAACGTAGAGTGAAAGAGCTATCCAATGAACTTTAAAACTATGAACAACAGTACATATAGCCCGAGATATGATCTTTTGAAGTTTACTATTTTGAGTGAGTATACTATAGAACAAATCAGAGAAGAAGTAAATGATGAATGTATATATTCATATATAATTACAACTCATTGGCAATGAATACTTGCAAAATGGGAGTAGAATGATAGAGCTATGGAGTAAGCTCTTCAAATGTCTACAAATGGGCATGAAATGGGCGTGAATCAAGCACTCTACAGGCGACTTCCTTCTTGCTCCTTTTATACTTTTGGAGATAGTTGATTTTCATGAGTGGCAGGCAACAAAGCATGCCTATAATGGAAAGAAATTGATTAGAGAAGATTTATCTCACCTCTTGATTTGATTGGACCTTGCTTTTGACATGTATATGCTTCGGATTGGTTAAAGAGGTTGGTATGTGACCTTCAAAGCCTCTAATGAGTTGTATTATGACTTAGAGTCATGGACATACATGTCCAAGCTGCCGTCGTTCTTAAGCAAATCCCCTACTAGTTATTCTCTGCATATTTTGCAAAACTTTTGCTTTTTACATAGTCTATCTATCGAGATGATTTTGGTCGACCCTCAGAATTGTAATTGTTGTTTGTCCTTCATCCTGAATCCATTTTCAATGATTTTTATATTGTTGGAAAGCTTTTAGGTTCCACTTTTAGTGGTATAAGTCTTAGGTTCAATGCCTCTACATGTGCAGTGAAATGTTCACAACAATGTCTTTGTACTTAGCAAATTCCTTTTGAAGAGATGAAGTTACCTATATTGTTGCAGCTGGTTGAGGCATCCTTAAGTATCCAAATGGAATAATCTTACTTTCATTTGAAAGCCCTATAAGTCTAGTTTAAGCCTCCAAAGTTTCATTTTCATTCTTTGCATGTAATGAGAGAAACATAGAAACTATAGACTATATGTTAGAAATATTTCAAGATCCTATGAGGGTTCATTTGCTTTTGTTGTGTACATAGGAGTGTTTATCCTCCAACAATTTAACTTGTATATTTGTATATAGCCCATCAACCTAACTCTAAATCACCGAAATCTTGACTTTGAACCATGAAAAACTAACTTCTAACCTTAGAAAATCCTTGAAACCTTAGTTTTGACCCATGGAAACCTAACCTAAACCCTAGAAGACCCTTGGGGTTTAAAGCCAAAGTGTAAATAAACACATTAATTGATGTGGATGTCCTTTATCATAGGCAAACCCTAACTCTTCCCAAATACAAACCCTAGATTGGAACATTAGGTTCACCATTTAATCTAATTCTAAACCTTCAATTTCATTAAAATTGTACATTGGTGTGAAACCAAATAAAAAGTTTAGTCAAAAATAAAAAGGGAAAAAGAAAAGATATGAAAATAGAAAACTAAAAAATAGAAAAATAAAAAAAGAAAAATCAACATAGAAATAAAAGATTGGATTTCAAAAAATAGAAAAATGAACAAGAAAGGAGATTTTGAAAATAGAAGGGACCAAAAAGGACATTCTCTAAGAATGGAAAGAAGAAGGCTAGAAAATTCTAGAGTTCTAGAGAGATGACCTAGGGGAACGCAATAAATAGATGCCCAATGCTCACTTAGTTTCCCTCGTGGATTTTCTCTCCAAGTACTCTTTCTTGCCTTTTCTTGTTCATTATATTCATGCACTACCTTTTCTTGTTCATGCATTACGAATATGATGTTGATTCTCTCTCCATGACCATTAGTCTCAAGTTCACCATCTCTTGCTAGCATGCCAATAGAGAGAGAGAAAGTGAAAAATTCCACCATATGTTTTCTCTCCTCTCTAATCTTTCACAAGAAAATGGATCTATTATTGTTCTTTGAAGTACTAGAGAAATTCATTTTGTGTACCAAAAGAAGAGTGAAATCTTGAATGTGGGCCTCAAGTCCTTTGAACAAGTAGGTTAAAGTCGTAAATACCTTAAAAAGTTTTGAAAAAGAATAGACTCGTTGGGGATTATGACCCTCCATGCAAGAGTAGGTTGCCACTTGAGTTATTCGACAATTCGTTTATTCATGAATAATTACGAATTTTTGCAATAAGCCCTTATTATTCAACCAAATTATTCAATGCCACGTCAACTTATTCAGACACACCCGCATAGTTTTTGCATGGGGATTCCACACTTTTTGATGGAAAGTGCTTTCTATCAAAATAATTTTCAATCGAAAAGCTTTAAATCAAAAATGTTTTCGAATGAACAAAACTCAATCGAATAATATTTTATAAAAGAATAGAAATATAGTAATTTTTTTCATAAAAGATACTTTGTTCTTTGCAAACATAAAGTGCGGTAGAGAGAGAAAGGTATAAGTTTCTCCTATAAATATTTATTAATTTAAACTAGTCTAATTTTCTTCACAATAGTATATGTGAGTGAATCTAAAATCTATTATGATTGATTGTTACTCATTGTTCATAAAAGCTACTTTTTTCATTACGAACTTAAAGTGTCCTAGAGAGATCAAGGTATAATTTTTTGCTATAAATACTCAATCATTTAAACTCTTGTGATTGTTTGACTCAATATTGATTCTTAATTCACAATAGTATGTGTAAATGTATGTGCATATGACTGGGAATTTAGAATCTATTGTGATCTTCTGATACAACATTAATTCCTACTTCACAATAATATGTGTAAGTGTATGTGCATATGATTAGGAATTTAAAATCTATTGTCATATAGTAAATTTATTATTGAAAGATGTAGGTAGATTATGTTTGACTCAACATTGATTCTTACTTCATAATAGGTTATGTATGTGTGTGTATGTGTATGTGTAAGCATATGAGTGTATAATTGTGAATGAAAAATCTATTGTGATTGGAATCAACTAAAATGATGAACTATGATCTCAGAAATGAATTTAGCAATCCAAGGCTTACGCGCGACTTTTTAGGGATTAAATAGTAGATGACCAATGAGCACTTTGATAGAGATTCTTTCAGAAAGCTGAAACCAAATGCTTTGAAACTGTGAGAGCATAATGTAGACTTCAATCTGGTTCCAAGAAGCTAAAGAACATGCAAAATGGTTGAGAAATCACTGAGATATGACTAGAGAAAATCTATAATTCTGAGTAGTCATAGCAGAGAAGTAGATAGAGATGTTCAATGAAGTATATGTATTATAACACATGATTATACGGATCATTGGCATTGTAATGATGCTCAATGATGGTGGAATGAGTAAGATATGATGTAAGCTACTCAACTCCTACAAATGATCAATGGAAGAGCTCTCAAAAGAGGCACACAACTGCAAGGTTTCACAAGCATTTTTATAAATATTTTCATCTAAGTTTGAATTTGAATTTTAAACTTGGCTTCAACTAAAAGTGACTCCTCTAATTTAGGAGTTATTCGGCCATTGAAAACTCAGAGCTATTGTCCACAAGATATTGTCTTCTACAAGATTCTCTCAAGGTGTAAACCTTTTACAATGGTAAATGATCAAACAATTACAAGCTATGGTTCACATGGGTTATCAAATGATTCCACATATATTCTTCCATGCTAAGCCAATTGTGAAGTCTTGGATATTTGCACCAACAAATCCTTCTTAAGCGAAACATCTTGGCTTGCACATCTTCATCAATCTTCTTGAATATCTTGCAATCCAATCATGGTTTTAAACCTTCAAAGCTTAGTACCATCAAGTACTTTTGTTAAAAAATTAGCACATTGCATATTTGTAGATTTATATGCTAATTGAATCTTTTTGCTGAAGATTTTCTCTCTAACATAGTGAAAGTGCACTTCTATATGTTTGGTTCTTGCATGGTAAATGGGATTGTCTGCAAGGTCCAAAGAACTAGTGTCATCACCAAAGATCATAGGTGAGTGAGTGTGAAGTCCCAAATTTGAGTAGAGCAATCTAATCCAAATAGCTTCTTGTGTACCATTTGCCTCTATTGAAGATAGAGAAACAACTCGTTGCTTCTTGGAAGACCAACAATTGGGCTTATATCCTGCAAAAGATAAATATTCAGAAGTACTTCTTCTGTCATCCTTACATCCTGCCCAATCTGCATTTGAGTACAACTTTATGTCTAAATCTCATGTGTATGGGAAGTAAAGTGCCTGGTTTTTAGTACCTTTGAGATAATTCAAAATTCTTTTAGCAGCTTCCAAGTGAGGTGCTCTAGGTTTATGCATGAATTGACTCATGACACTTACTCCATAACATATGTCAATCTTTATTAAAGTTGCATAGTCTAGACTCTCAACTATGCTTTGGAAACCTGCAATGTTTCAAGAAAATCACCTTCATGAGTAGTCAATTTATGATTTAACTCCATTAGGGTGCTAGCTACTTTTGCATTCTCCAAGTGAAACTTCTTCAACATGTGCTGCACATATTTCCTTTGAGTGATGTAGATCTCAGAGTTGGTGTATACTAACTCATGTCCAAGAAAATACTTCAGAAACCCTACGTCACTAATTTTGAACTCCTGCATCATCTGATTTTTATTTGTTTGGTGCCATTACCATCACTACCTGCAAGAATGATGTCATGAGCATATACACATAAATATATAATTTCTTAATAACTCCTCTTGACAAACAGAGAAGAATCTACCTTGCTTATCATAAATCCTTGATCTTGAAGATAGGTTGTTAACCTATGGTTCCATGCCCTAGGTGCCTGCTTCAAACCTAACGAGCTTTGTTCAATTTGCATACATGATTTATCTTGTTTGGATATTCATAACCAAGAGGTTGGGCCATGTAAACCTCCTCTGAAATCCACCCATTGAGAAAAGAATTTTTCACATCTAGTTGATACATAATCCAATTTAAAGATGTAGCTACACTTACCAATGCTTTGATGGTTAGCATCTTAGACGCAGGTGAGAAAGTTTCTTCATAATCTACTCCTTGGGTTTGTGCAAAACCATAGCCACAAGTCTAGCTTTATACCTATTTATGGATCCATCTGAGTTTCTTTTGATTTTGTAAATCCACCTAGAACCAATTACCTTCATTGATGCTTCTTGGGTACTAGCTCCCAAGTGTCATTCTCTTGGAGTGCTTCTATTTCTTCCTCCATAGCTTCTTTTCATTCTACTTTGGTACTTGCTTCTTCATATGAAGAAGGTTCTTAAAGTGATGAATCCTTAGCAAGATAAATAGAATGCTTAGTGACTAATGAAGTATCATACCTATATCTGATTGGCTTCGTACTCTCTCTTTGTGATCTCCTTATGGCTTGGTTGGATGCCTCAGGTATGTCCTCCAACCTCTTCATCCTGGCCTTGCCTTTGATTTCCATGCTTTGAATTCTTCCAAGTTGATGGGGTCCCCATCACCTGATTTGATGTCTTCAATTTTGCTTCGCTCCTCCTTGGTGAGGCTTGGAAATTCTTCTTCCAAGTCATATGGCAATTTGACCTTCGTGCATTCACTTTCAAACCAAGAATCATTCTCATCAAACACAACATCTCTATTGACCATAAATACTTTGTTGGATGGATTATAAAACTTGTATCCTTTTTTTATTTATATGATACCCCATGAAGATGCATTTCTCTTACTTAGGGTCTAGCTTACCTCTGATTTGAGATGGAAAATGCACATAAGCAACATAAAAAAATGTTTTGCAATCTTCAAGTTATGGTCTCCTACCATGCCTTGCCTCATAGGGGATCATTCCATCTAGGGACTTAAAAGGTACACTGTTAATAAGAGAACTAGCAGTAGAAACACTCTCTACCCATAAGTAATTTGGCAACTTCTTTTCATTAATCATTGATCTAGGTGCTTGAGCTACATTGCCTGCTACATAGTTTGAACAACCTCAGTCAATATAGAAGAGGTGTTCATCATTCATACCTTGTTTTGAAGTCATGTTCATAATGAGAATAGAATACTCTTGATCCTCTGTATAGTTGTTGAAGTCTTTTCGTGATTTGTATCCTCCTTCATAATTGTTGTTGTAGCCATGGTTGTATCCTTGATTATGGTTGAATCTTCCTCTTGATTGTGAGTAGCCACCTCTTTGAAATCCTCTTCCTCTTTGGTTCTTGAGGTTCCTATAGCACTCATCTATTGTGTGATAAGACAAACCACATATATTGCATGGGGAAGAGCTGAAAGGTCTCCCCCTACCTTGCTTACCTCCTCTGCCCCTTCCTCTTGAATTCCTACCTCTTGCTGCATAGGTAGCTTGAGAAGTAGTACCTCCATCCTCAACTTTCTTGCTCTTTCCTTTATCCTTAGACTTTGCTTTATCTCTATAGAGGGCAGAAGAATTATTACCTCTTGATGGTTCTCCATTTTTTTTGAGCTTGGCTTCATGGGTAAAGAGTTGCCCCATGAGAGTGGTAAGATCAAGGATTTACATATCCATATAAAGATCCATAATAGTTATGAAAGCTTCCCACTTATCATCTGCCTTGATGCCATGATTATTTGTCTCACTATTTGTTCCTCTTCAATTCCTCTCCTATACTTGCCAATTTATCACACACATCTTTTACCTTGGTCACACTTTGAAACATTTTCTTAGGTTGCTTTAATTGAGTCGTAAACTCAATCCACAATTGATTTTTTCTAGCTCTTGTATTAGAAGAAAAATATGCAGATAGAGTATCCCAAGTCTCTTGGGAGGTTTTGCAATTCCTAATGTGAGGAAGAAGGAAGTCAAAAATAGATTTAGGTAAATATGACTTGGCTAAAGTATCTTTGGCACACCATGAGTTGAGTCTTTCTAGGTCCTCTCTTGTAGGTTGACCTTTGCTTCTGAATATGGCCATATCCTCGTTTCTTGATATGTATCCGTAGAGACTCCTTCCTTGTAGATAGGTCTTCATCCTCAAGGACCATGCTAGATAATTATTTGTGTCCAATTTATAAATGAAAGAAGGGAAACAATCTCCCATATTATCTCAACTTTATTTGATACCATTGTTGGAGAGATGGATGGATACCTCAAGGAAAAGAGGTGGTAGTGCTAAAACCTATTTTCTACCTGCCTGAAATCACTTCAGAGTTTGATAGTAGGCCCTTTTAGCTTGCAAACAATACCAAGAACCTACCTAGGTACTTTCGAGTTGTTGCCTGAAACAATTGAATCAAATCAGATTACTTCATGAATAGCTAGAGTCACTAAACTTGCTATTTTGGTTTATACACATGTTGGTTCATTTACTCTGTGCTCATAGTACAGTAACAATTAATGCGATTCATTTTGATGGTATTCAATTAGCTTTGATAGCTAATGATTGCAAGTGGAATGAACTAAAATGATGAACTCTTCTCTGAGAAATGAATTTAGCAATCCAAGGCTTACCACCGACTTTTTAGGGACCAAATAGGAGATGACCAGTGAGCACTTCAACAATGATTTCTCCCAGGTGGCTGAACTAAACGCTTTGAAGCCTTGAAAACATAAATTAGACTTCAATCTGGTTCTAACAAGCTATAGGTCATGCAAATTGGTTGCGAACCCACTGCGGTATGACTAGAGAAAGTCCACTATTCTAAGTAGTCATAACAGACAAGTAGATAGAGATGTTCAATGAAGTACATGTATTATAACACATGATTATACAAGATCATTGGCATTTTAATGATGCTCAATGATGGTGGAATGAGTAAGTTATGGTGTAAGCTACTCAACTCCTACAAATGATCAATGGAAGATCTCTCAAAAGATGCACACATGCGTGTGTTTCTAGAAGCATTTTTATAAGTGTTTTCATCTAAGTTCGAATTTGAATTCCAACCTTAGCTTCAACTAAAAGTGACTCCTCTAAGTTAGGAGTTATTCTTCCATTGAAATTTGGTAGCTATAATTCTTTCTAACTCCATGAGATTTTGGCTTTTACAAGATTCTCTCAAGGTAAAAACCTTTTATAATGATAAATGATCAAAACATTACAAGCTATGGTTCACATGAGTTATCAAATGCTTCCACATATAGTCTTCCAAGCCAAGCTAAATGTGAAGGCTTGGACATTTGCACCAACATGTATGAGTATGTGTATGCATATGAATGTATAATTATGAATGAAAAATCTATTATGATTGTCTTACTCAATATTGATCCTTACTTCACAATAGTATGTGTAAATGTATGTGCATATGATTAGGAATTAGAATCTATTGTGATTGTGTGATACAACATTGATTCTTACGTCACAATAGTATGTCTAAGTGTATGTGCATATGATTAGGAATTTAAAATCTATTGTGATACATTAAATTTATTATTGAAAGATGTAGGTAGATTATGTTTGACTCAACATTGATTCTTACTTCATAATAGTATATGTATGTGTGTATATGAGTATGTGTATGCATATGAGTGTATAATTGTGAATGAAAAATCTATTGTGATTGTCTGACTCAAGATTGATTCTTACTTCACAATAGTATGTGTAAGTGTATGTGCATATGATTAGGAATTTAAAGTATATTGTGATTGTTTGACTCAACATTGATTTCTATTTCACAATAGTATGTGTAAATGTATATGTGTGCATGATTGAGAATTGAAATCTATTGTGATTGTTTGACTCAACAATGATTTTTACTTCACAAGAGTATGTGTAATTGTATATGGGTGTATGATTGAGAATTAAAGTCTATCGTAATTGTTTGACTCAACATTGAATGAAATATCTTATTTGATATTGATTTATGTTGTTTTCTTTGTAGATATAGTCTTCATAAACCAATTTTCAAGCCCTATGGGAAACGGAAAAGAATGGTCATATGTACTTGTTCATCAAAAGGCTAAAACAGTGTCCACAATACAATGCTAATGTTGTGGACATCGTTATGTAGGAAATGAAACTTGAATAACAAAGCATCTTTTTAGTATAGGTAATAATGTGGTAGGATGCTTTAATCTAGATAGTGATATATGGGTACATTTTTCAAGTTATGCAAATAAATATAAAGCTCAAGGTATCACATAAAAAAGATTGAAAAGCATGAGTAGCTCACAAAACGTTTGAATTAGCCCAAGTGTAGAGCAAGCATTGATGGAGGATCATCAGGATATTTCTACTCAAGTCTCTCAAACTCTTTTTGAGAATAACTAAGATACATGTACTCCATTTTCTCCAACTACATATAAAAAGAGTGGACTTGGTGAATGTAGTAAAAGTGGTGGATCTAATACTCTGTCACCATGTTTTGTCCATAATAAATCACAAAATACTATTCCTGTAGCTTTTGAAAAGCAAGATTATTTGGAGTTTCATCTTAAATGGACTCAAGCATTCGTAGCATGTGGAATTCCTTTCAATTTTATTCGTAATCCCATTTTCAAAGATGCTTTGATGTCAACTACACGAAAGGGATTCACCATGCCAGATTATAATAAAATGCAAATAGAGTATGTAGATAAAGTGAAAAAAAGTACTGAAGCTATTTTAAAGAGAAAAATACTTGATTATGTACCCATGTATGGGTGTACAATAGCATTGGATGGATGGAAAAATTGTCAAAAGAAAGCAGTGATTAATGTCATGGTTATATGTCCAAAAGGAAACATGTTTTTAGAAGTTGTTGATACTTCTCTTAAATAGAAAGGTTCAGCTTTTCTTGTAGAGGTATATGAACATGCTATATCATGCGTGGGTGGTCTGAAAAATGTGATTGCAATAGTGATGGATAATATCTCTAATTTTCAAAGTGCTCGAATTACATTTCAAAACAAGTATGAAGGCATTACTTGGGTTCCATGTGCAGCTCATACATTAAATTTATTATTGAAAGATAAAGTTAGATTATCTTTCATTAAACAAAGCTTATTAGATGCAAATCATATGGTCAAATTTATCAAAGAGCATCAATTTTCATATTTGCTCTTTCGATCAAAATTTCCCAATAAAGCACTTCAGATTTTTTGTGCCACAAGATTTGCAACTTCCTATATTGTGCTTAATGGATTATTGGAAGTTAAGCTAACTCTTGTGGAAATGATTGTTGATCAAAGATGGGAGGCATGGCTAGAGAAGTATCCTTCTTATTGAGTTGCAGCATCCAAGTGTATGACTCTAATACAATCACAAAAGTTTTGGCATAATCTTGAAAAAACTCTTAGTATCACTAAACCTTTTGTGGAACTTTTACGAATGGTTGATGCAGATACATTTGTGATTGGAAACGTTTATTGGATTATGTCAGAATCTATTAAAAAGTAAAAGACTTTAATCAATTTTCATTTTGAGAAAAAACATAGATTGTATCGTTAGTAGAGAAGAGATGGATGCAAATGCATATTCATTTGCATGGAACAACATTCATTTTGGATCCACCATTTCAACTCAATGGTCAAGTATCCAACAAAGAAGTCATGGAAAACTTCAAAACCACATGTTAGTTATTATTTCCAGGTGCAGATGGTCAAGATGCACTCACCAAAGAGTAGCATATGTAAATCAAGAAGGATCTTTTGGAGATCTATGGCACATTGAAGTGATTCAAAAGCATCCACCTCCTATTTGGTGGAAAGAGTACGGATGTGAAGTAGTGTAGTTGCGACCTATAGCTATGAGACTGCTTTCAATAGCAGCTTCAAGTGGTAGTTGTGAACGTAATTGCAAAGCCTATGACTTTCTTCATTCAAAACAAAAAAATCAATTAAGTGTATCACGTGCTAGTGATTTTGTATATGTGTTTTGTAATATGAATTTGTTACATGCTCCAACCAAGACAACTTCTACAGCAGTAGAGCAAACTTTTGGAGAATTTCAAACTCATGAAAGAGAGAGAGAGAGAGAGAGAGAGAGAGAGGGAGAGAGGGAGAGAGAGAGAGGAAGAGAGAGAGGGAGAGGGGGAGAGAGAGAGAGAGAGAGAGAGAGAGAGAATAGAGCGAGAGAGAGAGACAGAGAGAGAGAGAGAGAGAGATCAGGTACATGTAGCAGCACAGGGAAGAAAGAAACTAGGGCAGAGATGCCAACAAATGATTGAGAGAGTTAGATCTATAGAGAACGGGAAGAGAGATAAGGGAGAGAGGGAGGGAGAGAGAGAGAGAGAGAGAGAGAGAGAGAGAGAGAGAGAGAGAGAGATGGAGAGAGAGAGAGAGAGAGATATGAGAGGAGCCATGGCAACAAAGAAGGCAGTTACGAGAGAGAGATATAAGTCGGTCTTGTGAATGATAGAAAGAGGTATACATGGTTTCGATCCATGTATGTCCATACAAATAAAAAAGACACATATTGAATAAGTTTTATTTAGCATACTTATCTAAAAGGTTAGCAAATGCTTCACGACTGATTTGTTTTAAATGAGATAAGTAATATTATATGGTAGCACTCCTATTTAAGATTAGAAGTTGACGTGATGATCTAAATGCAAACCTTTCTTTAATGCTTTTTGTTGTATCCTAGAGGTTTTGCATAATAAATTTCTTCAAGTATATCCTGATTAAAGATGGATCTCCATATATGTTAAATTAATGGATTTGATAGATTCCCTCATATACCATGATGCTACTACCAACTAAGCGATGTGAATATTGATAGCCAATTCACTATCCTATGGCATTGTTGCTTGATTTTTTAAGAGGGCTTTAGATGCCTCAAGTGCTATATAAAATAATCAGTTTGAAAGGGGAGGGGGTGTAATTTTGTACTATGAAGTCAAACGCCTACCATATGTAGAAGGAAGTGAATAATTTTGAATCAAGATTCAATTTGGCTAGAGAATCCACTCTACATAAAACTATTATTCAGTAGTAAAATTTCCCCACTATAGTTAAATTGTTGATCAATAATCTCCCACCAAAGAAAGTGTGCTATTATACCATAAACCAAAGTGGAATTTTCATATGTGTACATTGTTTAGAAAGTCTACCTAATGTCAATAGAGTTACGACTTTGCATTGGTTTGATTGAGAATAAAATTGTGCAAGTAAGAAAAGATAATGTTAATTATTTGGAAATCATCTTTGCATGGAAAAGGGGATGTTTTCATGACTGTCTTGTTTTCATAAATGTCTTTTTTTTTCAGAATATACTAATGATAAATTTGGCCCATGGATTTTCTCTCCAAATTCTCATGATTTTAAGAGTACCATTCCAAGTAAAGTAAAGAAGTGAAGAGTTCATCCCCATGGATTTTTCTCTCGGATATTATATGATGCTCCGGATTTGAAGAAAAGGCATTACCTAAAGTGATTGAAGAAAAGCTTTTGGAGTTGCAAAGACCCAAGACTAAAGACCGAAGTTTGAAGCAAATATTGAAGTTTTGGGCATTGTTTCGCACTCTAGTGGAGTGGCAATTTTGTATTCAGTGACCTGCAGTATGGCCGAGTATTCTATATTATTCAGAGTCATCTTGTGACACCGTATTGTATATTGATCATGATTATTGAGTGTAAAACTTTATTTACCATCTTAAGTTTGGTGATTTTACTTTAGAGTAGTGTATTTCCCTTTTGCATTCGTGATGCATACATCTATGATCCCAAATGCGGAGGGCTCTTTTCCCCTTTCTTTTAGAAAGTGTGGGCCTACGACGACCCACCACCATACAGGACATGGTGCCTACCATGCGCATGCCTACTCGTCGAACAAGTACAACAAATTCAAGGGCCTGATCCAAACCTACATCGCTCTACTGCTTGATCTCCTTCTTCCCAAAACCATGAGTAGGCCTCTCCTCGATAGGGCATCTATCCACATATTGCTTAAATCTCCTAGCCACCAGACAAACTAATTCTAAAGGGGATTCTTTGAAGCTATGAATCGGAGATGAAGAATTATTCTTCATGTTAGTCTTCGTGAAATTTTCAATCGATTCCTAGAATAGTTGCTCCATATTTAGAAAACTATTGGGCTCAAGTGGTTGGAACCAAGCTAAGGTAGTGTGTCACTCAAGCACAATGGTAAGTTCCAAGGTGAGGAGATTGGCCTCATAAATGTCAATCCCTGGAGATGTGAGGACTGGTATGAAGACCGTGAGCAAGTGGTGGCACAAGTGCATCAATGAAAGCACACTAGTATGCACACACATATACACACACACACACACGCACAAAAGGTAAGAGCAAAGAGTGGAACAATGGAAGATCTGGATTACAAATGATTTCTCTTA
The DNA here is from genome assembly GCA_020310875.1 of Ceratopteris richardii. NCBI lineage: Eukaryota > Viridiplantae > Streptophyta > Polypodiopsida > Polypodiales > Pteridaceae > Ceratopteris > Ceratopteris richardii. The sequence continues at coordinate 93,444,823 of CM035422.1, forward strand.
CAAAAGCTCAAATATACAACAAGCTAACCTCAAAAATGACCTCTCTAGCTCTTTTTATAGTTTTTTGAGTAGCCTTGCCTAGATCTAATGTCTGACCTAGTTAGAAATTAGGTTCTATAGCTTATTTGGGGGCTCAAACGGAGTCTAAAATTTATGAAAATTGGTAGGATGATACTTCTAATACTCCTCAAGCTTGAGGACTCCTCGGCTTGAACAAAATGTAGTTGCAAAAATGGAAAATGGAATTTACAATGGTTTCTAGTGATAAAAATCACTATTATTATAGGGATTTCTTCATAAACATTGACATGCACCTCTTGGAGCTTCCTACATGCTCCATCTTCTTATGCTTCCACCTCTTTCATGTGCTCCTATGCTTTGTCCTTGACCTTGAGCTTCAGCACTCCCCTCCTCTGGAGTCTCTCATCCCTGACAGACCCTTGTTGGAGTGGTTGTTCCATGTAGTACTTGAGAGGTAGTGTCCATGTAATTGGGTCTATTGTCCAATTCTTTATTTTTTCTCTACAATCCTTTGCAAGTATTAGTCCCGTTGTATGTACTTCTTCCTTGTATTCGAGCTTGATGGTGTCGTTGTAAGGTTTCAAAAATTGTGAGCTACTCAAAAGAGGTTGTCAATGTTGATTGTGAGTAGCTCCTGACAGGGGATTGCTTCCTTTCTCTTGTTGTTACCTTGATGTCCTCTGGTTCATTCAAAGATGGCTTTCATAGTCTTCATGCCAAGTACTTAGAACCCATAATGGATGATGGGTAAGTGCATTAGTGCATGGATTGAAAAGATATGTGCCTTGTGCACGTCCTTGTAATGTGGCCCTATGTATGCCTACTTGGGGAATTCATTAGAAGAAATATGGTGCAAAAAATTGGGTCTTGAGCAAATTTCTCATGGGTATGCTGATGAAGAGGTTTCGTAATCTATCATGGTTATGGTTATGCCGAAGTAGGCAATTCTTACCATGGTGAAAAGTCCATCGACATTCATCTCTTCGTGTTGTACTCCCATCATGGTTGTTGACCATTGGCTTATCTTTTTTTGTTGATAGATGTCCTTGTTGATCATTCACTGATGCAATTCTTTGAACGCCTAAACCTTTTTCTTCTTCTCTCTTTCCTTTTCTTTTTTTCTTTTTTTTGGAACAATGGCACAAAACAAGAAGATGGTGGTTAGTATTTTTGGAACAAAAGAATCAAATATTGATGATTCCAAAGAGCTTGAAGCAAGTCTATGATCAGATTGAAGTGAAAGAAGTCATTTGAGAAAATGAAGAGATCTCAAAAGTGAAGCTTGTATACATATGTACATTACAGTTGGAAGATTTTGTAATTTAACTATAGATAATCCTTAGGATGATAAGGAGTAATGTAATAGACATAGGATAATTCTAGAACCATATGTATATAAGTCAATGATGTAAAGAAATACATGAGAGAGTCATTAGAAGACAAGTGTCATTAAGATAGATGTGTAGAGAGTCATCTTCACGAGTTAGTGTCGGGTCTTTCTCTGATTTCTCTCAATATGATCATGTGGATCAGAAATCCTTTTGTACACATCTAATCTAGAAGCTAATGAAGCTATGTTCAAACTTTCATGATCTAATTCCTTTCATGTTGTGAGTATGATCAATAGGAACATGTGTATGTAAAGTCTGCAAGTAGACCTCTCAGAGTCGCGCACTTTTTGTGTCAATATTTTGCTTAGATCTCAGTGCAGAGTGTAACCTTTTTTATGAGTGAGCATTCAAAATATAAGTTAGAAGGTAAGGAATATATGGCTAAAAGAATTTAGCAAAAAGGGATATGTGCTGTGACAAATCAACCTTAGAAGAAGTCGCTTGTTCACGAGAACAGTTTCTGACATACTTTTGATGTTCAGGATCAAATTAAAGTTTTAATGATTATTTTGAAGGAATAATGGTTGATATGATTGGGCAAAGGTAATCTGGAGATATGTGCATCATTAGTTTGAAGAAAGCTAAAGATATGTGTAGGTAATGAAGTCAATCATTGAAGCAGATTGTTGAAGAATGAAGATTCTCACTCAGAGAAGTGATAGTTGAAAGTTTTGGTAAATGAAGATAACATTTGTGTAAAGTTTGGTCCATAACTGATATAAACATGATCTTAAATCAGTATAGATCAAAGCTTTGGAGATTTAGAGGTCTCCAACAGTTGTATGAGAGCTAAAGGTGCAATACAAGTGAAGTAGGAGCATTGGAAGTCCCGACTGTTGCAGACATTGAAGTCTTTTCAAATTGAAGGAGCAGAGGATCAAAGTTTGGAAGAAAACCTGAAGGAGAACCAAGCACGAGCTCAAAGGATCAAGAAGGATTAAAGCTTCATATCAAAGGTACACTCTATTATCATAAATCATAGTAATTGCAGACATAGAAGATCAAAGATGGGAGAAAACTTGCAGATTGATAAGCTAGATAGGAAGAACAATCCAGCTTGGTCTATGAGGATGTAGGCACACCTCATGAGCAAAGAATTGATGGCATTCATCACAGGAGAAGAAGAAAAGCTTGAGTTTGGAGATCCTAGTAATCCAACTAGGGAAGATCTTGCAGATTTGAAGAATTGGATGAGAAAGGATGCTCAAGCTAGGAGTGTCATTTACATGGCTGTAAATGATTATCTTCTACCTCACATCAGAGGATTAGAAAGTGCAACAGATGTGTGGAATGATTTGGAAGAGCATTTTCAACACACAACCAAGTCTAGGAAGTCCTCATTATGGGCAGAGTTTACAACTTTCAAGAAGAAGAGCTCACAATCAATTTCTGATTATGTGGCAAGAATGAAGGATATTACAGATAGCTTGGAAGCACTAGATGAAGACATTGAAGAGGATAAGTTGGTAAGGCAAATACTTACATGTCTGAGAGGAGATGAGAAGTCGAAGCCTTTCATATTGTCCATAGAATTGTGATTAGATCACTTTATGCCTGATCTTAATCAATTGCTAAGACACATGCTAACTTTTGAGCAGGACATTAAGGGAGACAATGATAGGAGTGTAAGCCAAGCTATGTACTCCAAGGACAAGAGAAAGAATGGAAAAGGGAAGGAGTCAACTGATGATGAAGGAACTTCAAGTCAAGCTAACTTTACAAAAGGAAAGATGAACTAGAGAGGTAAAGGAAGAGGAGGTAAGAACAAAGACAATACTAAATCTTGTTGGACTGCAACCTGCAACCCACTTTCTCCAATTTACCCTTGGTGGACAATTAATTGTGCACTACCTGTGCACTTTTGACACCTGCACCTTAGGACTTTGACTTTGCACCATTTGACTTTGACCTTGACCTTGTTGACTTTGACCAGTTTGACTTTGATCTTTTGACTTTGACTTTGGTTGACTTTGACTGCAGTTGACTTTGACCAATATGACTTGTATGGGCTCAACAGTTTCCCACCACCTAATGTGCTCTCTGTCCCGGAAAGCTACAGCCAAAACTCTAAGCATATAGGACACCATGATTATGGAGCTCTAAAATCTTGAAGAGGACCCTTGAGCAGCAACCAATTCCACCAAAAGCAGGATAGAACAAGCACGAGAGAAGAACCAAAAGTTGGATTTTGCCATGGAAAAGCAAAGGGGGGCAATGGGAGGGTAGAAAGGAGGAAGAGGGGAGGGCTGAGGGGCGGAGATGGAAGGGTTTGGGAGGGTTAAAGATGTGGCTGGGCAGATTGGGAAAGGGAGGGATTGGGGTTATGATCATGGGGTCTGGAGAGGGTTAAAATGATCAAACAGTAGATTTACAGAGGGTGCATACGGGAAATTATCAAACATAAGGTAAGACAAAGGGAGAAAAAGCCATGTGGAAAATGTGGGGAAATAAAAACATGTGATAAATGTGCGTAAAACATGTGGGTTTTGAACAGAAGTCGGAGAAAAGTGTGGATTTTGGAAAAAATAAGTCAAAAAATGAATCCAGAGGTGCCAAAATACATGAAAATGACTCCAAATTTGAAAAAAATGGCCAATCGAGGCACGATCCAGAGCCAAAAGGTTCGAGCCAGAAAAAATAAAAAAATTAAAAAAAAAAGATTTTTATATATATATTAAAATATAAAAAGAAAAAAAAAAATAAAAAGACCCTTTTTTTTGTTGGTTTAACGCCTCTGCGGGTCAAGATAAGAATAAAATAAAAATAAAAACAAAGAAAAATATAAAAATCATAAATAAATGAAAAAGAAAATAAAATAATAAAAAAACAATGAAATAAAATCAAATAAAATAAAAAATAAAAAATAAAGGGTGGAGGGGGATGTGTCAGAACGAGGGGGGGGGGGGGGGGGTGGGGGGTGGGGGGGTGAGGATGTGTCAGAACCCCGGGGGGGGGGGGGGGGGGGGGGGGGGGGGGGGGGGGAGGGGGGGGGGAGCGGCCGGGGGGAGGAGGGTGGGGGATTTTTTTTTTCTAAAATCCGAAAAATCCAATCCAGGGGGCCTTTTTTTTAGGAAAATAATCCAAAAAAAACTGAAAAAATTACATAAAAAATCCAAAAAGAAAAATGCCAGAAAAATCCAAAAAATCTTCAAAAAATTCTCAGAGATTTTCCTACAAGCCTACACTAGTTTTTTTCACTCAAACCCACAAAGATCTTCCTTTATTCCTCAAATTTGGCAAGAAAATGACACATGTAAAAGTAGAAAAATGCTAGAAAATTTCTAAAAAGTGCTTGAAAAATTCCAAAAAAAATCCTAAAAAATTCCAAAAATTGTACCTTTGCAAAGTTTATGAAATGGCTGCTAAATTTGCTAAAAAAGCAAGAAAAAAACATGAAATGGATAAAGAAAACTACTAAAACTTAAGCAAACAGGAAATGAGAGGGCTATGTACAACCTGGACAATTTTTGCAGGTTCGAGGTGATCCATAATTCTTCGTGTGGCTTGATGATAGGCCTTTAGCCATGATCTTTATATGTTGACCCCGAAAAACTCCTCCATAACTGTCAATTGTGTTGCACTTCATTTGTTTTGTCTTCTTCTTGGGCATGCTGACGCTTTGATAGACCCACCTTAAATCCTTCAGTACAATATTATCTCCTCCATACTACATCTGTTGTTTCCAAAGACTTGCAGGTACTCCGTCCACATCATTGTAAAGACCTGCACTTACTATCATAAAAATTGACACAATAGATGATATCCATACCAGGATCCATAAAACAGTGGCCATTGACATATGATTTGAAGCATCTTCATCATGGCTGCACTTAAGGGCTTTGCTTTTCTTCGCTTTTCCATGGCCTTTGGCTGAGACTGTTTCAACCTGAGTGATTTCCTCTTTTTCTTCATATGCTTCTTCTGTACTTGAGTTTGGGAAAATTCCATAGCAGGAAGATGGGTCTTCTGCATGGAGCCAAGCCAACATGTTTTCATCTTCATATAAATATGCTCCTTCAAATAGATCTGCTTCTGGGTTGTCCACCACTTCTTCTTCCATACAAATACCAATTGTCTTCATCATGCTAGTATTTCTCTGATTGTCTGGTCCTTCTTTTAAAATTATCTACTGCAACTCTTTTCCCTCTTGCTTTACCCACATTGTGTCCTTGCCCCAATCATGCAACACATTGGCATGCCTTAACCAAGGTCTCCCAATTAACAGGGGAAATGCATGTCCAATAGCATCACTGGTACCTATGAAATTTTCTTTTTGCCTTGATTCTGCGCATGTGGTGGCTTTGTTCTCACACACACCTTTGTCTTTGTTTAATCCATTAATAATTGATTCTTGACCTATGTCTACTGGAGCCTTCCCCTTGCTTCTTGTCTGCATTGTAAAAGATTCAAGTTCGTCTAACTGCACCACCCTGGTAGATGGTGATGGCAGCTTGGCTTCATTTACCATCTCTTCTTTACACACAAAAATCATTTGAATGTGGGGCCTAGATGTAGAAGCTTGGTTCTTAGGACAACAATTAGTATAGTGGTCCCTAGCCTCTGGGCAGTTCCTGCAAGGAGGGGCATTTTCTGGCAGAGTGCACCTACTCTGATAGTGCCCACATTATCCTCATCTGAAACAAATAATTGGCCTCCTTGGCCCACTTCCAAAGGTATCCCTCTGTCTAGGGTTATAAGTGTTACCTTGATTGGGTGCAGCTGCCATCACATTTGCTGATGGTAGGGGTCCTCCTTGTGTCCAGTATGTTGTTGCAGGTATTTCCCTTGATTGGCATTCATGGGCCTGATGACCAACTTTCCTGCATAATTGACAAGTCACACTTAACAGAGGACATTCACTTACTATATGCCCTTGCTTGCTCCACATGGAAAACCAAAGTCCACTCTTGATGCCACCTCCTTTTAGTTCCTACAACTCTTGTCGCAGCTAAGCCAATTCCTCTGCTTGGGCCTCCTCCTGCTTTTGGAGCTTAAGTGCTTCAATCTCCCTTCTCAACTGAGTTACAACATTCTCCTCCTCTCTCATGGACTTATTTCTTTTTAAGCCCTCCAGCTCCTTCCTTAGCTGGATTATTGGATCCTCCATTTCTGTGGAATATTGTAGTTGAGAAGAAGTTGCTCCATATTGTTGCCTTATTTGCTCCAGTCGTGTAGCTATGGTGATGAACTCCTCTATGGAGGTTGTAGGCAACACTAATTCCTTGATTTTGCATTGGGTGGCCACTAGAAGTGGCTTAGCTAGCCACTTCTTAACAAAAAAGTCATGTGGTGGATCTCGCAATTTAGCCATTAGTGCCTTGGCCCTACTCACAAACTCTGGAAACTTCTCACCTGGACCCAACCTCAAATTTTCTAGTTCTTCTATAATGATCTCTGCAGTATTGCCATGCTGGAATTGATTTTTAAATGCATCTTTCATCAAAATCCAAGTTGTAAAATAGTTCTCAACAAATTGGCTGAACCATTTATCTGCTAATCCTTCTAATATGGCAGGGAAAAGTATCAAAAAGGCATCCTCCCTGCCCATGAAGCCTCTAGTCTTACATAGTGCTAAAAACCTTCTAATGTGTTCATCCGGATCCTCCTGAGCTAGGCCTTTGAAAGAAGGAAATTTTATATTTAATCTTGAGAGTAAGGTTTCCAAGTCTACCTGTCCCGCCATGCTCTTTACTGATGAGGTTGAAGATAGTGAACTTGAGGATCTTCTAATAACCTTCCTTCTTATTTGCTTGTAGGTGACCCTCAATGTCTGGGACCGGGTTGCGGTCATGAGCAGCTCATAGTCCACTTAATATGAGACACTTGATAAGAATATTTACCTTTTGGTTAATGAAGTAGCACTTTAGTAGCACTATAGACACGTGATCTCTTCTATACTTTGCACTCGGTTTCTCCTAAGCTCAAATCTCCTTGGAAGTCCCACCGGGCATGCCAAATTTTGTTGGGGGATTCTTGGACAAGAATGAGTTTGAGGGTTTGTAGGAGAAAAGGAAAAGACAAGAAGAGAAAATACACCCTGGAAGCCTCTGCCGATTGATTACACTAAGACAATTACAATGTTGAAGCACAATACAAGCCAATACTTCTGTGAAAATCCCACAGAGGGCTCAATTACAAATTACCAAATACCCAAAGTCTTCTTGCTACCAACCTCCTCTGCACCAGACCTCCACCTGCTTTAAGCTTACCCTTGTGCACACCTTGCACCAAGCTTCCACTAAGGGGGAGGAATGAATACCTTTTGTCGGCACGCGCACAGTTCAAAGAGACCTTGAGATCCTTGGGGGACTAGCTTAGCACTCTTTGCACAATCCCTTAGTCACTCTCCATGCACTCCTTCACTTCCACTTATTTGCGTCGCACACTGGTGGCCCTTGCACTTCTCTCTCTTGCTCTACTTAGACTATGCTCACTCTTGCTTACTCTAGAATTGTCCAAGACTAGTCCTTGCCTTGATTTGAGTGTGTCGATCACGTACGCTCCTAACTGCAATAGTATCTTGGTGCTCACTTTGATGTCCCAAGATTGTCTTCACAAGTGGCAACCAACGACTCCCTATTTTTGTCCTATAGTGACTTTAGACTAAAACCAAAAATTTCAATTGGGGGGCCATACTTTCACTTTTGCGTACGCTGCCGCTTCACATACCTTCCCATTTTCCTTTTAACTCTTCAAATGTGCACATAAGGGAGGGTTCACCTGAAAGCTTGATGTTCAAACAAGATGCATGAGTATGTGTCTATGCATGTGTATGTGTGTACACATTTGTATGTGTGAATGCATGTGTCTGTGTGTATTTGTGTGTATGTATACATGTGTATGTGTATGCATGTGTCTATAAATCTATGTGTGTGCATATGCATGTGTTTATGTATGCATGCAAGTGTGTGTATATGTGTGTATACATATGTATGTATGTATGTATGTGTGTTTATATGCGGGTATGTATATGTGTGTGTATATACATGTGTGTGTATGTATATGTGTGTATGTACATGTATGTATGTACATGTGTGTGTATGTGAGTGTATATGTGTTTGCATGTGTATGTGTTTGTATGTGTGTGTATGTGTTTTTATGTGTTTGTATGTATATGAGAATGTATGTGTATATGTGCTGATCACGCTGAAGAATTCACTGAGTGATTGAGAGAGAGAATAGCCATGGTAGACTGAACCAGGCACCCAAAGATTCATGGAGGGATGGAGACGATGTGTACACTAGTGGTAGGCACTTAGAGAGAGAGAGAGAAGTTTGTAGAGCATACGATGCAGTAGGGGAGAGAAAGAGAGAGAGAGAGAGAGGGGAAGAGAGAGAGAGAGAGGTATCAAATCAGTGATGGTAGAGAGTCGGCATTGATGTGGAGGGGGACGGAGGGAGGGAGGGAGAGAGAGAGAGAGAGAGTGAGAGAGAGAGAGAGGAGACAGAGAGAGAGAGGAGACAGAGAGAGAGGGAGAGAGAGAGAGAGGGAGAGAGAGAGAGAGAGAGAGAGAGAGAGAGAGAGAGAGAGAGAGAGAGAGAGAGAGAGAGAGAGAGATAGAGAGAGAGAGAGAACTATTATAGATAGTAGCACACAAAAGAAACAAATTCAACCGTAGATGGACACAGATGATTGAGATAGTCAGATGTACAGAGATAGGGAAGATGGAGGGAGAGGGGGACAGAGAGAGAGAGAGAGGGGGAGAGAGATAGAGAGAGAGAGAGAGAGAGAGAGAGAGAGAGAGAAAGAGAGAGAGAGAGAGAGAGAGAGAGAGAGAGAGAGAGAGATATGAGAGGAGCTATGGTGGCAGAGAAGTAAGTTATGAAGGGAGAGAGAGAGAGAGAGAGAGATAATTCAATCTTTGGAGCGAGAGAAAGAGGTATACATGGGCTCGATCCATAGAAGTCTATAGAAATAAAAAAGACACATATCCAATAAGTTTTATTTAGCGTAGTCACCTAAAAGTTTGGAAAATGCTTCATGTGTGATTTATTTCAAATCAATTAAGTAATTTTGTATGGTAAAACTCCTATTTAAGATGAGAACTTGACGTGATGATTTCAATGCAAACCTATCTGGAATGCTTTCTGTCGATGTCCTAAAGGTTTTGCATAACATATTTCTTCAAGGTGATCTACTATCTTGATTAAAGATGGCTTTGCATATATGTTATAATAGATTTGATAGATTCCCTCATATACAATGATGCTACTGTCAACTGGATTTTTTGAGAAGGCTTTAGATACCTCAAGAGTTCTATAAAACAATCAATTTGAAAGGGGGGGGGGGGTAATTTTGTACTATGAAGTCAAAAGACTACCATCTGTACAAAGAAGTGAAGAATTCCAAATCAAGAATCAATTTGGCTAGACAATCCACTCTACTCAAAACTCTTGTTCACTAGTAAAACTTCCCCATTATAGTTACATTTGTGATCGGTAATGTCCCATCAAAGAAAGTGTGTTGTTATACCGTAAAACAAAGTGCAATTCTCATATGTTTACAACGTATAGCAAGTCTACCTAATGTCAATAGATTTACTATTTTGCATTGATTCGATTGAGAATAAAATTGTGCAGGTAAAAAGCATTAATATTAATTATTTGGAAAGCATCTTTGTATGGCAAAGGGGACGTTTTAAAGAATGTCTTGTTTTCATAAATATCTTGTTTTTTCTTCAAAATATACTAATGATAAATTTTCCCCATGGAGTTTCTCTCCAGATTCTCATGATTTGAAGGGTACCATTCGAAGTAGAGTAAAGAAGTAAAGATTTCCTCCCCGTGTATTTTTCTCTCAGATAATATATGATGCTTCTGATTAAAAGAATCTGAAGAGAAGAAAAGGCATTACTTGAAGTGATTGAAGAAAAGCTTTTGGAGTTGCAAAGACCGAAGACCGAAGACTGAAGGTTGAAGTAAATATTGAAGTTTAGGGTGTCCTTTGGCACTCTAGCAGAGTGACCATTTTGTATTCAGTGACCTCCATTGTGGCAGAGTATTTTGTACTATTGAGAGTCATCTTGTGACACCCAGTTGTATATTGATTTCAATTATCGAGCTTAAAAAGTTTATTTAGCATCTTGAGTTCAATGATTTTACTTTATAGCATTGCATTTTCTTTTTTTGTTTGCGAAGCATGCATCTACAATCCCATGGAATCGAGAGCTCTTTTCCCCTTTCTCTTCAGAAGCATGGGCCTATGACGATCGATGATCATACAAGGCGAGGTGCCCAACCTGCATATGTGGCTTGCTGGATGAGGATGAGGCACTGAGGGGCTTGATCAAACCTTGCATATCAAGTTAGGTTCAATGAAAGAGGATGTTTTGTTGAGGATCCAAAGGCAGGTTTCAAGCTCATAGCAAAAGGATAAAAAGAAGGGAGAATGTTCACAATGGACATAAATCAGCCACACCATTCAATGTATGTCGCATATGGAGACAAGAAGATAGTGAATTTGGATCTATGGCATAAATGAATAGTTTATATCAACCTAAAAAAACTCAAGGACATGCAAAGGAGGATCTCGGTAAGAGGCCTACCAAATTTTACATCTAAATTGTTGCATAAAATTTGTGTAGCTTGTCAACAAGGAAAACAATTAAGGATGCCTTTGAAGAAGAGTACCTACGTGAGTGCGAATGTTTTAGTCTTCATTCACACAAATGTTTGGGGTCCAAAAAGAGAAGCATCCCTTGCTCAAAATAGGTATTTTGTAACCTTCATTGATGAATTTTCAAGAAAAGTATGGTTGTATTGCATTAGAAACAAATCAGATGTGTTCCAGTAGTTCAGGAAATTCAAAGCATAGGTGTAGAAGGAGTCTGGCAAGTTTATCAAAACTTTGAGATGCGATGCGGGTATACCACTCAACAAAATGGGGTAGTAGAGAGAAAGAATAGACACATAGTAGAGGTAGCAAGGTGTATGCGAATATACCGCATTGTTATTGGGGAGAGGCTATCTATACAGCCACATACATCATGAATAATTGTCCTACATCACGTATACATCATCTAACCCGTGAGGAAGCATGGAGTGGAAGAAAACCTTGCATTTCACATCTTAGAATCTTTGGTTCAATATGATATGTACATGCACTTCAAGAGTTGAGGTCAAAGTTAGATGTCAAATATGAAAGGTGAATCTTTTTTGGGATATTCTATGGAACAAAATGGGTATAAATGCTCTAATCCCATCACCCAGGAGCTGAAGGTAAGTGGGGAAGTTTTCTTGGATAAGTTGAAGCCTTCGTATGCATGCAAGAGTCCATTGCATGTTGAAGAGATAGGTGAGATAGATAAGAAGAATGATGATAGAGTTCAAGAAAGCATGGACTCAAGTGGTCCAAGCAACTCATCCAACACAAGGAAACCATCACCATGGAGTGGAAGGCTTATGGAATAGAGAACAGCTTTGAAGAAAGAAAAGTCAAAGGCAAAGAGAAGATTGCAATTGAAGAAGGAAGCTATGTGGATGAGAGCATGTTCGAAGATGAAGAGATAAAAGAAATTCAAACCCCAAGAGTCGCAAAACAAAGGAAGAGGATGGAAACCACACCTAAAACAAAGTGAAACAAGTTCTTCAAGAGTACAATATTCAGTTCAAAGGTTAACATATGATAATTTCATTGCAAAGCATTATGCATACATGAGTCAGGTAATCAAGCACAAAGAACCAACTAAAAGAGCTCAAGGCACTTGATGAGATCCATACATGGAGATTGGTACTAGCTCAAGAAGGCATGCAGGTGATAGGTAATGAGTGGGTTTACAAAATTGAAAGAATTTTAGATGTTTCCATTGCTAGGTACAAAAAAAGTTTGGTGGTGAAAGGCTTCTCCCAAAGTTATGGGATAAATTATCATGAAATGTTCAGCCCCATAGCCAAGATGCCAACAATTAGGACTTTGATTTTAGTGGCCACATCAAGGAAATGGAGCTTATATCAGTTGGATGCCAAGAATGCCTTCCTCAATGGAGAGCTTGAGGAACTTGTCTACATGAGCCAACCTCAAGGATTTGCTAGCATGAGGTACCCAAATCATGTTTGCAAGCTAAGGAAAGCATTATATTGACTAAAGCAAGCCCCAAGGTCTTGGAATCACATAGTGGATTATTTAGCAAGTTGTGGATACAAAGAAAGTGTTGTAGATCCATCACTTTACCTGAAGAAGCAAGGAGATAAGACGGTATACATATGCATCTAGGTGGACGATTTGATCATCACAAGAAGTGATATTGTAGGTGTAAAGATCTCAAATCAAATCTAGGAAAGAAACTCAAGATGTCTGATCTTGGAACACTAAATTACTTCTTGGGAGTAGAGGTAATCTATGCACACAATGGCATCTTCTTGATTCAAAGAAAATACTGGTTGGATGTGCTATACAGGTTTGGTATGAGTGGTTGTAAGCCACTTTCTTAGCCCATGATGCCAAATAAAAAATTGTTTGTAGGTCAAGGACAGGCTATAAAAGATATTACACTATATAGAAGCGTAATTGGTTCATTAATGTATTCTACATTCACTAGACCTGATCTTGCATATGTACTAGGTGTTCTCTCTCAATTTTTGCATGCACCCACTCATGATCATCTTATGGCAACAAGAAGAGTGATTAGATACATGAAGCACACCATCATCCAAGGTCTACTTTACTCATATGATGCTAATCTAAGTGTCAAAATATATATTGATGGTGATTGGGCAGGTAGCAAGGATGATCAAAGGAGTACATCGGGTTATGTTTTCCTGATAGGTTTTACAAAAGTGATCCCTTGGAGCTCTAAGAAGCAACCCACTATTGCTCTTCCATCCACTGAGGCTGAGTATAGAGGTTTAGCATTGCCTACATGTGAGCTATTATGGCTTAAGAAGCTACTGAAGGACTTGGAAGTGGAAGTGGAGGATTTTCCTCTATATGGAGACAAGATTTCAAGTATCTACCTAGCTAACAATCCCATGTTTCATGCAAGGTACAAGCACATAGAGGTTCATTACCACTTCATTAGAGAAAAGGTGATGGGGAAGGAGCTAGATATATATGAACACTAAAGTGTAGGTTGTAGACATGATGACAAAGTTTCTTCAAGGTACAAAGCTTGGAGGATTCAAAGAAGCAATCAACATAAGAGACACAAGACGAAGCAAGGAAAAAAAATATTTGAGCTTAAGGGGGAGTGTTGAAACTTTTGTATTTCTAGCTCAAGAGTGTGAGAGTATGGCCCAAATTGAACCTTCCACATCCTCTAAAATCAAAGGAGGCTGATTTCCATGAGTTACAGGCATCAAAGCATGCCCATAATGGAAGGAAATTGATTACAGAAGATTTAGATCAGCTCTTGATTTGATTAGACCTTGCTTTTGACATGTATATGCTTTTGATTGGTTAAAGAGGTTGGTATGTGAGCCTCAAAGTCTCTAATGAGTTGTATTATGAATTAGATTCATGGACATACATGTCCAAGCTACCCCCATTCTTAACCACACCCCCTACTAGTTATTCTCTGCATATTTTGCAAAACGTTCGCTTTTACACACTATCTATCAATATGATTTTGGTAGACCCCCAGACTTGTAATTGTTGTTTCTCCTTCATCTTGAATCCATTTTCAATGATTTTTATCTTGTTGGAAATCTTACAAGTTCCACTATTTGTGGTATAAGTCTTAGGTTCAATGCCTCCACATGTGCAATGAAATGTTCATAACAATGTCTGTGTAGTTAGCTAATACTTTGTGAAGAGATCAAGTTATCTGTATTGTTGCAACTGGTTGAGGCATCTTCTAGTATCCAAATGGACTAATTTTACTTTAATTTGAAAGATCTATAAGTCTATTTTAAGCCTCCAAAGCTTCATTTTCATTCTTTTCATGTACTAAGAGAGACATAGAAAATATAGACTGTATGTGAGAAAAATTTCAAAATCCTAGGATGGTTCATTTGCTTTTGTTGTGCACATAGGAGTGTTTATCATTGAAAAATTAAGCTTGTATATTTGTATATAGACCATTAACCTAACTCTCAACCCCCAAAATCCTAACTCAGACCCGTGAAAAAGTAACTTCTAACCCTAGAAAATCCTTGAAACCTTAGTTTTGACCCATGGAAACCTAACCTAAACCCTAGAAAACCCTTGGGGTTTAAAGCCAAAGTGTAAATAAACACATAAATTGATGTGCATGACCTTAATCATAGGCAATCCCTAACGTTTCCCAAATAAAAACCCTAGGTTGGAACCTTAGGCTCACCATTTAATCTAATTCTAAACCTTCAATTTCATTAGAATTGTACATTGGTGTGAAACCAAATAAAAACTTAGTCAAAAATAAAAAGGGAAAAATAAAAGAAATAAAAATAGAAAATTAAAAATTAAAAAAATAGAAAAAGAAAAATCAACATAGAAATAAAAGATTGGATTTCCAAAAATAGAAAAACGAACAAGAAAGAAGATTATGAAAATAGAAGGGACCAAAAAGGACATTCTCTAAGAATAGAAAGGAGAAGGCTAGAAAATTCTAGAGTTCTATATAGATGACCTAGGGGAAAGCAATAAATAGATGCCCAATGCTCACTTAGTTTCCCTCATGGATTTTCTCTCCAGGTACTCTTTCTTGCCTTTTCTTGTTCATTATATTCATGCACTACCTTTTCTTCTTCATGCATTAGGAATATGATGTTGATTCTCTCTCCATGACCATTAATCTCAAGTTCTCCATCTCTTGCTACCACTCCAATAGAGAGAGAGAGAAGGTGAAAGATTCCACCATATGCTTTCTCTCCTCTCTAATCTTTCACAAGAAAATGATTCTATTATTATTTTTGAAGTAGTAGAGAAATTCATTTTTGTGTACCAAAAGAAGAGTGAATGCCTAAATGTGGGACTCAAGCTTTTGGAACATGTAGGCTTAAGTCATAAATACCTTAGAGTTTTGAAAAAGAATAGATTCATTGGGGATTATGACCCTTCATGGAAGAGTAGGCTGCCACCCGAGTACTCCGGAACTAGGTTGCATTATTCATTATTCGACAATTCATTTACTCGTGAATAATTACAAACTTTGTGGTAAACCCTTATTATTCAACCGAATTATTGGATGCCACATCAGCTTATTCGGACATGCTTGAATAGGTTTTTCATGGGAATTCGATTCTTTTTTATTGAAAGCACTTTCAATCAAAATAAGTTTCGATCGAAAAGCTTTAAATCAAAAATGTTTTTGATCGAACAAAATTCAATCGAATAATATTTTATAAAAGAATATAACTATACTAATTTTTCATAAAAGCTACTTTTTTCTTTCCAAACTTAAAGTGTCCTAGAGAGAACAAGGTATAAATTTTTGCTATAAATATTAAAAAATTTAAACTAGTGTGATTGTTTGACTCAACAATTATTCTTACTTCACAACAGTTTATCTATGTGATTTTTAAATCTATTATGATTGATTGTTACTCACTTTTCATAAAAGCTACTTTCTTCTTTATGAACTTAAAGTGTCGTAGAGAAAACAAGGTATACATTTTTGCTATAAATATTAAATAATTTAAACTCTTGTGATTGTTTGACTCAATATTGATTCTTACTTCACAATAGTATGTGTAAATGTATGTGCATATGATTGGGAATTTAGAATCTATTGTGATTTTCTGATACAACATTAATTCCTACTTCACGATAGTATTTCTAAGTATATGTGCATATGATTAGGAATTTAAAATCTATTGTGATATATTAAATTTATTATTGAAAGATGTAGGTAGATTATGTTTGAATCAACATTGATTCTTACTTCATAATAGTATATGTATGTGTGTGTATGTGTATGCATATGAGTCTATAATTGTGAATGAAAAATCTATTGTGATTTTCTGACTCAATATTGATTCTTACTTCACAATAGTATGTGTAAATGTATGTGCATATGATTAGGAATTTAGAATCTATTGTGATTTTCTAACACAACATTGATTCTTAATTCATAATAGTATGTGTAAGTGTATGTGCATCAGATTAGGAATTTAAAATCTACGGTGATAAATTAAATTTATTATTGAAAGATGTAGGTAGATTATGTTTGGCTCAACATTGACTCTTAATTCATTATAGTATATGTATGTTTGTGTATTGTTGGAGAGATGGATGGATACCTTAAGGAAGTGAGGTGGTACTGCTAAAACCTGCTTTGTAGCTGCCCTAAATCACTTCAGATATTGATAGTAGGCCCTTTTAGCTTGCAAAAAATACCAAGAAAGTACCTATGTACTTTGGAGTTGATGCTTGAAATAATTGAATCAAAATAGATTGCTTCATGAATAGCTAGAGTCACAGAAGTTGTTAGTTTGGTCTATATACCTATTGGTTCATTTGCTTAGTGCTCAGAGTATAGTAACAATTGATGCAATTCCCATTAAGGGTATTCAATTAGATTAGATAGCTAATGATTGCAAGTGGAATCAACTAAAATGATGAGCTATGCTCTAAGAAATGAATTTAGCAATCCAAGACTTACCCCCCGACTTTTTAGGGATTGAATAGTAGATGACCAGTGAGCACTTCGACAGTGACTTCTCTCATATGGCTCAACCAAATGCTTTGAAACTCTGACAGCATATAGTAGACTTAAAGATAGTTCCAACAAGCTATAGTTCATGCAAAATGGTTGATAACTCACTAAGATATGACTAGAGAAAGTCCACTATTCTAAGTAGTCATAGTAGAGAAGTCGATAGAGATGTTCAATGAAGTATATGTATTATAACACATGATTATACAAGATCATTGGCATTGTAATGATGCTCAATATGATGGTGGAAGGAGTAAGCTATGGTGTAAGCTACTTAACTCCTACAACTGATCAATGGAAGAGCTCTCAAAAGAGGCACACAAATGTGAGTTTTTACAAGAATTTTTATAAGTGTTTTCACCTAAGTTTGAATTTGAATTTCAAACTTGGCTTCAACTAAAAGTGACACCTCTAATTTAAGAGTTATTCTTCCATCAAAAACTCGTTGCTATTGTTCTTCCTAAATCCATGTGATCCTGGCTTTTACAAGATTTTCTCAAACTATAAACCTTTTACAATAGTAAATAATCAAATAATTACAAGCTATGGTTCACATGAGTTATCAAATGCTTCCACATATAGTCTTCCATGATAAGCCAAATGTGAAGGCTTGGACATTTGCACCAACAACTTCCCCTCAAGCCAAACATCTTGGATTGCACATCTTCATCAATCATCTTGAATATCCTGCAATCCAATCATGGTTTTAAGCCTGCAAAGCTTAGTACCATCAAGTGGTTTTGTTAAAAAAACAGCACATTGCACATTTGTAGATACATATGCTGATTTCATCACTTTGCTCAAGAGTTTCTCTTTGACATCGTGATAGTGCACTTATTTATGCTTGGTTCTTGCATGGTAAATGGGATTGGATGCAAGGTACAAAGAACTAGTGTTATCGCCAAAGTTCATAGGTGAGTGAGTGTGAAGTCCCAAATCTAAGTAGAGCAATCTAGGCCAAATAGATTCTTGTTTAGCATTTGTTAATCCCCTGTATTCAGCCTCTGTTGAAGATAGAGAAATAGTTGGTTGCTTTTTGGAAGGCCATGAAATGGGCTTATCACCAGCAGAAGATAAATATCCAGAAGTACTTCTTCTATCATCCTTACATCCTGCCCAATCTGCATCTGAGTACAACTTTATGTCCAAATCTAATGTGTATGGGAAGCAAAGTCCTTGGTTTTGAGTACCTTTGAGATACTTCAAAATTCTTTTAGTAGTTTCCAAGTGAGGTGCTCTAGGTTTATGCATGAATTGACTTAGAACACTTACTCCATAACATATGTAAATCCTTGTTAAAGTTGCATAGTTTAGACTCCCAATGATGCTTTGGTAACGTGCAATGTCTTCAAGAAAATCCCCTTCATGAGCACTTATGATTTACCTCCATAGGGGTGCTGGCTACTTTTGCATTCTCCAAGTGAAACTTCTTCAACATGTCTTGCACATATCTCGTTTGAGTGATGTGGATTCTAGAGTTAGTTTATACTAACTCAAGTCCAAGAAAATACTCCAAAAACCCTAGGTCAGTGATTTTGAACTCGTGCATCATCTAGTATTTTCTTTGTTTGATGCCATTAGCATCACTCTTGTAAGAATAATGTCATCAACATATACATAAATATATCATTTATGAAATACTCCTCTTGACAATCAGAGAAGAATCTACCTTGCTCATCATGAGTCCTTGGTCTTGAAGATAGTTTGGTTAACCTATGGTTCCATGCCCTACGTGCTTGCTTCAAATCATAAAGAGATTTGTTCAATTTTCATACATAATTTACCTTGTTTGGATCTTCATAACCACGAGGTTGGGCCATGTAAACCTCCTCTAATATGCGGCCATTAAGAATGCATTTTTCACATCTACTTCATACATATTCCAATTTCTAGATGCAACTACACTTACCAATACTCTGATGGTTGGCATCTTAGCCAGAGGTAAGAAAGTCTCCTCATAATCTACTCAGGTTTGTGCAAAACCTTTAGCCATAATTCTAGCTTAATACTTGTTTATGGATCTATCTAAGTTCCTTTGGATTTTGTAAATCCACCTAGATCCAATTACCTTCATTGATGCTTTCTTGGGTACTAGCTCCCAAGTGTCATTCTCTTGGGGTGATTCTTTTCTTCATCCATAGCTTCCTTCCAATCTGCTTTGGTACTTGCTTCTTCATATGAAGATGGTTCTTCAAGTGATGAATCCTTAGCAAGATATATAGAATGCTAAGTGATTAATGAAGTATCATACCCATATCTAATTGGCTTCTTACTCTCTCTTTGTGATCTCCTTATGGCTTGGTTGGATGACTCAGGTATGTCCTCCAACCTCTTGATCTTGGTCTCGCCTTTTGATTTCCATGCTTTGAACTCTTCCAAGTTGATTGTGTCCTCATCATCTGATTTGATGTTTTCAATTGTGCTTGGCTCCTCCTTCGTGAGGCTTGGAAATTCTTCTTCCAAGTCATATGGCAATTTGCCCTTCCTGGATTCACTCTCAAACCAAGAATCATTCTCATCAAACAAAACATCTCTAATGAACATAGATCCTTTGTTGGATGGCTTATAAAACCTATATTCTTTTTTTTTTATATCGCACCCTAAGAAGATGCATTTTGCTGCCTTAGGGTCTAACTTACCTCTGATTTGAGATGGAACATGCACATTAGCAACACAACCAAATATTTTTCAATGTTCAAGTGATGGTCTCCTACCATGCCATGCCTCATAGGGGGTCATCCCATCTATGGACTTAGAAGGTAACCTGCTAATTAGATAAGTGCCCATAGAAACACTCTCTCTCGATAAGTAATTTGGAATCTTCTTTTCATTAAGCATTGATCTAGCTGCTTCCACCATCAATCTACTCCTCCTCTCTACTACTCCATTTTGCTTAGGGGTATATCAGGTAGTAATCTCCCTTTCGATACCTCTGTCCTGCAAAAATGCATCAAATTCATTTGAAAAGTACTCACCTCCTCCATCTAACATTATCCTCTTTATGCTTCTTCCTGTTTGATTTTCCACAAGTGCAAGATACTTCTTGAAGCAACTGAAAACTTCATCCTTATTTTTCATGAAATACAAGACAATCCACCTACTAAAATCACAAATAAATAACACATAGTACCTTGAGCTGCAATTCAAGGATCCTTGCTTGATCCCCACACATCTGTGTGGAAAAGCTCCAAATAATCCTGATGCATATATTCTTTCTTTGTAAAGAATAAACTGTGTGATTTACCAAACACACATGCACCACATTTCTAAATCATGTGTTCCTTGCATACCTTAGGTATCCCAAGTACACATTGATCTTTACATATTTGTTTCAATGTTCTCTCACCAATGTGCCCTAATATTTTGTGCCATATCTCTAACTCAGACAATGTTTGATCCTTATAATTGTAAAGTGCAATGTTTCTAGTGTCCTCAAGCTCTAATGTAAAGAATCTACCTACTTTCTCTCCCTTTCCAATTCTTTTGAATCCATGTTGGGGGTCTTCCACAAAGGCTCCAAATTTGTTGAACCTTACCTACAAACCCTTTTCCACTATTTGTCCAACACACATCAAATTCTTTGTGATAGTACGTACATAAAGAACACAACTCAAAAGATTCCCACTCCCATCAGAAGTCTTGACATTTCCTACCTTGACAAGTGAGTGCTTGGTATCATCATGTGTCTGAACTTGGTGATTTCCTTTGGGCTCCTCAAGATCACAAAGGAGAGCTACATTGCCTACTACATGGTTTGAACAACTTGAGTCTATATAGAAGAGGTGCTCATCATTCATACCTTGTTTTGAAGTCATGTTCATAATGAGAAGAGAATCTTCTTGATCCTCTATATAGTTGTTGAAATCTTTCCTTGACTTGTATCCTCCTTGATAATTGGTATTGTAGACATGGTTGTACCCAGGATTATGGTTGAATCTTCCTCTTGATTGTGAGTAGCTACCTCTTTGGAGTCCTCCTCCTCTCCCATTCTTGAGGTTCCTATAGCACTGATCTATTGTGTGATTAGACAATCTACATATATTGCATGGGGAAGAGTTGAAAGGTCTCCCCCTACCTTGCCTACCTCCTCTACCCCTTCCTCTTGAATCCTAGCTCTTCTTGCATAGTTAGCATGAGAAGTATTACCTTTGTCTTCAACTTTCTTGGTCTTTCCTTTATCCTTAGACTTTCATTTATCTATATAGAGGGTAGATGAGGTATTACCTCTTGATGGTTCTAGTAGTAGTTGTGAAAGCTTCCCACTTATCATTTGCCTTGATGCCATTAATTATCTGTCTCACTATTTGTTCCTCTTCAATCTCATCTCCTATGCTTGCCAATTGATGAGCCACATCTTTTACCTTGGTTACATACTATGAAACATTCTACTTACGTTGCTTACTTTGAGTAGTAAACACAATCCATAATTTAGTTTTTCTAGCTCTTGTATTAGAAGAAAAGTATGTAGATAGAGTATCCCAAGTCTCTTGGGAGGTTTTGCAATTCCTAATGTGAGGAGGAAGGAAGTCAGAAATAGAGTTAAGTAGATATGACTTGGCTAAAGCATCTTTGGCAACCATCAGTTGAGTGCTTATAGCTCCTCTCTTGTAGGTTGATCTTGGCTGCTGAATATTATGGGCATCTCCTCATCTCGTGATATGTATCCATAGAGACTCCTTCCTTGTAGATAGGTTTTCATCCTCAACAACCATACTAGATAATTATTCTAGTCCAATTTATCAATGAAAGAATGGAAACCATCTCCCATTTTACCTCAACTTTCTCTGATACCATTGTTGGAGAGATGGATGGATACCTCAAGGAAGTGAGGTGGTACTACTAAAACCTGCTTTGTGCCTACCCTAAATCACTTCATAGTTTGATAGTAGCCCTTTTTAGCTTGCAAATGATACCGAGAAAGTACCTATGAACATTGGAGTTGATGCTTGAAACAATTGAATCAAAACAGATTACTTCATGAATAGCTAGTCATAAAACTTCCTATTTTGGTCTATACACCTCCTCGTTCATTTGCTCACTACTTATAGTATAATAAAAATTGTTGCAATTCCTTTTGAGGGTATTAAATAAGCTTAGTGGAATCAACTAAAATGATGAACTATGCTATGAGAAATGAATTCAGCAATCCAAGGCTTACCCCCGAATTTTTAGAGACTAAAGAGTAGATGACCAATGAGCACTTCGACAACAATTTCTCCTAGATTGCTGAATCAAATGATTTGAAACTTTGATAGCATAAAGTAGACTTCAAGCTAGTTCCACAAGCTATAGATCATACAAAATGATTGAGAAATCATTGCGATATGACGAGCAAAAGTCCATTGTTCTGAGTAGTCAGAGCAGAGAAGTAGACAAAGATGTTCAATAAAGTATATGTACTATAACACATGATTATACAAGATCATTCGCATTGTAATGACGCTCAATGATGGAGGAATGAGTAAGCTATGGTGTAAGCTACTCAAATCCTACAAATGATCAATGGAAGAGCTCTCAAAAGAGGCACACAGCTGCAAGTTTCTACAAGCATTTTTGTAAGTGTTTTCATCCAAGTTTGAATTTGAATTCCAAACTTGGCTTCAAGTTAAAGTGACTCCTCTTATTTAGAAGTTATTCTTCCATTGAAAACTCATATCTATTGTTCTTTGTAAGTCCAAGAGATATTGGATTTTACAACACTCTCTAAAGGTATAAACCTTTTACAATGGTAAATGATCAAACAATTACAAGCTATGTTTCACATGAGTTATCAAATGCTTCCACATATTGTCTTCCATGCTAAGCCAAACATGAAGGGTTGGACATTTGCACCAATAGCTCCTCCTCAAGCCAAACATCTTGGCTTGCACATCTTCGTCAATCTTCTTGAATATCCTGTAATCCAATCATGGTTTTAAACATGCAAAGCTTAGTACCATCAAGTGCTTTTGTTAACAAATCAGCACATTGCATATTTGTAGATACATATGCTAATTAAATCTTTTTGCTCAAGAGTTTCTCTGTAAAATAGTGATAGTGCACTTCTATATACTTGGTTCTTGCATGGTAAATGGGATTAGCTGCAAGGTGCAAAGAACTAGTGTTATCACCAAAGATCATAGGTGAGTGAGTGTGAAGTCCCAAATCTGAGTAAAACAATCTAATCCAAATAGCTTCTTGTGTAGCATTTGCTAATCCCCTGTATTCAGCCTCTGTTGAAGATAGAGAAACGGTTGGTAGCTTCTTGGAAGAGCATGAAATGGGCTTATCACGTGCAAAAGATAAATATTTAGAAGTACATCTTCTGTCATCCTTACATCCCACCCAGTCTGTATCTGAGTACAACTTTATGTCTAAGTTTGATGTGTATGGGAAGTAAAGTCCTTGGTTTTGAGTACCTTTGAGATACTTCAAAATTCTTTTAGCAGCTTCCAAGTGAGGTGCTCGAGGTTTATGCATGAATTGACTCACAACACTTACTCCATAACATATGTCAATCCTTCTTAAAGTTGCATAGTTTAGACTCCCAACTATGCTTTGGTAACTTATAATTTCTTCAAACAAATCACATTCATGAGCACTCAATTTATGATTTACTTCCATAGTGGTGCTAGCTACTTTTGCATTCTCTAAGTGAAACTTCTTCAACATGCCTTGAACATATTTCCTTTGAGTGATGTAGATTCCAGAGTTAGTGTATACTAACTCAAGTCCAAGAAAATACTTTAGAAATGCTAGGTCATTGATTTTGAACTCCTCCATCATGTGGTTTTTTATTTGTTTGATGCCATTAGCATCACTACCTATAAGAATGATGTCATCACCATATACACATAAATATATCATTTTTGAATTACTCCTCTTGACAAACAGAGAAGAATCTGCCTTGCTCATCATGAATCCTTGGTCTTGAAGATAGGTTGTCAACCCATCGCTCCATGCCCAACGTGTCTGCTTCAAATCATAAAGAGCTTTGTTCAATTTTCATAGATGATTTACCTTGTTTGGATCTTCATAACCAAGAGGTTGGACCATGAAAACCTCCTCTAAAATCCACCCATTGAGAAAAACATATTTCAAATCTAGTTGATACATATTCCAATTTGTAGATGGAGCTACACTTAGCAATACTATGATGGTTGGCATCTTAGCCATAGGTGAGAAAGCCTCTTCATAATCTACTCCTTGGGTTTGTGCAAAACCCTTAGCCACAAGTCTAGCTTTATACCTGTTTATGGATCCATGTAAGTTCGCTTTGATTTTGTAAATCCACCTAGAACCAATTACCTTCATTAATGCTTTCTTGGGTACTAGCTCCCAAGTGTCATTCTCTTGGAGTGCTTTTATTTCTTCATCCATAGGTTCCTTCAAATCTGCTTTGGTACTTGCTTCTTCATATGAAGAAGGTTCTTCAAGTGATGAATCCTTAGCAAGATAAATAGAATGCTTAATGACTAATGAAGTATCATACCCATATCTAATTGGCTTCTTTCTCTCTCTTTGTGATCTCCTTATGGCTTGGTTGGATTACTTAGGTATGTCCTCCAACCTCTTCATCTTGGCCTTGCCTTTTGATTTCCATGCTTTGAACTCTTCCAAGTTGATGGTGTCCTCATCATCTGATTTGATGTCTTCAATTGTGCTTGGCTCCTCATTGGTGAGGCTTGGAAATTCTTCTTCCAAGTCATATGGCAATTTGACCTTCCAGCATTCACTTTTAAACCAAGAATCATTCTTATCAAACACAACATCTCTACTGAACATAAATCCATTGTTCGAGGTATTATAAAACTTATATGCTTTTTTACTTATATCATACCATATATAGATGCATTTCTCTTCCTGAGGGTCTAGCTTACCTCTGATTTGAGATGGAACATGCACATAAGCAACACAGCCAAGTATTTTGCAATGTTCAAATGATGATCTCCTACCATGCCATGCCTCATAGGGGTTCATCCCATGTAGGGACTTAGAGGGTAACCTCTTGATAAGATAAGTGGCAGTAGGAACACTCTCTGCTCATAAGTAATTTGGCAACTTCTCTTCAATAAGCATTCATCTAGCTGCTTTCACAATAAATCCATTCGTCTTCTCTGCTACTCCATTTTGCTTAGGGGTATATCTAGTAGTAATCTGCCTTTTTATACGTCTATCCTGCAAAAATGCATCAAATTCATTTCAAAAGTACTCACCTCCTCCATCTGACCTTATCCTCATTAGGCTTCTTCCTATTTGAATTTCCACCAGTGCAAGATACTTCTTGAAGCAACTGAACACTTCATCCTTATGTTTCATGAAATACAAGATACTCCACCTACTAAAATAATCAATAAATGACACATAGTACCTTGAGCATTGTCGTCGAGATTTTCTCTCCTCTCTCATTCATGAAGGCCAACAAGAAACACATTCAGTGAAGGTAACTAGAATTCCTCGAGAAGTCCAAGATGCATCAAAGATGTCAAAGGGAGTTCATATGCAAACTTTGGAAGAAATCAAGCAAATTGAGGATTGCGGTCAAAGCAGAAATTAGGGTGAAAATTTCAATGTCTCCAAATCACATGAAAACTCATATACTTCTAAAGCCTATCAAAGGTAGTCTATAGCCTGAATTTCACATGAAAATGGGTTTTCTAGCACATTGATATGCCATGTGCATTTTGTAAAAAATATAATTTTTCCACTTAGACCCTACAAAATCTTGTATAGGAATTTTCATTAGCCGTATGGTTTGGCATGTATAAAGACCAGATATGGCTACATATTTGTACAAAGTTTAAACGCTATCAGAGCTTCCTAGACACCTTAATGCCAGCTTGCAAGCTTCCAAATGTAGTCAAACTTGTACAAGGGAGATTCAAATGGGAGTTTTTTCTGCATATTCCTAAAGGATACCTTTCAAAACATAGCCCTACAAATTTTCATCTTCATCAAAGGTTACTTGAAGGGTCAAAAAGCACAAAATCCAATTTTCAAGGTCACCACAATTTCCTAGAATAAGAAAATTGAAGGCTTGAAGGGCTTCCACATGGCAAACAATGATTGAACCATGTTGTACGATCAAGATGAGCTCACATTCAAGGGTGGAGATGCACTAAAGCATAAAGCAAGGAGGATCCATGATTTTTTTTCATCGGATAAGCCTTTTTTTATGATCAAAGATCAATAATGCAGAGTTTGTCCAAAAACAGTAGCTTATCTTATCCAAATTGATGTCACCACTGATCCAACGGTCCAGAACAACCCAAAATCCAATGGTGGAGAATTGTGGTGCCTATTTTCCTCCCTTTTGCCCTAGATATCATATAAAGAACCAATCCTAACCATCCATTTGATAAATCCAATGGTTGTAATCAAAAGAAGTGATCTTAGGGTTGAAAGTTGATTTCTCTAGATCCAAGGGCCCAAATTCATTCAAAAAACTATATAAACCGCCCTCCAAACTCCTAGAGCATCATTGTTAGGAATCCATAGGGCCCTTTCTAGCACATGGTTTCCTTGAGATGATCACCCTCAGTTGAGCGTTTGAGGATCCAAGGTAGGTTAGTAAGACCATAGTTCCTAGATTCAATTTTTAGACCCCCTCTCTAGGATAGGCTCATAAACCCAGTTTCTCTTTATTTGGTCACCCTTAGTGGAGCGTGTGAGTGCGTTTTACATGGTTTTATGTTTCTTAGACTTGTTTAGAAACACATTACGGTCCTAGAAAGACATAGGGTCAATGAAGTGGGACCTATCCTCTTATGTGTGACATTCGGTTGAACTATCATGGTGAGAGGGTCGTTCAGACCACCTCTGACCAGTATAATGCTTAGCTTCACATTTCATAACATTCATGTATATGTTTGTCATAACAATATCTTCGAATTCATGTCTCATGTCCCTTATCTCTTTGTCTCTTATATGTTTTTACATGTCACCTTCTATCTCTTTCTGTGTGTGAGAAGGCTCCTTAGTATTTCGTTGAACCAGTGAGGATGATCCATTAAGGTTAAGAGAATAATTTTCTATTCATTTTTTAAATCATGACTCACATGCATTCATACCACCCACAAAATCCCATGCTTATGAATTGATTTTCGAAAGTGTATAAGAAGCTCCATTCGTGGACCGTTCTTCCTTTCAAAACTTGATTCATGTGTGTGGTTTTCTATTACTTCTCATCATGCATACATCCACAAGAACCCATGCATATTAATTGATCTTTTAAAGTGTATAAGAAGCTCCATTCGTGGACCATTCTTCCTTTCAAAAGCTGATTCATGTGTGTGGTTTTCTTTTTGTTCTCATCATGCATACATCCATATGTTTCCCTTTCATAATTAAATCATGACATCTCTCCTCCCCATACCCAACCTCATCTTTACCTTCACATTTTTATCACACAGACCTTTCAACACTCGCTAGCTTCATACACTTTGTGTGTGCCGGGACCCGACTCAATCAATCCGGATTGCGATCACCTCCACATTTGAACCCGACTTGAATCGCTTCGTGGCATTTGCTTCTAATCTTGTTGGGAGGTTGTGATCCATATTTTTTGTTTCATATTTTTCATCCTAGTCATATCATCATCATCATTCTTGAGTGTTGTACTGGATTTCTCACAATATCGTGCATATCTTCTTCATGAAGTAAATGCATTTGTGAGAGATCTAGAACATTGTACATTACGCGTTTATTCACATAAGATGGAGGCAAGATTCAAATCCCTCAATGTTGAGAAACAAGGCCAAAGAATAGTCTCTTCTATGTTGAGAGAGAAAGGAAAATTCAATGGCATCAAGATTACAAGCTATTTAGATTTGTTTGAAGAGCAAGCTATGATTTTTGGTCTCCCTGAATATCTTCTTATGTCATTGTTTGAACGAATTGTTGATAGCTCTATCATAAACCATGTCACTCAATATGATAGTCTTCCTTGGAGTGATTTTAGAAAGGAGATGCTCAAAGAATTCTATCTTAAAGATTATAGCCAACATAATCGGGATGGATTCTTACGATGGGTCGATTCCCTAGAGCCTAGTAGCTCTATTACTCACTTAAAAAATGAGTATATTAGACGCTATGAACAACTTCCTGATGAGGATAAGATAACTTTGGAACTAAATCTTGTGAGAAATTTTCTTAAGCTTCTTCATCCTGAAACTCGTAGGGAAGTTGAATGACGATTAGAAGAGCGGGATAAGCGCTATGGTCTTATTGAGAATTCGCAAAAGTGCATAAAGTAGTAGAGGCTATAGCCCATAGATATCAAAGACAATCCATGCTTTATGAGCAAAATAGTATACCTCAAGCTAACCTTCCACAAACTAAGGATCAAGTTAGAGAACAATCCCATGCTATGCTTTTTGACTCTACTCCTATTCCTCAAATGATGGATCCTACTCAAGGTTTTAAAGTAGAGCCAAATTAAGTGTAATTGAACAATCTCAAGTGGAAATTCTCACTAAGAAAATGGAAAGTCTTATTGCTACACAATCCAATTTGGCCAAGACTATAGATGCTTTACAATCTAATTACACCAAAAATTTCCAAAATAAAATGAACCCAATGTCTTTTCAAGAGCCTAATCAACATGATATAGCTCCCATTTAAAATCCACAAGTAGCTCCTACTCAAGCATATCAAGTTCCTCCAATGCATAATCCTTCAATACAAAATCCTCATCCTTATGTGAAAAATCCTCAAATGTATCAAAACATGTATCCTCAAACATCTCAAACAGCTTTTCAAAATCCTCAAAATCAAAATTTTCAAAATCATCAACTGTATACTATGGAAGCTCCTCTTGCACCTCAAGTACCATATGTTGCTGCCCAAGCTCCTCAAATACATCAATTGCCTTATCAAAATCCTAGTTATCCTTTTCAAGCAATACCTTATCAACAAAATCCTCAATTTCAAAATTTCCCACCACAAGTTAATCAAAATCCTCAAAATCAAAATGGTTTTGTGTGTGGCCCTTGTAGGTGTCCTTGGTGTGATTTGTTAGAGCACTTTTTGAGAGATTGTGAACTATTGAAGGCTGCTAAGGAGCAATGGCTAGTAATAGATATAGATAAGAAAATCTATGACTATCGATCTAGGCTACCTTTGCAAGGAGATTATGGTTAGGGAGGAATGAAAAAAACACTATGAAAATATAACCATAACGGACGTAGGAACTCGAGGAGTGAAACTAGAAGCTCTTGATGAACAACATGTAGAATCAAGTAAACACACAAAGGAAGTTGACTTTTCCATAGAGGCTTTAGTAAGAGCACGAGATGAGATTAGGAGAATAACGGCTTGGGAGTCACCGATAGAAGATCAATCTCTTATTTCTCACATATCCAATGTAGAAGAAAAAGGAAAAAGATATGAAGCTAAGTCTAGTGAAAGAAGAGTGACTCGAAAACAAACCTTAGAGGGAATAGAAACAATCATAGAGCAAGGATTTCTTGGTGCTTGCATCTTTTATGTTATTTGGATCCCACACTTTGCTCATGTTACTGATTGTCTCTATGAATTGTTGAGGAAGAAACAGAAATTTATTTGGAACTCACAAAGACACTGAAGCTATGTGTAAATTGAAGAAACTATTGCTTGAAGCTCCCATCCTTAAGCATGTAGACTATTCTGCTAACAACACTATTATATTGACTTTTGATACTAGTCCTATTGGTATAGGTTGGGTCATAAGTCAACATGATAGTGAAGGGAATAGATATGCAATTAGGCTATGTGCCAAAACTTTACATGAAACACAACGAAAATATCCACAAATCGAACGAGAACTATGGGGTATGGTAATAGCTTTGAAAATAGACAAAGAATATTTCATTGGTGCAAATGTCAAAGTTGAGACTGATTGTTTGCCTCTCATTTGAATGATAGCCAATTGCTCATCTCCTGATATAGCCATGCTTAGATGGATCTCATATATTCAGTTCATAAATCCTGAGTTAGTTCATATTCTAGGTAAGTCAAACTCAATTGTTGATATGTTATCAAGAGCTAGATTTGATGATGATCTTGAAAGTGATCTAATAAAAAATGTGAACTTAGTTGACTATGTTCCACATATATATGAGTATGAGAAATTTATGAGTGTGAGTACAAAAATGAATGGAGAGACATAGGAAAGTATCTAGGTACACTACAACCATTACCTAGTTGGACTACGAATAGATTCTATAACATTAGGAAACGAGCTTATAACTTTTTCCTATGTAACGGTTATCTTTGGAGACATACTAATGGTAAGGTTAAGAATCCACAATGAGTTTGGAACATACGAAAAAATTAGAAGTACCTATTATTGGCCTAGGATGTATGTTGACATTAGTAGCTATGTTTCTACATGTTCTACTTGGCAACTTCATTCATCAGTCAAACATACAGATCCGTTGGATCCTACTTATCTAGCTTGTATTCACTACAAGTGGATAGTATATCTTGTAACTATGCCTAAAGGTATTGACAAAATGCGTAACATTGTACTTGCAAGAGAAGACTTAACTAATCATGTAGAGAAACATGCACGACGATCTAAGACCACTTACAATGTTTGCAAATTCTTGCTTGAAGATGTCATAAATCGCTTTGGATACATAGAGAAAGTAGTTTCTGATCGTGGAGAGTTAAATGCAAGAGAAGCTAAAGAGTTCTTTGAACATCACGGTATTTGTTTGTCTCTCACCATTGCATATAATCTAGAGGCCAATGGTAAAATAGAGAGAGGGCATCCACCTATTGTGAAAGCCATATCTAAAGCATGTAACGGTGACATCAAACAATGGCTTAGATTCTTACCTTTTGCACTTTGGGCAAATAAAATGACGTGCACACGTACTATTGGGTATATGCCTTCTGAACTCATGTACTATATTGAAGAAGATGACAGCAATGAGGCCGAGTCATAAATAGGAGTATCCATGTTATAAAAATAAAAAAATAAAAAAAAAGGAAAAAATATAAAAAACATATAAAAATATCATTAATTTTTCAAGTTCATGTTGCTTTGTTTTTTTTTTCAAGTTCATTCTAATTTTTTTCCATTCTTGTTTCATGCAGGTTTGTTTTCAGTCTTTGCATTGCATTGCATATCCACATCACTTGAGTCAAAAAGGGCAAATGATTATCTGTCTACTTGTGTAAAATTGTATCTTAAGTAGTAATTTATCTACTAAGAAATTGATTATAATATAGGATTATGCAAAGATAGGGCATGTAGATTTGGAGGTTTATTTTGGTGACATGACTTTCATATATAAACATGCATATGTATTCGGTATCAAAAGCATAACTTTTGAAGTCCTAGCTCGTGCTACTCCATGTTTCTACACCCTTAGTCCACCTCACAGCACTTGTATCGGAGTTTAAACGACTATTCTTTATCATCAAAAATGCTTGTACCTTGTATCGGGGTTTAATTTTTCCCTATCATAAAGAAAAACACTCCTTCATGTTATCAGGAAGTTTAAACTTTCTTCCGTCCAAAAAGAGTGATCCTAACCATAAAGTCGTTGAATCATAATCAGAAAAAAAAAGGAAAAGTGATAGAGAGCAAGCCAAAGGAAGCTAAGGAGGCATAATAGAATACATCAGGGGCTATATAGGCAGATTTATGCATTACTGGAGTTTAGTTAGATCTCCTTGCATGTTATTAGAGAAAGAGCATATTCATATTTATGTAGGAAAGAGGTTGATCTAAAATAAGCTAAAGATGAAAGATGTCTCTTGAAAATCCTAAATCTTTGTTTATAATCGTATTTAAGGTAGATTGATTTATGAAAAAGGTACAAATTTTTCTTCAAGATGAGAGGAACTCATGCTTAAAACGACTCAATACATCCACTTCCACTTCATATTTTTGCTTGTTTGTTTTCTTTCTTTACATGTTGTCAATGTTGCCTATTCATTTGATTATATGTTGCTTATTTGTTCATTCATATTTATGTTGTTTGTTTCAATTCTTTCTTTCATGCAAATTTTGCTTCATGTCATATTGCATACTCATTCATGCATATGATCAATTTTTCCTTCCATGTTTCCTAAGTTGTCTATAAAAGAATTTGATGCCTCAAACTTTTTTTTTTCAGAGATACTAGAGTGGCGCTTCCGACGGAATTGCAGGTTTAGTGGGGGCGAATGTCATCGAGATCTTCTCTTCTCTCTCATTCATGAAGGCCTATAGGAAACACATTCAGTGAAGGTAGCCAGAATTCCTCAAAAAGTCCAAGATGCATCAAAGATGTCAAAAGGAGTTCACATGCAGACTTTGGAAGAAATCAAGCAAACCCAGGGTAGTAGTCAAAGCTGCTCCAACTTTGTAAATTAGGGAAAAAAATTCAATGTCTCCAAATCGCATGAAAAATCATATACTTGTACAGCCTATCAAAGGTAGTCTATAGCCCAAATTTCATATGAAAATGGATTTTCTAAAACATTGATATGCCATGTGCATTTGGTAAAAAATATAATTTTTCCACTTAGACCCTACAAAATCTTGTATAGGAATTTCATTAGCCATATGATTTGGCATGTATAAAGACCATATGTGGCTACATATTTGTACAAAGTTTCAAGGCTATCATAGCTTCCTAGATAGCTTAATGCCACCTTTCAAGCTTCAAAAAACTTGTACAAGGGAGATTCAAATGGGAGTTTTTTCTGCATATTCCTAAAGGAGACCCTTCAAAACATAGCCCTACAAATTTTCATCTTCATCAAAGGTTATTCAAAGGGTCAAAAAGAGCACAAAATCTAGTTCTCAAGGTCACCACAGTTTCCTAAAATAAGAAAATTGAAGGCTTGAAGGGCTACCACATGGCAAACAATGATTGAACAATGTTGTACAATCAAGATGAGCTGACATTCAAGGGTGGAGATGCACTAAAGCAAAAAGCAAGGAGGATCCATGAGTTTTTTCATGAGATAATCCTTTTTTGATGATCAAAGATCAATAATACAGAGTTTATCCAAAAATAGTAGCTTATCTTATCCAAATTGATGTTAGCACTGATCCAATGATCTAGAACAGCCGCAAATCCAATGGTGGAGAATGAAGGCGCCTATTTTCCTCCCCTTTTCCCTAGATATCATATAAAGAAGCAATTCGAACCATCCATTTGATAAAGCCAATGGTTGTAATCAATAGAAGCTGATCTTAGGGTTGAGAGTTGATTTCTCTAGATCCAAGGACCCAAATTCATTCAAAAAACTATATAAACCCCCCTCCAAACTCATAGAGCATCATTGTTAAGCATCCATAGGGCCTTTGCTAGCACATGGTTTCCTTGAGACGATCACCCTTAGTTGAGCGTGTGAAGATCCAAGGTGGGCTAGTAAGAGCAAAGTTCCTAGATTCAATTTTTAGACTTCCTCTCTAGGATAGGCTCATAAACCTAGTTTCTCTTTCTTTGCTCACCCTCAGTGGAGCATGTGAGTGAGTTTGAGCTTGTTTTATGTGTCTTAGACTTCTTTACAAACACTGTACGATCCTAGAAAGACATAGGGTCAATAAAGTGGGACCTATCCTCTTACGTGTGACACTCCATTGAACTGTCATGGTGAGAGGGTCATGCAGTCCACATTTGACTAGTAGAATGCTTAGCTTGACGTTTCACAACATTCATATATATGTAACAATATCTTCTAATTCATGTCTCATGTGGGCCTTATCTCTTTGTCTCTTATATGTTTTTACATGTCACCTTCTATCTCTTTCTATGTGTGAGAAGGCTCCGTAGTATTGCGTTGAACCAGTAAGGATGATGCATTAAGGTTGAGAGAATAATTTTCTATTTATTTTTTACATCATGACCCACATGCATTCATACCATCCACAAAAATCCATGCTTATGAATTGATTTTCCAAAGTGTATAAGAAGATCCATTCATTGACCATTCTTTCTTTCAAAAGTTGATTCATGTCTGTGGTTTTCTTTTGTTCTCATCATGCATACATCCACAAGAAGCCATGATTATGAATTGATTCTCAAAAGTGTATAAGAAGCTCCATTCGTGGACCATTCTTCCTTTCAAAAGTTGATTCATGTGTGTGGTTTTCTTTTTGTTCTCATCATGCATACATTCATATGTTCCCCTTTCATAATTAAATCATGACATCTCTCCTTCCCATACCCAAATTCATCTTCACCTTCACTTTTTTATCACAAAGACCTTCCAACACTCACTAGCTTCATACACTCTTCATGTGCCGCGACCGGATCAGATCCACCCGGATTGGGATGACCTCCATAGCGTGAAATTGAAGGATCCTTGCTTGGTCCCGACACATCCGTGTGGACAAGCTCCAAGTAATCCTCATGCATATAGCCTTTCTTTGTAAAGGGTAACCTGTGTGATTTACCAAACTTACATGCACCACATTTATAGATCATGTGTTGCTTGGATACATTAGGTATCCCAAGTACACATTGATCTCTACATATCTGCTTCAATGTTCTCTTGCTAATGTGCCCTAATCTTTTGTGCCATATCTCTAACTCAGACAATGGTTGATCCTTATAATTGTAAAGTGCAATCTTTCTAGTGTCCTCAAGCTGAAATGTAAACAATCTACCTATTTTCTCTACCTTTGCAATTCTTTTGAATCGATGTTGGGGGTCTTGCATAAATGATCCAAATTTGTTGAACCTGACTGTTGTATAACTATGGGTCAAAGTGGCCAAAGACATGGTTTTTGAGGGTCCAAAACCACATGGAGAACCCTTGGAGTTTATTGGGAAACTCTTAGGAAAGTGCCTCCAAATGTATGGTTTGAACCCTAGAGTTATTTGGAATTATTTACTCCCAATTGAAAGGTTTTGACCCTTACAACTGATATTTCCTAAGAGTATGATATTTAACCCTTAGGGAGGCCTCTCAAGCCTTGAGACTTGTACGTACAAGCTTGGGAGAAGTCCTTTTAGAATCCATGTGAGAGCCATGAGATTCCATGTGATTTCCAAGGTTAGAAGGCATTGGATTAGCATCCATGTGGAGAGGACACTTGGCAAGCTCTCTTCACATTTCCTCCCTTGGCCTTGAGGTATATATATGGGTGGAGTTGTTTAGGTGGATACATGCATCTCTCACCCCTTGTGGGTTTAATTAGATTCTTAGAGTTGCTTAGATAGATCTCTCTTAGAGTAGTTTTGTTGTTCATGCAACAGTGGTATTTAGAACAGGTTAGATCTCTCATCTATGGAAGCCCACTAGCTCTTTGTCCATGAAACATTTTTAACTGCCTCCGAGCTCTTCGTCCATGAACCATTTTGAACCTCAGCAAAAATAGGCCTCAGTGTCCATAACTTCGTTCGCACGTGTGAACCCTCCTCTCGAGGACAGCCAGATAGCTTTGACTCTTTGCATGTGTGAGCCTTATTGAAAGAGCGATGGCGACAGGTATCATCAGAGATGGGGGGTCCATTCGCAGCGGGCATGATTCTCAACTTTGCGGAGGACAAAACACCCTTATGTAATATAAGCAAGATGGTGGAATCAAGAGGAAGAGCTACCTTTTCTTGAAGCATCAACATGGAAAACTATGAAGCAAGGAGGTCAACATGAAGATAGGGAATGGCTTCTTCCAAGGGACAAATCATGGACATAACTTTGTATAAAGCTAAGTATTATTTATTTTTGTTTGGTTTTAATATGTGTTTTAGTATCGTTTCATTAACTCATTATTGAAGCATGCGTAAAGGCTTCAAATTCATATTTCTTTTAGGAGAATATAAGAAGCTAATGAAAGATTACTATGCTAAGAGAGCAAACACATTTTAAGTAATAGAGCATTTCAAGCACTTACCTCCATTCATGCACTGAAAAGAATGGATGTGTGTGCATTATCTTTTTCCAAAAGAATAATTTTCAATGCACCAAGTTTAACTCCAAAGCTCTCTTTTTATGAGAAATATTGCACACAAGCATGTGCATAACTACAACATATCGAGAGAATACCGACGGTCAGTGTACCGACGGGCAACTGTCGGCCTCGATATACCTCTCGGACAATTTGGGAAAGCCGCTTTGCCTCGGAAACACAGCGTCAGTATAAGTGTCGGTATATGCATCGGTAAATTGCTGGAATTACCGACGCGTATACCGACGCTTATACCGACGCTCTCTTTTTAACGGGCACAAACCCGAAATTTGTCATTCTGAGCGTTTTGAATCTAGGACATCTGCTTTCGGGTTTGCGCCCGCCAACAGCAGATCTCTGTTTGTCATCCTCTCTCTCTCTCTCCCTCTCTCCCTCCCTTCCCTCTCTCTCTCTCTCTCCCTTTCTCTCTCTCTCTCTCCCTCCCTCTCTCTCCCTCCCTCTCTCTCACTATCTCTCTCTCTCCCTCTCTCTCTCCCTCTCTCTCTCTCATTCTCTCTCCCTCTCTCTCCCTCTTTCTCTCTCCCTCTCTCTCTCTCTCTTTAAACAGACCTCTATCTTTATAGATCTGAAGTTTTGCTAAGTAGATCGTACATATTGTAGCACTCTTTTTTCTTTTTCTATGTTTTTTTTTTACTAATATGTTCTTTGTTTGGTTTTGCAAGCGATTTTGGGATCAAATCCTTGGAAATTGGAAGAAGAAGAACTTCAAGTGGATTTTGACGGCCGTGATTCAAAAAATTCTCTCTCTCTCTCTCTCTCTCTTTCCCTCTCCTTCCCTCTCTCTCTCTCTAAACAAACCTCTATTTTTATAGATCTGATGCTTTGGTAAGTAGATCGCACATATTGTATCATTCTGTTTTCTTTCTATATGTTTTTGCTTTTCTAATATCTTCTCTCTTCAGTTTTGCAAGAGATTTTTGAGATCAAATCTTTGGAAATTTAATGAAGGAGAACTTCAAGTGGATTTTGACAACATTGATTCAAAAATTACATCAATGTAAGTAAGACATATATCACTCTTCTTTCTTTATATTTTTGTTTTCTAATATCTTCTCTCTCTATTTTTGTTTGAGAGAGAGAGAGGGATATGCATGTGCATACATGCATGCATATGCATACATGCATGCATGCATATGCATACATACATGCATGAATACATATATGCATATCCTTCATGAATGTATACATGCATGCATGCATATGCATACATGCATGCATGCATATGCATACATGCATGCATGCATATGCATACATACATGCATATGCATACATGCATGCATGAGGGATATGCATATGCATACATGTATACATGCATGAAGGATATGCATATGCATGCATGCATGCATGAGGGATATGCATATGCATGCATGCATGCATGAGGGATATACATATGCATACATGTATGCATGCATGAAGGATTTGCATATGCATACATGCATGCATGCATATGCATACATACATGCATGCATATGCATACATGCATGCATCTAATATGCATACATGCAAGCATGAGGGATATGCATACATGAATGCATAGTCATGCATGCATACATGCATATGCATGCATGCATGTATGCATATGCATGCATGCATGTATGCATATGCATACATCAATTTTTATATTTTTGTTTTCTAATATCTTTTTTGATTTTTTGTTTTCTTTCTTAAGTTTATACTTTTGTTTTCTAATATGCATACATGCATGCATGCATATGCATACATGCATGCATGCATGCATATGCATACATGCATGCATGCATGAGGGATATGCATGCATGAATGCATATGCATGCATATGCATGCATATGCATGCATGCATGTATGCATATGCATACATGAATTTTTATATTTTTGTTTTCTAATATCTTTTTTTATTTTTTTGTTTTCTTTCTTTATATTTTTGTTTTCTAATATGCATACATGCATGCATGCATGCATATGCATACATGCATGCATGCATATGCATACATGCATGCATGCTTATGCATACATGCATGCATGACGGATATGCATACATGAATGCATATGCATGCATATGCATACATGAATTTTTATATTTTTGTTTTCTAATATCTTTTTTATTTTTTGTTTTCTTTATTTATATTTTTGTTTTCTAATATGCATACATGGATGCATGCATATGCATACATGCATGCATGCATATGCATACATGCATGCATGAGGGATATGCATACATGCATGCATATGCATACATGCATGCATATGCATACATGCATGCATATGCATACATGCATGCATATGCATACATGCATACATGCATGCATCACTACAACATTTGAGGGGCATATTGACGCTGCATATACCGACGGTCATAGTTCGCGTCAGTATAGCCCTCGGAGAATATCACTAAGAGATACCAAGGGTCAAGTGACCGTCGGTATGACCGTTTTAAACGAATCATCGGTGTGGCCCGTAGCCGCCGGTATAAGCGTCGGTATAGGCGTCGGTATAGGTGTCGGTATAGGCATTCATATGAGCGTCGGTATAAGTGTCGGTAATTTACTGAGAGCTACCGATGCGTATACCGATTCCATTCCGGCGCCTATACGGGCGGCAAGTTTTAAACATACATGGAACCCGAGAGAAAAACTTCACATTTTTGCGCGTGTTTGAGTACTCGGTCTACTGTCAAACTTGCGCGCGTGAACCTGCATTGTCTTGTGCACTCAGACACACAGATCTCTCTCTCTACACACACACACACACTCTTTCTCGGCTTAGCTCTCACATCTTGGTAAGTGCTGCGCGTACTGTTAGCATTTGTGTTTCTCTATGCTTTAGGGTTTCTTATTTCTCTTCTCGTTGATTTTGCATAAGTTCTTTGGCGTCGATTGTTTGGAATTGGACGAGAGACGACCTACATTACGCTTTGATGACAATGATTCAAAGAGCAACATACTTGTAAGTGATTCTTTTATTCGCTATTGATAGAGAGAGAAGAATAGAGAGAGAGAGAGGGAGAGAGAGAGAGAGAGAGAGAGAGAGAGAGAGAGAGAGAAAGAGAGACAGAGAGAGAGAGAGAAAGAAAGAGAGAGAGAAGAGAAGGGAAGATACACATTAATTTACACATGCATACATACACACATACATGTACACACATGCATGCTTACATACACACACCTATACACACATGCATGCTTACATACACACACACATATACACATATGCATGCATACACACACACATAAATTTACACACATGCATACATACACACACATGCATACACACATACATACACACACATATATACACATACGCATACATACACATACACACACACATATACACACATACATACACACATGCATATATACACACATATACACACATGCATGCATACATACACACACATATACCGGCATGCATGCATACACACATATATACACACATGCATACATACACACATATACACACATGCATGTATACATACACACACATGTACACACATGTACACACATGCGTACACATACACACACATACACATACATGCATGCATACATACACACATGTACACACATGCACACACATGCATGCCTACATACATACACATATACATACACACACATGTATAAACATGTATACATACACACACACAGATGTACACATGCATACATACACACACATATATACACACATGCATACATACACACATATAATCCTATTTTTATTTTGAAGTTTTTTTTTTACATCAAATATATAAAAATAGGATTAGGGTTTTAGGGTTAAATCTTTAAGATTAGGGTTTTAGGGTTTAACACCTACATAACATATATGCACACATACACATGCACATATAATACATATATACATATATATACACATGTATACAGAAATATAAATATTTTAGGTCCAGATATTTAAGATTAGGGTTTTAAGGTTTAGTATTTCAGATTTAAGTCTAAGTCTTTCTGATTAGGGTTTTAGGATTTTAATACGTAGATAACATATATACACAAACACACATATACATATAATACATACATACATGTAGATACACATGCATACAAAAATATACATATTTTAGATTTAAATCTTTAAGGTTAGGGTTTTAGGGTTATAACACCTACATAACATATATGCACACATACACATACACATGTAATACATATATATATGTATATACACATGTATACAGAAATATACATATTTTAGGTCTAGATATTTAAGATTAGGGTTTTAGGGTTTAGTATTTCAGATTTAAGTCTAAGTCTTTCTGATTAGGGTTTGAGGATTTTAATACATAGATAACATATAAACACAAGCACACATATACATATAATACATACATACATGTAGATACACATGCATACAAAAATATACATATTTTTTATTCAAATCTTTAAGATTAGGGTTTTAGGGTTATAACACCTACATAACATATATGCACACATACACATGCACATATAATACATATATACATGTATATACACATGTATACAGAAATATACATATTTTAGGTCTAGATATTTAAGATTAGGGTTTTAGGATTTAGTATTTCAGATTTAAGTCTAAGTCTTTCTGATTAGGGTTTTAGGATTTTAATACGTAGATAACATATATACACAAGCACACATATACCTATAATACATACATTCATGTAGATACACATGCATACAAAAATATACATATTTTAGATTTAAATCTTTAAGATTAGGGTTTTAGGGTTATAACACCTACATAACATATATGCACACATACACATGCACATATAATACATATATACATGTATATACACATGTATACAAAAATATACATATTTTAGGTCTAGATATTTAAGAGTAGGGTTTTAGGGTTTAGTATTTCAGATCTAGAATTTTAAGATTAGGA
Source organism: Ceratopteris richardii (assembly GCA_020310875.1). Taxonomy (NCBI): domain Eukaryota; kingdom Viridiplantae; phylum Streptophyta; class Polypodiopsida; order Polypodiales; family Pteridaceae; genus Ceratopteris; species Ceratopteris richardii. The sequence goes on from CM035422.1 coordinate 93,485,535, forward strand.
CTTTAATTAAATATATATAATTAAATATATAAAAATAGGATTACATAAGGAAAAAAATCTGAATATATAAATAAATATATATATAAAATAAGATACTTATATACATAAATAAATATAAAAAGAACTAGTGTTATAAATAATTTAATTAAATATAGATAATATAATATATAAAATTAAATATATAAAAATAGGATTACGTAAGGAAAAGAAATCGGAATATTTAAATAAATATATATATATAAAATAAGATAGTTATATACATAAATAAATATAAAAACAACTAGTGTTTTAAATAATTTGATTAAATATTTATAATTAAATATATAAAATTAAATATATAAAAATAGGATTACATAAGGAAAAAAAATCTGAATATATAAATAAATATATTTATCAAATAAGATAATTAGCTACATAAATAAATATAAAAAGAACTAGTGTTTTAAATAATTTAATTAAATATATATAATGAAATATATAAAGTTAAATATATAAAAATAGGATTACGTACGGAAAAAATCTGAATATATAAATAAATATGTATATAAAATAAGATAATTATATACATAAATAAATATAAAAAAGAACTAGCATTTTAAATAATTTAATTAAATATTTATAAATAAATATATATATAAATAAATATATATATATATAAGGTAGGATAATTATATAGATAATAAAATATGATAAGAACTAGTCATTTAAATAAATAAATGAAATATATATGATTAAATATATAAAAATAGGTTTAACTTTAGTCATTTTAAATAGAGTGAATATATATACAATACACAAACACACAAACTTATATACCTATCTATATTCACATATATATACAAATACACATATATATACACATGCATACATATATATACATGTTTTAGTTCTAGGTCATTGGGATTAGGGTTTTAGGGTTTTAACACCTACATAACATATATACACACATATAATACATATATACATGTATATACACATGTGTATAGAAATATACATAATTTAGGTATAGATCCTTAAAATTAGGGTTTTAGGGTTTAGGCATACATATAACTTAATTAAGAGGATCAATCAAGAAAAAATCCGAATATATAGATAAAATAGGATAGCTATATAGATTAGGGTTTTAAAATTACGGTTTTAAGTTTTTGTAGGTATTTAAGTATTTAGGTTTAGTATTTCAAATTTAAGTCTTTAAGAGTTAGATTTTTAGGTTTAATAAAAAAACAAATGTTCTAAAATGTTCTAAAATGTCCATATTGTAGCAGATGGCTTCTATAGATCCTAAAGAGAGAATGGCATGTCCTTGCACACAGTGCAAGTATCAAATTTATCGGAAACATCATATTTGTACTGCACATGTTAGAGAGTATGGATCCTTTGATAGGAATTGACTGGAAAACCTATGCTATCATTCGCATGGTCCCCCAGGTGAGCAGATGGACCCAAACGACATTGCACCGGTAACCTCTCGTGGACAAAAGAGAGAAAAAAAGGACTTAGACGTACAAGCAAGCACTAATAATATTACACAGAATGAACATATGGAAGAGATGCTTGAAGCATTTTATGAGAGGGACGAAGATCATGATGGTGAAGGTGTCGAGAGTTTCATGGACACAACAGAAATTCCACAATCAGAAGTTGATGAAGAATATGAAAACATGCAAAGATTAGCTCGTTTACCACTTTACAATGGGGCAAACATATCTGTACTACGTGCTTCACTCGTGATGCTCAATCTGCAATCCATTTATGGATGGTCAGATAGTAGTGTCCCTGAATTGTTTAGATAAGTGGAGAACAAATTGGCTTTCATTGTTTTATCATAATAGCTTCATTTACTAATATCATTTTAATTGCTTATTGCAGGCTTCTTAAAGATCAATTTTTGTGAGAGGGCAATGACATGCCTCCAACACGTGGAGATGCGAAAAAACTTTTACAGTCCATTGGAATGGATTATACTAAAATTCATGCTTGTCCCAATGATTGCATTCTCTTTCGGAATGAGTATGAGCATCTCCACGTATGTCCAAAGTGTAGAGCAAATAGATTTAGAGAAGACGTTGTAGGCGAAGCAATCCTCACAAAGGTTCTTCGCCACTTTCCTATCATTCCACGAATTAAGAACATGTTTAGATGCAAATCTATAGCTGAGTTAATGTCATGGCATACAAAGAGCAGGTCTACAGATAATGTAATGCGAGTGCCAGCTGACTCTGATGCTTGGAAGCACATAGATAGTAAGTGGCTAGAGTTTGCTAGTGAGCCTCGGTCCATACGTCTAGGCCTAGTTATGGATGGAGTGAATCCATTTGGATTACACAGTTCTTCATGGAGCACGTGGACTGTATGTTTGGTCAATTATAATATCCCACCATGGTTGCCCGCAAAGAAAGGTCATTTATTATTAGCTCTTATTGTACCAGGTAAGTATAAGGTAAAAAACATGGATGTATATCTTGCATCACTTGTGGAAGAACTGCGCATTTTATGGGATGGGATTATTGTGCGTGACATGTCTCAACCTATAAGAAGACGAGACGTGCGAGTGCAAGGCATACTTATGTGGAGAATGCATGATTGGCGTGGTTATGGTGAATGTTCAGGTTTATCGATTTCGGGTTACCATGCTTGTCATTTATGCGAACCACGGCTCGAAGCACGCTATTCCAAAGCACTACGTAAAATTGTCTATAAAGGACATCATAGATATTTGCTTGATGGGCATGTTTTACATGAAGGACAAATTGGTCGACAAGCGCAACACCAAATGAAAGCTAGCGATTGGAAACAACTGTGGGATTCAGAAAATCCAGTTGTTGGCATGAAACGGTTGTCCATTTTTCATGAACTCCCTTATTGGATTGAATTGGTGATCAATCATTTGGTAGACCCAATGCATATTTTCAAGAATGTGGGAGAGATTCTCTGGAAAACTTTGATCGGAAAAAAAGAAAGCAAAGCACAAAGGGACGACTTAGAAGAGCGAGGTCGTATGTGAGAGTTGTGGGCAATTACTAAGCCCAACGGAACAGGATCGTTACCAAGAGCTCCTTGGGTGCTTCGCAGGATGGAAGAGCAACAAGTGGAGAAAACAATTTCAGAGTTTCGTACATCTATTGGATGCATGAGATGTCTAAAGACTGCTTTCACACAAAACGATGATCTTACAAGACTCAAGTCTCATGATTGGCACAAGTTTTTACAGTTTGTGCTCCCTATAGCCCTAAAAGATTGTCTTTCAGAGGATGTACGAAAAACCATTTATAAAATTAGTTCTTTTGTATGGTGGATATCTTCTAAAGAGATAAATAAAGATAGCATAGAGAGTGCAAAACTCAATGCTATCGAGGTTGTTTGTATGGTAGAGAAATACTTTTCCACAAGTATTCTCACTATTCAACTTCATTTACTAGTTCATGTAGTAGATGAAGTTGCAATAGCAGGAACTGTCCATAGTCGATGGATGTTCTTCTTAGAGCGCTTTATTAAGACATTAAAAGGGTTTGTTCGACAGAGAGCATGTCCAGAGGGTAGCATGGCACAGGGATGGCTTGTACAAGAATCTCTTGTATTCATAACTGAGTTTCTACGTATATCGGATTCCGAAATGCCTCGCTTATGGAGCGATGATGAAGATGCTGGTCTCGTAGGCGATGAACCACAAGGTAAAGGATTGCAAAGAAAAATGGATGCAGCTTTCAGAGAGAAGGCAATGAAGTTTTGCATAGTTAACTCTGAGCCTATGCAAAAGTGGTTAGAAAGGTATGAACTTGCCAAGGAAACCAACGCAAAGGAAAGAGCTCACTTTCGAAGAAATCGTTCCACTCGATTTTTGCCTCTTCCAGAAAATCTTCGACCTCTCCCACCTTTTCCAACGAGCAGATGGCTAGATGCAGCGGTTTCACAAGCAAGGGTAGCGGGTGAAGATATCTCTGAAGAAGAAGAAGAACTCGCAAAAGGATGTGATTGGGAGTATATTAACTACGGTGCACTATGGTCTCATTGACGACACTTTCGAATCGCACGAATCGATCAAAATAGGTCTACTTCTGATAGTGGAGTGATGGTGAATAATTTGCAAAAAGTAGAGCGAGTGCAAGAGATGATAATTCTCTAGAAGGCAAGTTAGATTATTGTGGTGTGATTCAAGACATCTTGAAACTATGTTTCAGAAAGTTTGATTACTTTATTTTTAACGTGAAATGGTTCACAATAGTCACCTCTGGAAGAAACGCAACAGTGAGATGGGATAAGAGCTGTTTGCTTCAAGTCGACTCCACAAGATTATGGACAGATGAAAGGGATAAATTTGTACTTCCCGAGCACTGTGAGCAAGTTGTTTTTATACCAGATTCAAAAGACCCAGAGTGGCTATTTGTTTTACAAGTCGCTCCACATAGTAGATAAACTTTTTAAAACATAGATGTAGAAGAAAGTCCATCTCTAGTGGACTCAGACATTCATTCGATAGTTGAGGAAGAAGAGATCATTGTTCGAGAAGAAGAGGTCATTGTTCGAGAAGACGAATCAATAGACGATGATTAGGAGGAAACCAGCATAGCAAGCGATTTAGAAGCCATCAATATAGAGATAGATATTCTCGGTGCATCGGATCTTCAAGAGGATGCTAGAATAGAGGACTTTTGAATAAAACACTTGTACGTACTAATTTTTGGTTTTTTTTTGTTTATTCCCTATATTATTTTTCTTATCGCATGCTAATTATTTGAGTTCTTTTATTACATAGCACGATGGGAGACAGTCCTCTAGTCACTCCACACTCCATGATAGAGGAGCAATTTTTGAGTTCATCTCTCAGGTCCCTCCTGCGTATATGGCCACTACATCACAGTATTGGATCGCTCGTGGTAGCACTCCTCCTGGCCTCACTCCTGGCGGCCTTACTCCTGCCGGCCTCACTCCCGTTGGCCTCACTCCCACCGGTGTCGCTCCCGCAGGTGTCACTCCTGCCAGTGTCACTCCTGCGGGTGGTGCTACTCCCGTAGGAGGTATGTCTCCTAGCTTTGTGACTTCACCACGACCATCTTTGCAACCATCTCCTATTGGGTCTACTAGTAGACATGTGCGTTCGACACCTTAGCGCGATACAGGGTCTAGCCCATCACGTAGATCGAGGTCACGCTCTAGAGCAGGAGGTTCTAGGAGTGGATCTACAGGTAGGTGTGGAGGGAGAGGAGGCAGTTGTTGTGGAGGCAGTGCGACGGACGTTGTGTCGCTCGCTTCTACTCCTAGGACGAGTACCTCAGATGTAGGTACGCCATGCAGTACACCACGTAGTACACACGTACACCTTGGGGTGCTCATGACCATGGTGACTCCAAGGTGTATAGTATCGGAGATGGAGCTCCGGTGATGGATGCGGCTAGCAAAGCAATGCATGCACGCATATGACAGCTTTTCTCCATCGAGTTTGGACACTCCATCATGCTGAAATGGAGTGAATAGGATAAAGATCAGAAGAATTATATCACACAGAAGATTTACAAGGAGTTCCCACCAGCCGATGGACAGTCGATTGTCAGTTCAGAGTGGATTCTGCACACCGCATGTGAGGTCATGTCGCATCGACGATCCGATGATTTAATAAATTTTTTAGTTTCGCATCTTTGAGGAACTATTCTTGTCCCTTAGGGTTTTGAAGGAACCTCAAGTACAAGCCTATATGTCTATTGACCACTTTCTTGCATCCCTCAAGTTCTTTATGGACAATAAAACTTAAATTGGATCAGTTTTCATATTTATCTGTGTTTGTGATGATATATATATATATATATATATATATATATATATATATATATATATATATATATATATATATATATATATATATATATATATATATATATATATATATATACATACATACATACATACATACATACATACATACATACATACATACATACATACATACATACATACATACATACATACATACATACATACATACATACACACACACACACACATATATATATATATATATATATATATATATATATATATATATATATATATATATATATATACATATATCCATACATACATATATATATAAACATACATACATACATACATACACACACACACACACACACATATATATATATATATATATATATATATATATATATATATATATATATATATATATATATATATATATATATATATATATATATATACATATATACATACATACATATATATATAAACATACATACATACATACATACACACACACACACACACACACATATATATATATATATATATATATATATATATATATATATATATATATATATATATATATATATATATATATATATATATATATATATATATAGATAGATAGCTAGATAGATAGATATACATACATAGATACATAATACATATAATACACACACAAATATATAACCCTTGGGGAACTATTTTTCCTCTTCTAGGACTTTTATGTCGTTTGGATTATATATATGTCTTGGAGTTTGAGGTCTACAGAAGCACGTGAATAGCACAAGGAAGATGAAGAAGCTTAGAGTAGAACACATAATAGTGAATGTATTAGCAAGAGAATGTACAAAGATATGTGACACATTATGGTTATAGACATATATACAAGTTAGGGTAAAAAACATCCTAAAGAGCAAAAAAATGCCCCGTGCTCCTAGTGTGTTCACACACACACACACACCACTTCCTAAATATCTCAACTAATCCCCCCTAAGAGGGATGCAGCGAATCAGGAGGTAGCACTCATGTATAAGGAAGTGTTAAGCTATCTGGAATCAATCCACAAAACCCCAAATCTTTGTAAAAAGCTTCAAACCTCTCCCTAGATAGTGCCTTTGTGAAAATCTCCACAATGTTCTCTTGTGTGGGCACATATGCCAAATTGATCTCTCGTGTAGAGAACCTCTCCCTAACAGAATGATAGTGCACCTCAATGTTCTTAGTGTGTGCATGGAACATAGGGTTCCTTGCAATTGCCAATGTGCTTTGACTATGAGTGAAGATGATGGTGGTACAAGATTGACCAACACCCAAATCAGCCATAAGGCACCTAAGCCACACACACTCAAGAATACCTATGAAAGTTTCCCTAAACTCAACCTCACAATAAGAACTAGGCACATTAGGCTACTTCTTGTTGAACCAAGATATGCATGAGGTACCAAGCATGAAGCATCAAACATTGGTGGACACACAAGTTTCATAGCAACCAGCCCATTCAGAGCCAGAAGAAGCATGTAAATCTTACGGTAGTGATCTCCCCTTGGGATGAAACAATCCAAATATCCGGGTACCACTCAAGTAGCAGAAGATGCGCTTTACCAGCTTCCAATGCTTGAAACCTGGGCAATGCATAATCTTGCTCATCTATGACAAAAAAATTGAATATCAAGCCACATAATGCACAAATAAATCAAGCATGCAACAACCTGTTGATACAGAAGAGCATTAAGTGCATCTCTAGCATCATGAAGACTCAACCATGGACCTATTTCCCTAGGAGTGGCAATAGGATCATAGTCTTCAATGCCAAAACACTACAATAATGTGTTAATATATTTTCTTTGCCACAAAGCTATTCTAAAATCAACTTTAAGGCCAAATAATGATGCAGATGACCCAAATCTGACATCTCAAATGAGGCATGCAAATCAACCTTAAAATCAACAATATGCTTCTCATGAGGACCACTGCGTAGCATCTCAAACATAGAAAGCAATGATCAAAAGCACATCATTTGAGCACTTAACATATAAGGTGCTCTCAATTAGATTGTTCTCCAAACCATGTGCAATCAGGTAGGCATGTATCTTTTCATACCAACTTGCACACTTTTATTTATGCCCTTTTTGCACAAAACCACAAGGCTAAAAACATGCACTTCTTCATGAAAATCAACATTTAGAAATGCATTTTTAGTGTCCAAATGATGTACATTCCGACCATGATGAGCTGCTAGTGCACAAATGCTACAAACAGTTGTCATTCAGCATGTAGGAGCAAAGATCGCATCAAAATTAATGCGTCTTTCTTGAGCATAACCCTTTGCAAAAAACCTAGGCTTATACATGTTAAGTGTTTCATCAGGCTTATGCTTTAGCTTGTATACTCACTTAGTGCCAATGGCCTTCTGGCTAGGAGGCAAGTCACATAAAGTCCAAGTACCATTTTTCATAATAGCTTCATATCTAGATTGCATAGAAGCCATCCAATTTTTGGAATTTTGTGCTTCATCAAACAAAACTAGCTCATTCTCATTACAAAGACTAGACGCAGCCATAACATAGCAATGTGATGCAAAAAAAGCACTATGAGAGAATGAGTATGATATCAAACAAGTGCATCTAATTTGCTAAAAGTTTGTACCAACCATTTAGGCATAGTTTTTGCTTCATTTATGTGAGTTCCCTTATCAATAAGTGTATCATGTAAATTTGCATCAGAAATGGAATGATCTACATCATCATGTGAAATGTGTAAAGGTAGAGCAATTACCTCATTTGGACTAGCACTAGATTATCCACCTATAAAAACATGCAGCAAAGTATCATACATGTCTTTGGAGCTAATTGATGTCTCCTTGGTACATGAAAGTAATGGTTGAATAGCATCTTCCATAAAAACAACATCACGACTAACCAAAATGCATTGAGTCTATGAATGATACAAACAATAGCCTTTACTTTCAGAGCTATACTAGACAAAAATACATTTCACTAATGTATCATTGAATTTCATGGATTCTTGTTTAAGCAAAATGCATTGAGTCTATGGATGATACAAACAATAGCCTTTACTTTCAGAGCTATACTAGACAAAAATACATTTCACTAATGTATCATTGAATTTCGTGGATTCTTGTTTAAGCACTGGTGCATATGCTAGACAACGAAAGACATGCAAATATCTTCCAGCCATGCAAAGCATCATATGGGGTGATAGACTGCAATGCTTTAGTGGAACACCTGTTAAGAACATATGCTGCACACACAATAGCCTCAAGTCAGAAACTATGTGGCAAAACTTGACTCTTCACCATACACCTCACCATCTCCATGAGTGAACTCTTCTTCCTTTCAGCAACTCTATTCTGTTCAGCTGTATTTGTTTTAGCCCACGCTCAACGAGAAATGCATTAAAATCATAAGACATATATTTCCCCCCTCAATCTGAACGGGCCATACTCATTTTATATGTTGATAGGTTTTCAGCCAAAAGGAGAAATTACTTAAAGCAAATAAACACTTTCGAATTTGCTTTCAATGGATATACCCATGTATGCTTGGAAAAATCATCAATGAAAGTAACAAAGTTAACATAGCTTCCAAAAGAAATGGACTTACGTTTGAATTCCTTAACATTCAAACTCATGAATGTCATGAAATTTAGTGTCATAGCAAAAAGATAACTCAGTGTTTATTTAGCTTTTTAGAGGCTATCAACCTGATAAAAAACGCATGGGTCCATAATACATACATCAGTACATCCGTAGATAGAGACACATAGGTTAAAGTTCATACGTCTAGAAATACATCAATACATACATACACACATGATCAAGTACACACACAAAGACATACATGTTCGAATACGATAGAAAGACAATTCACACAGTCATATATAACATACAAATGTAAATGAATGCATCCTTGTCCTACACACAAACAGATGTATGTGCATTAATATATGCATGCATGAATAAAACCATAACCTCATACATGCATAAATATAGTAAGGTATGGACACACACACATAAATTTATGGGGTCTCATTAGTGGCACATATTCTAGACCTAGATTAGGAGAGAATGCAAATTGTGATCAACTAAGGAGCTTTGATGAGTGGAATGAGAGAGATAAAAAGTTATATCCATTCTATCTTAACAGATTAGCAATGCCATGATATGGCATATACAAGACTTAGATACTTCCATGAAGGAACACAAAACCCTAAGGAGGCTTCGGTCCACTTTAACTAAATCGATGAAGATTCAGTTGAACAATAAATTTTAAAACTTGAGGAAAACCCCTAGTAACAACATAAAAAACTAAATTTTGAAAATGAAAGAGGTCGTTGATGCATTGGATTTCATAGGTTGTTACATAGATGATGATGAACTAGTTGCATACACCTTGAATGGGCTTAGGGATGATGAGAAGTGGAAAGCTTTCTATGTTAGTAAAGGTAGAGCAAGAGGAAGGAATTAAGAAAGAGGAAGTTGTAGAGACAACGAAAATTCAAAAGGATGCTTCATTTGTGGCAAGTATGGTGACTATGCAAGATATTTCTATCAAAGTGAGAAGATCAATTCAATCTACAATGGCCAAGGTAATTATGCATATACTTCAATGAAAAGCTATGATTCAGATGAGTGACTGCAAGACAGAAGGTTCAAGTAGTTGTTACATTGATAGTGGATGTAGCAACATAATGAGTTGCAATAAGGAGTTCTTCTCAAATATGCAAGTTCCATCAAACAAAGGATATCTAGAAATAGGTGACGAAACTCATGCTATTGCACATCTAGGTAATGTTATGTTGGAAGTTTCTCATAAAGCTAAGTTCTTGAAAGGTGTTCTTCATGTTCCCAAAATTACAAAGAACCTAATGTATGTGGGGCAAATTGTTTAAAGAAGATTGCAAGACAAGTTCAAAAAGAAAGGATGCTTTGTAGAAAACCCTTAATAGTGTTACAAATTGATAGCAAAAGGGAGAGTCTTTGGTTGCACATCTCATGTACTGATTCGAAATGAATTGACCAAACTTGATTATAGAGCATAAATGTTTGTATTTATAGGGTATGCATGTCACCATAGGTACTCTAGATGCTATAATCCCACAACAAAGGAACTAATGGTACCAATGGATTTTAGAATCCATGAATTATTACCTTGGTATCCTACAAATGCATATATGCAAGGTAAGGAAGCTGAAGAAAAGAAAACTTCAAGAGATGAACTAGAGATCATGGTTCTTAATAGACCAAAAGAGTTGAGTTTTTATCCATCGTGGGACAAATCAAGTCAATTGGGTGATGCAGAGAGTCAATGGAAAGCCAAAATCACAAGAATAGAAGAAGATGAACACAAATGGACTAATCTCAATACACACCATCATTGGAAGAAGGTGAGAGATCAAAGACCAAAATACAAATATCCAAGTCAATGGAATGGTGAGATAAAAAGTTTTGATAGGTTAATGTGTCCAGTTGCAAGAACTAATAATGACTCATCTATGGCTAAACATAATAATTATATGAGGAAGGTCATTGAAGAACCCAAAAGCTTTGAAGAAGCAAACACATGCGGGGAATGGCAACAAGATTTATAGAAGGAGATCAAGGCTTTGAAAGAAAATCAGACATGGACTCTTGTACAAAAGAAGAAGGATATGAAGCTGATTGGAAAGGAATGGTTTTATTAAGTAACAAAACACTGAAATGGTAGTATTGGTAAGTATAAAGATAGGATTGTAGCCAAAGGATTTGCTCACACATATGGAATAGACTATGAGGAGACGTTTAGCCCTATTGTTAAGATGAATACCATGAGAGCTATCATCACCATTAGAGTAAGCAAGAACTGGAAGATGTATCAACTTGATGTGAAGAATGCATTTCCCAATGGGGAGCTAGAAGAAGTTGGGTACATGGATCAACCATTAGAGTTTGAAGACAAAGTCACAGATGGTTAATTTTGTAGATTGAACAAAGCACTATATAGTATTAAGAAATCCCCAAGAGAATGGAGTCAAAATCTTTTGGTCTAGTTGATTAGTTGTGAATACAATCAAAGCAAGGTAGATCCATCATCGCTCTAGTAGAGAGAGGGTTAATTGTTTGTCTACCTATATACATATGTAGATCATCTAATTATTACATGAGATCATGAAGAAGGTTTTTAGGATATCAAGGATGAGTTTGGAAAGGATTTCAAGATCTTGGACCTTGGAGATCTAAGGTATTTTGTTGGAATTGAAGAAATATACAAAGACAATGGTATTTTGCTTATTTAAAGAAATGAAGGTAAACACAAAATTGACTTTAGTGGAAGGAAATGAAGTACACGATCCACTTTTGCATAGATCTATAGTAGGATTATAGATTTATGCCACCATTACAAGGCCACACCTAGCATATAGAATTGGTGTGCTATCTCAATTCATGCACACACCTATTGTTCCAAACTTACTCGAACCCAAGAGGGTGCTCACGCATCTCAAAGGTATTATCGAGTAGAGGACTCAAGTGGAGCATGTATGATGTATTCCTTTGGGACATTGTGCATGCCGTACGCTCTTCTGATGTTAGCTTTGGTGAATGGATACATTCGTCAAAAGAGATCACATTTGTTATCTCTTGTCGAAGGAGATATCAACTTGGCCATCCAATGAAAAATTGACAATGGTTATCATAACTTTGTGGATTTCTAGCTTTGTGGTCCAAATACTTGTACAAATTATCCTCCTTATCCCTCTCACCTTCAGCCCCTACTACCCTCTCACCCTCTCACCACCACCCTTTCATGTGCACCTCGGGCCCCACTCTTTCTCCCTCTCTATGACTCTCTCTTTCTCTCTATCTCTCTCTCTCTCTCTCTCTCTCTCTCTCTCTCTCTCTCTCTCTCTCTCTCTCTCTCTCTCTCTCTCTCTCTCTCTCTCTCTCTCTCTCACCCTCTGCCTACTGCCCCCCGTGTGCCCATCATCCCTCCCTTTCACAAGCCCACAACTGCTCCCTCTCTCTCTCTCTCTCTCTCTCTCTCTCTCTCTCTCTCTCTCTCTCTCTCTCTCTCTTTCTCTCTCTCCCTCCCTCCCTCCCTCCCTCCCTCCCTCCCTCCCTCCCTCCCTCCCTCCCTCCCTCCCTCCCTCTCTCTCTCTCTCTCTCTCTCTCTCTCTCTCTCTCTCTCTCTCTCTCTCTCTCTCTCTCTCCCTGCCGCCCTACCCATCCTCTACCCTCTGGCCCCATAGCTTTGCATTTTCCTTGCCCCTCAGCCCTGCACGACTTCACTCTCCCTCTCCCTCTCTCTCTACCCTCCTTGCCATCCAGTGAGCCTATGCTACATCAAGACCCCTCTCCCCACACCTACTACCAACCCCCCTCTGTCTCTGTATCGCTCCTTGTGACTTGCCATCTTTCTCTCAGTTGGATGCTACATCACTACCGATTAGTGTAATCAAGCTTGTTTTTCTCCACCTCATTCTCACTATTCACGTTATCTAGAGATGGTGGATGCAAGAGAAGAAGGATTGTGATAAGTACATGCGAGAGAGATGACTCTCCTCCCAACCAAATGCCTCTATATATAGCTCTCTCCAGAGGACTACCTTCTTGGGAACGTGGATACTAGCCATCCATGTGTTGGCCATGTAACTACATGTGCACCAAGTGTCCCAGTTAACTCCACTTAACTCAAGTGGATTCTTCTAGAAGGATCTAGATCTCTTTGGGCAAAATACTCTCCCCATGTGCTCTCATGGGGATGTAACCCAAGACCACCTTCTTCATACCCTTGAGACTTAACCACTAAGCTAATTGGATCACTTCTTTATAAAAGCACATGACCTCCTAGTAAGTCTAGACTCAAGATCTTTGGTCATACACATGGTTGACCAAATAGTGTCTGATTTTATGTCTGTATGAACCGACCAGACCCCTATATCATATATTGTAGCATTCTTCCCCCCTTGGAAGAATATTTTGTTCCTAAAAAATAGAGCTAAATAAATACTCTAGGAAACCCCTCAGCCTCATATTTGTAAGTCGAAAGAACATGGACATGTTCTAAAACTAGAAGAACATGTCTCATCTTTGTGGTGGGATCCCTTCCCAAATGATTCAAAACACTATCTATCTTTGCACTTTGATAGATTGATGAAAGTATAAAGTAGTGAATGAATAATAACAGTGGATCTAAAAATGTCAATAGCAAATTCATAGTTACTCGATGTGCTATCTAGGCACAAACATGTGAAATGGATGGATTCCAAGTACTAGTTCATTTATGGGCATCACTAGTGCATGAGCATAGTACATAAGCTCGGATTCTTATTCCTGAGAGGTCTTTGAGAATTGTTGACTCAATTAAATTTGATTTGGAAAACTTGAAGTTTAGTTGTTCCAAACATCTAACTTGGATGAGTGTATAATGGTTTACTCTCGTCAAACAATTATATGTTTTTTTCAACCAATTGTAGGACTACATGTCCTAATGGGCTTGAAAATCCTATGTAAACTATAGGATAAAGTTTTTCCATTTACTTTTGTCAAGTGTACTATAATTTGATCAAGTAAAATCCAAAATGAAAATTGTCCCACTTAGGAAACTTTTCTCAAATACTTTATTTTTAAGTTGATGGGAATTGTCAATCGGATAAGCAATTCCTAACTTGTCTATTCTAGAATATACTGAACTCTAGAAATTCATTAGATTTTTGCTAGCTAGCTTGAAGAAAACTCAAATAAAGAGCTCAAACACGGATTGCTCATATTTTGAAGATTGAAAGGGTTCGATGTTTAATTTAGTTATCTTTCTTCAATGGACTAACTCTATACTTTTGAAAAAAGAATCAGATACTATATCTTAGTCGAATCCAAAAGATTCAAAAAGCGTAAAGAAAGAACTAAAACTTTGTATGACCATTTCAAACTTCAAAGATATGTATACTTCTTATAAGTGAAGTTCTAGATGACTCAAGACTTTAACTTCACCAAGATTTGTTTCAAAAAGGTATTGAAGCATTTTTTTCTATCTCTAAGAGAAATGAATTGGATACTTGAAAAGATTCAGACCATATCAAAACTATCATCTAACCACAAGATAGTAGTGTGGTATCTAACATTACTATGTCGGCCCATTGAGGTTCTATTGATGGGTTTTAACTCAAATAATGCTTCTCTTGAGACTAGGTTCATGCCTATATTCAATCTATATGACTCCTTATTGAGAATGCAATTCTTGTGTATTTCTCTAAGTCAAAGTATTCAATTAACCAAGTTATACTAGGAACTTGCTGCTTGACTTAGTCAATCCTTTCCTTAGTGGAAAGGGTCATTTCAATGGCAAAGTCCTATATCCTCATAAATTTATCAAATATTTCTATATCATTAACACTTTATCTTGAAGTGTTCGATAACTCAAATAAAGTATGTGCCTTATTTGAAAGAGAAGATCATGGAAGTTACTTACTCCATATCTTCCGCCTCCTTGATCTTGAAGTATCTTGAGATTATTTTTTTATCCTTCCTGAATTTAAACTTCTTCTGTGAAGTTTTAATGCCCTTGAGGATTAAATCTAACTCCAAGATTCAAACTAGGATTAAAAGATAATTACCATCCAACACTATAATGTCCCATTCCATCTTTTCCTACAACAATCTGAGTATAAAATATGGTGTCCCATACCAGCCTATTTTATATTCAAATTGACGTGTGAGTGATGCTTATCCTTAAGTCTAAACATATATTGATAGATTATCTTCTCTTTTCAATTCTTTAAAAGAATTTTGAAGTTTCAAGAATTAGCTCTAAGTTGATATTATTGGTTTTGATTCCTTTACACAATTCTTTCATGAACATGTGCTTTGCCTTGGAAACTTAAAAACCTCTTGATAGAATATCAACTCTTCTTTGCTAGGATTTTCAAATAAAGACCAATTAGAATTCCAAGTACTTGAATTTTCACAAATTCAAGTTCAATTGGTTTATTATGATCGATTTGTAGTGATACCAATGCAAGAAAATGAGGACTATGATGACCAGGTGCTAGAGAGATGACCGTCCTCCCAATCAATGCCTCTATATATAGCTCTCTCGAGGGGACTGCAATGCAAGAAAACGAGGATTATGACCACTACATGCTAGAGAGATGAATCTCCTACCAACCATACGCCTCTATATATAGCTCTCTCTAGGGGTTTGCCTTCTTGGGAAAGTGGATACTAACCATCCATGTGTTGGCAAGGTAACTGCATGTGCACCAAGTGTCCTAGTTAACTCGCGTTAACTCAAGTGGATGCTTCTATAAGTCTCTAGATCTTTGTGTGCAACATATTCTCCCCATGTAACCCATGGGGATTGAACCCAAGACCTCCTCCTTCATACCCTTGAGACTTAAATGTTGGTGCAATAGAAACCAAGCCCACATACTTGGTTTATTGGCATAACTCGTATGAGACTTTATATGATCAAACTCTTGTAAAAGTCCTTCATATTTACCTTTGTAAAAGTGTTCTACAACCATGTGGAGTTGGGAAGCTTTAAATCACGATTCATTTGGTAGTAGATTGATGAGAGAATATATCCTATACTTTAGGATTGACTTTTAGGTAGACCCTTTTGAATTTGAATTCAAACATTGGCTCCAAACACAACTGTAAAAAGAGGATCAAAGGACCCCCGGGACATCTGGACTCCATGAGATCATTGTAAAGGGGATCTATTGTGAATTGAGAGCTCATCTCATAGCTCATTCACCTCTCACACATTGAGCAATATATGACTGCCAATGTCATTGTATTTGTATAGGATTTAATACATATACTATCATTAGATTCTCATTTTACTTCTTTTGTGACTACATCATAATAGTGACTTTCTAACTGCTTGTTCTCAGTGTATGATTGATCATTTTTCATGCTTTAAAGCATACTGAATTGAGCATAATTTCTAGTATATGACTACAAAATCTTATTATCATTGCCTTCTAGATCGTGAGATATTAGCACATATTTACTCTCTGGTTTGTTGTCTGATGCACCTCGAAAATGTTAAGAAGGTTCTTTGAAATGATAAAAATCATTCTCATTGTGTGGTGCATCATTTTTTATGAAATTACTCATGGCTCGTAGCTATCTAAGCTTATTAGAGTTTCCCAAAAGGAATTAATATAATTGCTACTATACTTAGAGAACTATTCAAGATACGGAATATGTGTATAGATAAGAATAACAAGTTTTTTGTCTTGGATTAATTGTCTACCTATCTGTTTTGATCCATTGATTAGTGGATCATGTTCCAAGAATCATAGGTGATTATTTATGATCATAATCATGCTAAAGAGGCCCACTATAGTCTCTAGTAAGTGTTCTTGGTGGTGTGAAGCAGGTTTAAGCAACACCAATGTATCTCTGAAGATTATCCTCCATCTCCTTCAACAGTGGTATGAGATCAACAATAAGCAAGATGGGAGATGGATTTCCATCCTTCATTGACAAATTTGATACCAAAAATTTCTCAGCATGTTCACTAAGGATGCAATCCTACCTTCAAGGGAGAATTCTATATGGATACATCTCAAGAGATGTAGATATGCCAACATTCAGGAGCAAGCATCAACCCACAAGGGAAGAACAAGAAAGGTTGACCACATGGTGTGCAAACGATGATTTTACCAGGTCTTATCCGCTAAACTCAATATCTAATTTCTTATTGCCTCACATTAGGAATTGTAAAACCTCCCAAAATACTTCGGAAGTACTCTCATCATATTGCTCATCAAATAGAAGAGTAAGGAAGAATTAGTTATGGATGGAGTTTAGAACTCTAAAGAAGCAACTAAACCAAGAAGTGGGTGATTATGTAACCAAAATGAAAGATGTGGTTGACGAGCTTGCAAGAATTGGAGAAGATATAGAAAAAGAACACATAGTAAGGCACATCATTAATGGCATCAAAGCTGATAATAAGTGGGATTGATTCACCATAGCAATGGACCTCTACATGGATATGAAAGTACCTAACCTCAAGACCTTGATGGGGCAACACTTCACCCATGAGACAAACCTCCACACGAATGGTGACAATTCTAGAGGTAATCAATCTTCTACCCTTTATAAAGATCAGGATAAAAGTGAAGATAAGGTAAACTCAAGAAGAATGAAGATGAGGCCAGTACCTCTCAAGCTAACTACACAGGTAGAGGAACAGGTTCTAAAGGAAGGAAAGAGGAGGAAAGCAAGGAAGGGGGAGATCCTACAACAATCCACCTTGAAAAATTTGTGGTCTTACAAACCACACCATAGAATAATGCTTTAAGAACATAAAGAATCTAAGGTGAAGAGGCTTCCATAGAGGTAGCTATGGACAATCTAGAGGCATGCACAACAATGGAGAAAGCAACTATAATCATAACTACAATCAACACTACACCAACAACAATTATAAAGGAGGTTTTAGAGGAAGAAGAGATTATAACAACTATATAGAAGACCAAGAAGATTCTCTACTCATCATGAATATGACATCAAGGCAAGGTAAAGATGACAATCATCTTTTCTATATTGATTCAGGTTGTTCCAACCATGTGGCTAGAAATGTAGCTTTATTATTTGACCTTGGAGAGCCCAAAGGGAAGCATGAAGTAGAGGCAGGTGACAACACTAAATACTTAGTCAAGAAAATTGGAAATGACAAGACATCTGATGGTAACATGAAACTCTTGAGTAAGGTCTTGCATGTTCCAACTATAACCAAAAACCTCATTAGTGTCGGAGAGATTGTTGAAAAAGCCTTACAAGTCACTTTCAATACGCATGGAGCATATGTGGATGAACATCAACAAGGCTTCAAAAGGACTGCTAAAGGTGAGAAATCTGGTAGATTATTTAGATTCGAGATTGAAGACACCAGGTACATAGCATTATTCAATTATAAAGATCAAACCCTTTTTGAGCTAGAGATATGGTACAAAAGGCTAGGACACATAGGAGAAAGAACACTAAAACAAATATGCAGTGATTAGGGTGTGCTTGGGATTCCCACTGTGACCAAGCAACACATGATATACAAATGTGGATCATTTCAATTTGGTAAAGCTCACAAGAAACCATTCAACAAAAAAGGGATACATGTGTAAAGACTACTTGGAAATTGTTCACACTGATGTGTGGGGCCCTAGCAAAGATCCATCAATCATAGGTTCAAGTTACTATGTTTCATTTGATTACAGTAGATGGACAATCCTTTATTTCATGAAGCATAAGGATGAAGTATTTACATGCTTTAAAAAGTATTTGGGACTAGTTGAGAACCAAACAGGTAGAAGCTTGAAGAGGATCAGATCAGATGGTGAGTACTTTTCACATGAATTTGACTCATTTTTACAAGGCAAGGCATAAAGAGGGAACTAACCAGAAGAAATACTCCTGAATTGACTGGAGTAGTAGACAGAAGGAACATGTTAATAGTTGAAGCTGCTAGGTCAATGTTGAATGAGAAGAAGCTACCTAATTACCTATGGGCAGAGGCTGTTTCCTCAGCCACTTACTTGGTTAATAGGCTCCCATCCAAATCCTTGGATGGAATGACACCCTATGAAGCATGGAATGGTAGGAGACCCTCTTTGGACCATTGCAACATATTTGGTTGCATTGCTTATGCACACATTCCGTCAGAGACTAGAGGGAAGCTTGACCCTAAAGTTGAAAAATGTATATTCATTGGGTGTGATCAAAACTAGAAGGGCTATAGGCTATACAATCCCACTAACAAAGCATTTATAGTTAGTACGGATGTAGTGTTTGATGAAAATAATTAATAGTTTGAAGGTGATTGCAGGAAAATCAGGTTACCTTATGATTTGGAAAATGACTTTACAACTCTCACTCAAGAAGAGCAACAATTACTAGAAGATATCAATTTAGAGGATCAAGAGAAGATTGACTTCAAAGCTTGGAAGTCAAGAGGCAATACAAAATTCAAGCAATTAGAAGACATACTAGAGTCCTCCAATCAAGCACTCGGGGGATCTCAAAGGGAGAGTAAAAGGCCGATAAGGTATGGCTATGATACATCATTAGTCACTGAGCATTTTGTGTATATCACTAAAGACTCTATGATAGAAGAACCTTCTTCATTTGAAGAAGCTAGTAAGAGGGAAGAATGGAGAGAAGCCATGCACGAAGAAGTAGAAGAACTTCAGGAAAACCATACTTGGGACTTGGTTCCCAAGAAGCCAAGCATGAAGGTAATAGGATCCAGGTGGATGTATATAATCAAGAAGAGCTTAGATGGTTCTATAAACAAGTACAAGGCAAGAATAGTGGCAAAGGGGTTTGCTCAAACCCATGGAGTGGACTATGAAGAAACCTTTTCACCTGTGGCAAAGATGCCAACAATTAGGGTTTTGGTAAGTATTTTTGCCTCTAAGAAGTGGAATCTATATCAGTTAGATGTCAAGAATGCATTCTTAAATGGATGGATATAAGAAGAAGTGTATATGTCACGAGCACCAAGATTTGAAAATAAAGATAAATCAGGTTTTGTATGCAAGCTAAGGAAGGCACTCTATGGCCGAAAGCAAGCTCCTAGAGCTTGGATCCATAGGCTTGTTACTTATTTGCAGGATCAAAGTTTTGTGGCTAGCAAGGTAGACTTTTCTTTATTTATAAAGAAGAACAACTGAAAAGGGTACCATGAATGAAGGGTTGTTTTATCCCTTCACTTCTGACTTAGACATAAAGATGTATTCTGATGCAGTTTGGGCTAGCTCCAAGGATGATAGGAGAAGCACTTGGCGGACCTATCTTTTGGAGGTGCAAAGCTTATATCATGGTCATGTATAAAGCAACTAGCTGTGGCCTTATCATCTACAGAAGCAGAATGTAGATGTTTGACAAATGCAACTCAACAAGCTATGTGGCTCAAGCAACTCTATGCAGATTTGGAGCTACACTCTTACACTCCAATAATATTTGGAGACAACACTAGTTCACTTTATTCGTTTGCTAATCATGTATATCATGAAAGGACTAAGCACATTGAAGTGCACTATCATTATGTAAGGGAGAAATTTCTTAGTAAGGATATCCAACTATCCTATGTATGAACTCATTTATAATGTGCAAAGATACTTGCAAAGTCTTTGGATAGAACCAAGATGAAAAGATTCAAATTGATGATTGGTTTGCAGGAAATCAAGAAAGAATGAAGACCAAGCATATTAGGCTTGAGGTGGACTTGTTGGTGCAATATAAACCAAGCCCACATACTTGGTTTATTGGCACAACTCATATGAGACTCTATATGATCAACCTCTTGTAAAAGTCCTTCACATTTGCGAGCTAGGAAGCTTTAAATCATGATTCATCTGGTACTTGATTAATGAGAGAATTTTTCATATACTTTAGGATTCACTTTAAAGTACTCTTTTTGAATTTGAATTAAAATATTAGCTCCAAACACAACTATAAAAAGAGTATCAAAGGACCCCTAAGAAATCTCGACTCCATGAGATCATTGTGAAGGGGATCTATTGTGAATTTGAGCTCATCTCATAGCTCATTCACATCCCACACATTGAACAATATATGATTGCCAATGACATCGTATTTGTATACGATTTAATACATATACTATCTTTACATTCTCATTTAACATCTCTACTATGACTACATCAAAATAGTGACTTTATAAGAGCTTGTTCTCAGTATATGACTGATCATTCATCATTATTTAAAGCATGCTAGATTCAACATACTCTAGTATATGACTACAAAATTGCATTATCATTTCCTCTCTTGATCATGAGATATTAACACATCTTTGTTGATATATTTAGGTAGTGATGTGTGTGAACACTCTAGGACCGCCGGGGCACTTTTTTCCCTCTTTAGGAGGTTTTTTTCCCCCGGCTTGTATATATGCCTATTGCCCTAATGGGCTACTTATCTTTGTACATTCTCTAGTAATACATTCAGTCTTGTGTGTTGTGCTCCAAGCTTCTTCCTCTTCCTTGTGCTGTTCGCGTGCTTCCGCAGACGTCTAACTCCAACAATTGGTATCAGAGCAGGTCGTTGATTCTTCTAGGGTGCCATCGACACTCCTCCGTTTGCAGTCTCAGATTCGCACAAAATTTGTGCTTGTGCAAGCTATTTCGTCCTTTTGTGCCAAAGGTATATACCAGTTTCTGTTCGCTAGTTTAAGCATCTCAAAGTCTGCTACAGGTCTAGCAGAACTCGTCTGGGTAGTTCTGTTCAACTTTTTGAGATACAGTCAATTTTCTGCATCAAGGTATTTTAGTCACCGGCCATGGCTGAAAGCAGTGATGTATTCCGTATGTTGGCTGTTGAGGATAAGTTGGATGGTACCAACTACCCATTATGGGCTTATATGATGCGACATGTACTGGTTGCAAAAGGATTGTGGAACATTGTGCAGGGTGTTGAAAGACGTCCTGTTACACCTGTAACGACAGGTACTGCAAATACAGGTGTTGGAGCTGATGAAGATGGTGTCGAAGATGATATTCCGCAGATTCTTGTTCGTGCTGTTGTTTCTGTTGCACCTACTGCAGAGCAGATTCGTTGGGATGGCAGAGATGCCCAGGCACATGCATTGATAGCTTTGTCTGTCAAACGTGCCATTATTCCTCACATTCGCTCTTGCAGAACAGCAAAGGATGCTTGGGATACACTTACCACTTTGTACCAGGCTAGGAATGAGGCTCGTGTTGCTTAGCTCCGAAAACAGTTGGAGAGTGAGCACATGAATGAAGGTGATTCGATGGACAATTTTCTTACAAAGATCAAAGACCTGAAGGAACAATTGATTTCTGCTGATGAGGTTATACCAGATAGCTCACTTGTGCAGACCGTTCTGAATGGCCTTCCTGATTCATATCAGAGTTTTGCCTCTACTCTTCGATTGATGATGAAAGGCAATCCGAATGCCTTGTCATTTGAGGAATTAGTCTCTGTTCTGTTGCAGGAAGATCAGTCCAGGCAGAACAGGTCCATTATGCGTGTTGCAGATCAAGCTTTCCTGGCTAGTCAGAAGGGCAAAGGAAAATGGAGCTCTTCTACTAGTAAGCAGAAATTTGCAAATGCTGCACAATCAAAGAACCAGGATAAAGATGAGAAGAAATCAGAAAAGCAGAAATTGTTCTGCAAGTACTGTAAAGGAAATGATCATATTATAAAGAACTATCCAAAACTGGCTGCTAAAGAGGCAAAGAAGAAAGAGGCTGGAATGGTTGTTGCAGAGGCCTCTACACCAAAAATAGAGTCTGCAAATCTTGTGCAGGAAGAAGAATGGGCGTTTACTACTGTTTGCAGTTTTGACCCATCTTCTCATGATCAGTGCATGTCTGTAGTAGACTCAGATGTTTGGTACTTTGACAGTGGGGCAACCAAACATATTACCTCGCAGCGCAGTCTCTTCTCTTCACTCGAGCCTGCCCCTACAGGGAATACTGTCACATGCGCCAATAACTCCTCTTATCCTGTTATGGGAGTTGGTAAGATCATTCTGACTACTGCTGATGGTAGTTCTTTCACTTTGTCAGATGCTTTATTTGTGCCAGGGATCAAAAAGAACCTGTTATCAGTTTCTGCATTAGCCAAGATTGGCTTGGTTGTGAAATTCGTTGATGACAGGTGTACAGTCCATGATCTCTCAAATGGCGATGTGATTATTGCTTCTGGCATTTTATGTCGTGGGCTGTATAAGCTCATAGACTATGAAAAATCTGTGAATGATTCGGCATGTGCAGTTCATGATTCTCAGGCTATGTCAGATGCAAAGCTTTGGCATGCACGCTTTGGTCATCTGAATTTTGCTAGTTTGTTACGCCTGCAGAAATCTGAAATGGTGTCCTCTTTGCCCAAACTTGAGGCACCTGGAAAACATGTTTGTGAAGGCTGTATTTTGGGCAAAATGCAGCGTTCTTCCTTTCCAAAAGATGGTTCAGTTCGGGCTATGCAGAAATTGCAGCTTGTACATAGTGATGTCTGTGGTCCTATGCAGACACCCTCTTTTGGAAATTACCTTTACTTCGTGACTTTCATTGATAATTTTTCCAGGCATGCATGGGTATATCCACTCAAAGCAAAGTCCGAAGTGTTCATGTGCTTCAAACAGTTTTTGGTTTTGGCTGAAAATTTGTCAGCATGTAAAATGGGCACCCTCCGTTCTGATCGAGGGGGGGAATATATGTCTTCAGATTTTAATGCATTTCTGGCTGAACGTGGGATAAAACACCAGTGTACAGTGCCGTATACACCTCAACAGAATGGAGTTGCTGAACGAAAGAAGAGGTCACTCATGGAGATGGCGAGGTGCATGGTCAAAAGTCAGGCTTTACCACATAGTTTCTGGCTTGAGGCTGTCATGTCTGCAGCATATGTACTGAACAGGTGTCCCACGAAAGCGTTGCAGTCTATCACTCCATATGAGGCTTGGCATGACCGCAAGCCATCTGTTGCTCATCTGCGTGTTTTTGGTTGTTTGGCATATGCATTAGTGCCTGAACAACATCGCAGAAAATTGGATGATAAGGCAGTAAAATGTATTTTTGTTGGGTACAGTTCTGAAAGTAAAGGCTATCGTCTGTATCATCCACAGACTAAACGCATTCTGGTTAGCCATGATGTTGTCTTTGTGGAAGATGCTATTCAGCCATTGCTTTCATGTACTAAGGAGACATCTGTTAGCTCCAAAGACATGTATGATACTTTGATGCCTCTTTTTACAGGTGGACAGGCTAGCGCTGGTCCTAATGAGGCAACTTCTCAGCCTTTGCAGGTTTCATATGATGATGCAGATCATGCCATTTCTGATGCAGATTTACATGATGCACTTGTTGATGAGAGAGCTGATATTGAACAGGCAAAAACTATGCCAAAATGGCTGGTGCAGACTTTGCGTGACAGCAAATTAGATGCACCTTTGTCATATCGTACTCGTTCAGGCTCTCATAGTACCTCCTTTGCATCAGATTTCTATGCTATGGCTGCATCTAGTCTCTGTGATGAGAATGAGCCTGTTTCTTTTGATGAAGCACAAAATTCAGAAATTTGGATGGCTACTATGCAATCTGAATATGATGCTATAATGAAGAATGGTACATCGTCTTTATGTGACTTGCCTCCTGGCAAGAAGGCCATTGGCACTAAGTGGGTATACAAGCTGAAGCGTAAACCTGATGGTACAGTTGACAGGTATAAGGCTAGGCTTGTTGCAAAGGGTTATGCGCAAGAAAGAGGCATTGATTTTGATGAGACCTTTGCACCTACATGCCGTATGACTACTGTTCGGAGCATTTGTGCACTTGCAGCCCATCATGGTTGGAATGTATATCAGTTGGACATTAAAACAGCATTTCTGAATGGTGACTTGCATGAAGAAGTGTATGTTTTTCAGCCCCGTGGCTTTGTGCAGAAAGGGCATGAAAACCAGGTGTGCAGGTTAAAGAAGGCGTTATATGGTTTAAAGCAAGCACCACGTGCTTGGTATGAGAAAATACATGCCTATCTGATTGCACATGGTTTTGAGAACAGTCCAACTGAAAGCACCTTATATGTTAAGCGTGCTAATGATGTGCTTTTGATTATTGTTGTCTATGTAGACGACATGCTGCTCACTGGTCCTCTTGAGAAGCATATTGCTGATTTCAAGGCTGATTTGCATGCCTCATTTGAGATGTCTGATTTGGGGCATTTGCATCACTATTTGGGCATTTAGTTTATGCAAGTTGATGGTGGAATGGCTTTGTGTCAAACGAAATATATTGACATATTATTGCAGCGTTTTGGCCTTGAAGACTGTAAGCCTATTGCCACTCCTATGGAGACAGGTTTACGATTGAGTCTTCATGATGCTGGAGATGCATTTGATGCTGTTCTCTATCAGCAGGCTGTTGGATGCTTGATTTACTTATGCATTACTCGGCCAGATATTCAGTTTGCTGTCTCACAGATGAGCAGGTTTATGCATTGCCCAGGAGTCACGCATTGGAAAGCGGTTAAGCGCATCTTTCACTACTTGAGTGGTACTCGGCTACTTGGGTTGTTTTATCCCAAGGGGGGATCACTACCGCCAGATTTGCATGCTTTTTCTGACTCAGATTGGGCTGGTTGCTATGACACTCGTGTGTCCACCTCTCGTTTTTGCTTCATGCTTGGTAGCTCATGTATATCTTGGTTGAGCAAGAAGCAGCCTACTGTGGCCACTTCCAGTTGTGAGGCTGAGTATAGGGCAGCTTTCACAGCGACTGTTGAGTATGTGTGGCTCAGACGCCTTATGGCTGATTTGGGTGTTGGCCAGTCTTCTGCCACCACCATCTTCACTGACAGTCAGAGCGCATTGGCAGTTGCGAGGAACCCTGTGTTCCATGCTCGCACTAAGCACATTGAGGTGCATTATCACTATGTCAGGGAGAGGTTCTCTGCTGGGGAGATCAGCTTGGCATATGTGCCCACGCAAGAGAACATTGCAGACCTTTTCACGAAGGCTCTGCCTAGGGAGAAGTTTGAAGCTTTCCGCAAAGCTTTGGGCTTACTTCCTTTTGTGGAGTGATTTCCACATAGCTCGGCACTTCCTTATACATGAGTGCCAGCTCCTTGTTCACCGCATCACTCCCAGGGGGGATTTGTTGATATATTTAGGTAGTGATGTGTGTGAACACTCTAGGACCGCCGGGGCACTTTTTTCCCTCTTTAGGAGGTTTTTTTCCCTCGGCTTGTATATACGCCTATTGCCCTAATGGGCTACTTATCTTTGTACATTCTCTAGTAATACATTCAGTCTTGTGTGTTGTGCTCCAAGCTTCTTCCTCTTCCTTGTGCTGTTCGCGTGCTTCCGCAGACGTCTAACTCCAACAATCTTCAATCTCTAGTCTGTTGTCTAATGCATCCCGAAAATATCAGGAAGGTTCTCTGAATTGCTCAAGATCATTCTCACTATGTAGTCCATCATTTTTTATGAAATCACTCATGATTGGTAGCTATATAAGCTGATTGGAGTCTCCCAAAAGGAATTAATCTAATTTCTACTGTACTCAAAGAACTATTGAAAATACTAAACATGTGTATAGACAAGAATAACAAGTTTTTTGTCTTGGATTAATTGTCAACCTATCTGTTTTGATCCATTGATTAGTGGATCATGTAGCAAGCAACATAGGTGATTATTTATGATCATTAGCATGCTAAAGAGGTGCACCACTTTCTCTAGTAGTTGTTCTTGGCTAGTGTGAAGCAGGTTTAAGCAACACCAATTCATCTCTGAAGATTATCCTCAATGGTAACACATTAACAACCTAGTACATCTAGGTCTATTTTTAGGCTGCTCCTCTATTATGTATACTTGATGTACTGGCATAAAAAGTTTTAGGAAATTGTTTCTTATCTATGTGATAGGATCCCATGAGGTAACAACACTCACGAGCCTCATGGCTACTTTTACCACAAAATTGGTAACTTACCCTATTGGGGTAGTCCATGTGAGAATGACCATTGTTGTTGCATGTCATACACGAAACTTGCCTTGGGATATTCTGAGAGGTCCACAACTCCTCCACTTCTCAGCAATGTTGGGGTGCTAAATCTTCATTCTAGCACATGGGTGGTGAGACAATCTTCTCTTCATTTTGAATTCATGGCATCTCTAGATCTTCTTATTCCCTTATAATTTGCTCAATTGGTTCAAGATTCATAGGATAATTTTCTTGAGTCCCTCCTTCAAATTGCATCCTAGCTTCCTCTATGTGAGAGGCAGCTACTAGAATATCATTTAGAGTGGCATTGAGCTTGAGAGTTCCCCAAAGATTCTGCTGGGAAAACCTAGAAAGAACTTTTGCAACCACATTTTGACCAAGAAATCACCTAGTGCATGCAGTGATCGAGAGACAAGTGCTTTAGTATGAGTATGTAATTCATGAAATGATTCACCTAGGCATAATGCGAGATTCTCAAGTTGATATTGTGCTTGCTCTCAGGAGTTGATCGACTGGAATGTCTTAGAGAATAAGGCCTTCAATGCTTCCCAAGTGGTGAAATTCTCATCTACATTTTGGCTATACCACTTATGTGCAAGACCTTATAATGTGGAAGAGACTAGCACCATTATCGAGTCCTCTTAGTTTTGAAGGCATGATTATGGTATAAGGAGATGATTTTTCACATGGTCACCTGCATCCTCATATGTTGATCCCTTAGAAGGAGGGAATTTAGTGTTTAAGCTTGAGAGTAGGTCAGAAATATGTAGAGGCAGTAAAACTAGAAATCACAAAACCAAAGGAGGAAAGTATTATTGTTCCTATACAACATTCAAGGTGGCTTTCCTCCATGGGCATTGTACAAAAGAAACATAGTGGAAAAATAAGAGTATGCATTGATTTTTATGCTTTCAATACGGTGATTGTTCAAGATGGATTTCCTCAGCCATTCATGGAGCAACTACCTAAAGAAGTATTCAAACACACTTTGTATAGATTTCTTGACGGTTTGAGTGGCTACAAGCAAATATTGATTCATCCTAATGATAGAGAAAACAACAACCTTTGTTACTTCATGGGCCACTCATGTTTAAACAACCATGGCTTTTGGCCTAAAAATGCACTTGCTTTGTTTAATAGAAGAATGTATCTAATACTGGGAAAATGCTTAAGAACTTTTCTAGGCATTTTCATGGATGAATTTTCAGTGTTTTTAGTCACAAATAGGAGAGGAGGAGTCCAATATCTCCATGATCACTTGGAAAATCAGACGGAAATCTTTGAGCAATGTCGCAACACATGTTTGAAGTTAAATCGTGCTAAATTTCATTTTTTGGTCACTAAAGGCACTCTTCTTGGTCACATAGAATTGGCCAAAGGGATAAATATTTCCAAGAAAGATGTATGTTATCCTTTCCATACCTATTCCACGTACTCCAAACACAGTGCAAAGCTTTTTATACAATGTGGGATACCATAGAAGATTTCTCTAAGTGTGCTCAGAAATAGCTAAGCCTTTGTCAAGCTTGACCAATAAAGAGATTCCTTTCTTGTGGAGTCTTAAAGCTGAGAAGGCATTTTGTGAACTAAAGTTGAGGCGATGTAGTGCTTCACTTTTAATTGTTCTCATTAGAGTTCCATGTGCATATAGATAGTCTTCCATCAATTGGAGCAATCTTACCTCAACCATCATCACAAAAGTTAGACCTACTAATCCCGTATGCTAGTAGATTTCTTACCAAAGCAAAAAGTAACTACATTTGTGTTCGCTCTTCAAAAGTTTTGACATTACCTCTTAGGTGTGCATTTTATTGCCATATTTGATCATCAGTCCTTGTAGTACTTAAGTAACAAGCCTAGCGTAGCTAGAAGGATCTGGTGATGGTTACTGCTATTTCAAGAATTTGATTTTGATATTCATATTAAGCCAAGAAAAGAGCACTACATGGCAAATCCGGTGTCAAGGACTACCATGACTAAAAAGGCAACATGTATGAATGATGGATTGGTGGATAGTATTCTCTTTTTAGTAGCAAATAAGACTGATTGGTATAATGGAATTTTGCGATTCCCCACTTTGAGGAGATTAATCTTTAAATCCAAAGATGAATTACTTGTAAGTGGAAATTTGTATAAATATTGTTAGGATAGAATCTTGGGAGAGTGTATTTATCCACAGGAGGTAAACTTCTTACTTGAAGGCGCACACAGTGAAGGGCATATCAAGGGAGAGGATGTGGCTCACAAAATCATCCACAAAATATTATTGTGGCCTCATGTCTACAAAGATGCAATCAAGTTTTCTAAAGAATGTGACATTTTCTAGAGATGTGCTCCTAGGCGAACGAGATGGAATATTCAACTATAAGTCATTTCTATGGGATGCTACCTTTTGAATGATGATGTCTTGCTTTCATTGGAACGATCAATCCAATTGGTCAACCTAGGAGTAAGAAGTATATTTTGATGGCCACGTGCTATCCAACTTAGTGAATAGAACATAAGGCTACCAGAGATTGCACTACTTTGATGGTGGCAAAGTTTATGTAGAGAAATATCTTCTCAAGATTTTGTTGCCCACTTGAAATTACTAGTGATAGGGGCACACACTTTGTAAATCAGTTGCTCCAATTTATCTTTGACACGTACCAGGTCTTTCCCAAAAATTCATGTGCTTACTATCTAAAGGAAAATGGTCAACCAGAAAGCTCTAACAATTTTTTCTTTTCACTGCTACATTAATTGGCTTTTGACCACCAAAGCTCTTGGCCACAAGCTCTGATGGGTGCAATATGGGCCTTCCGTTCTACTAGAACAAGAGCCACTATTGAGAGTTCCTTTCTCTTAGTATATGGTGAATAGGCATTGGCACCCTTTTGAATTTAGTATCAGGAAAGAAATCAAAGCTAGAAGCATTGGAACTGAGCCTCCCATTAGGATAATGATGACATTAGAAGAATGCAAGAGAGGAGCTATGAGAAAACTACAAGTAACACAAGAAGAGCACAAAAGATTGCATGATAAGTGCTTTAGGGCTAATGATGTATACAAAGGATCTTTGGTTCTGGTGCATTAGATCCCACTAGTTTCAACCAAATTGACACCGAAATGGATAGGACCATACATACTGATAAAGGTGTCACCCCAAGGAGCATTATAATTAGAGGACTTGTAGGGTTTGAAGAATTCCTTGGTGAACATCTCCATGGCAAAGAATTATTTGAATTCATTTCAGTTCGATGGATTTCACTCACTGTACATACCATAGTTTAGTTGATAATAGTTCTTCCAGTTAACTTTGTTCAATAAAACAAGAAAATAAAAAGAGTAGTTGCACAAAGCTTGTTATCTCTTCTAAAAGGGCATCTCAACTTGTCCATCTAATAAAAAATTGACATTGTTCATCATAAATTTGTGGCCTTATGGCTTTGCGGTCCAAATACTTATAGAAATTAACCTTGTTCTCCCTCTTGCCTTCACCCCCTATTACCCTCACACCCTCTAACAACCACCCCTTCACTCGCACCTAAGGATCTACTCTCTTACCCTCTCTCTCTCTCTCTAAGTCTCTCTCTCTCTCTCTGTCTCTCTTTCTCTCTCTCTCTCTGCCTCTCTCTCTCTCTCTATCTCCCCTTGCCACCTACCATGCCTCATCATACTACCCCATATCCCTTCTCTCTCTTTCTCTCTCTCTCTCTCTCTCTCTCTCTCTCTCTCTCTCTATCTCTCTCTCCCCCTCCCACTCTCTCTCTATCTCTCTCTACCTCTCTCCTCTGAATGACCACCATCCCTCCCTCTTGCAAGCCCATAGCCCCTCTTTTGCTCTCTATCTCTCTCTCTCTCTCTCTCTCTCTCTCTCTCTCTCTCTCTCTCTCTCTCTCTCTCTCTCTCTCTCTCTCGCTCTCTCTCTCTCGCTCCCACACCATAAACCCTCCATCCCATAAACCCACGACCCTAGAGGCCCATAACTCTGCCTTTTTCTTACCCCTCATCCCCGCAAGACCCCATATGGCTTCTCTGTCTACCTCTCTCTTTCCCTATCTCTCTCTCTTCCCTCCCTACACTACAAGTACCTTGAACCTGAGATGGATGGATCTTAGCTAGGTCCCCACACATTAGTGTGTACAAGATCCAAATAGTCTTCATGAATGTATCCTTTCGTGTTGAATGGTTGCCTATGAGCTTTGTCGAATTGGCATGCTCCACATTTATATATCATATGTTTCTTGGTCACACTAGGAATGCCAGCCACACTTTGATCCCAACACATTTGCTTCAAAGTTCTTTCTCGTATCTTTCGTAGTTTTTTGTGCCATATTTCTAACTTAGATAAGGTTTAATCTCTATAACTGAATATTGCTATGTTCCTTGTGTCTTCAATTTCAAATGTGAATAATCTACCTGACTTCTCACCTTTGGCAATCCTTCTGAAGCCTTGTTGGGGGTCTTCCACATATGCTCCATGCTTACTAAATCTGATGTGTAAACCTTTCTCAACAATCTGCCCA
This sequence comes from Ceratopteris richardii, assembly GCA_020310875.1. Taxonomy (NCBI): domain Eukaryota; kingdom Viridiplantae; phylum Streptophyta; class Polypodiopsida; order Polypodiales; family Pteridaceae; genus Ceratopteris; species Ceratopteris richardii. Next base: position 93,517,292 of record CM035422.1, read on the forward strand.
ACGCTAATAAGGTTTTTGGTTATAGTTGGCACATATAGAACTTTACTCAAAAGAATCATGTTACCATCATATGTTTTGACATTTCCAATGTGCTTGACTGAGTGTTTAGTATCATCACTTGTTTGTACTTCATGTTTCCCTTTGGGTTCCTCAAGATCAGATAATAGAGCTACATTTTTAGCCACATGATTGGAACAACCTAAATCAATGTAGAAAAGTTTCTCATCATCTTTACCTTGATTGGATGTCATGTTCATGATGAGTAATGAGTCTTCTTGGTCTTCATTATAATTGTTGCAGTCCCTTCCTCCTTTGAAGACTCCTTGATAATTGTTGTTATTGTAGGCTTGATTGTAGTTATGGTTGTAGTCGCCTCCACCATTGTTGTATCTGCCTCTTTATTTCCCATAGCTACCTCTTGGAAGCCTCTTCCCCTTTGATTCCTTGTATTGTTGAAGCATTCTTTTGTGGTTTGTTTGTTAAGACCACAAATGTTGCAAGGTGAGCTATTGTAGGGTCTCCCTTGCCTTACGTTCCTCCTTTGCCCTTGCCTCTAGCACCTTTTCCTCTTCCTGCATAACTAGCTTGAGAGGTACTAGCCTCTTCTTCCCTCTTCTTGCTTTTACCTTTATCCTTAGCTTTCTTCTTCTCTGTATAAAGGATAGAAGATTGGTTATGTAATAAAGTAAGTCTACGATCCAAGGATCTGGCCAGTTCAGACAGATCTGAAATCGGACACCATTTGGTCATCCGTATGTATGACCAAAGATCTCAAGTTTAGACTTACTAGGAGGTCTTGTGCTCTTATGAACAAGTGATCCACTTAGCTTAGTGGTTAAGTCTTAAGGATGTGAAGGAAGAGGTCTTGGGTTCAATCCCCATGGGAGACATGGGGAGAGTATTTTGCCCCAAGAGATCTAGAGCTTTCTAGAAGCATCCACTTGAGTTAACTCGAGTTAACTGGGACACTTGGCGCACATGTAGTTACATGGCTGACACATGGATGGCTAGTATCCACCTGCCCAAGAAGGCAATCCCCTGGAGAGAGCTATATATAGAGGCATTTGGTTGGGAGGAGAGTCATCTCTCTAGCATGTAGTGGTTGTAATCCTTGTTCTCTTGCATTGGTATTAGAGCCCTATAAGATCTCTGGTGACCTTCAGCTTGAGAGAAATTATGATGAAGATTTTATTTCCTCATTTCATGAATACGTTTATACTCCTAGGAAGAGCATCCTTTGCACACCATGTAGTCAATTTCTCCCTTGTAGGTTGATGCTTGCTCCTGAACATTGTCATCTCTTCATCTCCTGAGATGTTTCCATATACATGTTTCCCTTGAAGGTAAGCTTGCATCCTTAGTGACCATGTTTCCCTTGAAGGTAAGCTTGGCTCCTTAGTGACCATGTTTCCCTTGAAGGTAAGCTTGCATCGTGAGTGACCTTCTAAGAATGATGGCAGGAGAGTATCGTGGGCCTCTTTCCGTTGCTCATGAATACAAGTAACTATATATGTTGCTTGGAAGATGATCCAACAATCAATGGATCAAAAACGATATGTGGAACTTGATGCAAGAACAAAAAACGTGCTATTTTTGTTCTAACACATGTTGGATGTCTTGAAAAATTCTCTAAGCACAAGAACAATTAACTTAATTCATTTTGGAGAACTCTGATTAAATTAGTAAGCTAACAATCATGAGTTATTTCATGGAAAAATGATGCACTACATCTAGAGATAGAAATTTACCAAGTCATAGCTCCATCCCGACATTCACGGGCTCCAATAATCAGCAGGCCAGTGAGCAAAGATATGCTAATATCTAACGATCCGAAGAAGCAATGCTAATTAAACTTCGTAGGAGTGTAATACACTATATGGGCATTATAGCATGCTTAAAATCATTGCAAATGATCAACTACACACTAAGAACAAGCTATGAGAAGATCACACTTGTGATGAAGTTATGACAAAGAAGTAAGATGAGAATGTAATGATTATACATGTATTAAAACATGTCCAAATACAATTTGAGTGGCAATCAAACATTGCTCAACATGTGAGAGATGAATGAGCTATGTTGTGAGACCTCATTTTCACAATGGATATACTACAAAATGATCTCTCAACGAGATTACATGCGGGTCTTTTAGATCCTCTTCTTATAGTTGAACTTGGAGCCAAAGTTTGAATTCGAATTCAAACTTCAACCTAAAAGGTGAATGCTAACATATAGGATAGATCCTCTCATTGTTCAACAACCAAGTGATACATGATTTAGAGCTTCCTAACTCCTTGTGGGTGTAATCCACATTTACAAGAATAAATCTGAAGTACTTTTACAAGAGGTTGATCATATGAAGCCTTTCATAGGTTATGCCAATAATTAAAACATAAGCTAGTTAACCAAGTATGTGGGCTTTCATTTAATTGCACCAACATTCTTAACATCTACATTAGGCATGTTATCATCCATAGATTGTTTATGATTTACCTCCATAACTGTCCTAGTTAGTTTGCAATCCATCATTCTAAATGCCGTAAAAATTTGTTCCCTATACATTTGTTGTGAGATGAAAATGCTATCCTTATTGTGCCATGCTTCAATTCTAAGTCAAAAATGGAGTAGAAATAATTCTCTAGCATTTCAAAGTTAGTTCCCAAGTTGCTCTAAGTTTGATTGATAAGTTCTTGGTGACCTCCTATAATGATGAGCTCATCTACATATACAATGACAACAACTAGCTTGCAATCTCTTTTCCCTACATTCAAGTTAGCATAAGAAATACTTCTTTTAGAACCCATATTTTTGAAAAAATTATCTATCCATTGGGCTTGTTTAAGGCCATACAAAGCTCTCTTCAACTTGAAAACTTCATTTTCTCAATTGAGCATATCAAAACCTAGTGGTTGAGATTCATATACCTCCTGTCAGGGGAGCACTAGATTGTGCTCTCTGACAATAGTAGACAAGATTTCGGAAATACACTTATGATTACAAGAACACCCATGTAGGGAGAATAATACAAGAAGATCTTACTAGTACAAGACGTCACACAACCCGGGACCAATAGGTATGGAAAACTAGACAAGAGATGATACAGGACATCCCACAACCCGGGATCGTAAGTATGAGGCAAGATATCTGGATTACAAGAACTCCCTTCTCGGAGATGAAGTGGATACAAGAAAGAACTCGAAAGGATCTCGTACTACGAGATTACAAGAGGACAAGATAGGATGTCCAAGAACTAGACTAGAACATGGAATAAGACAAGAACTAGAACTTGAACTTGAAGAGTACTTACTTGGCGGTCATGACTCCTTGAGCTTCCAAGACTGGTATTGGCAAGATTGATTATGAATGTGGCCAACCCCTCCTTATATAGATTTTCAAGGGCGGTTCCGAAAGGCGGTTGCGACTTGATGATGTCATCATGATGTCATCGACTCGAAGCATGGTCTCTCGATATCAGAATCAAGCAAGAAGACAATCGATCTTAGGGTTTTGGCACGTTCGGGATGCAATGGAAGCATTAGTTTCCCCAAATTCTGAACCAATCATGAGATATAGGATTCACATGGAATCTAAGATTTAAGACGGTTTCCTTTGTCCATGACATTACCTCCCCTGCCAATACCAGTCTTGGGAGCTCAAGGAGTCGTGACCGCCAAGTAAGTACTCTTCAAGTTCTAGTTCTAGTTCTTGTCTTGTTCCATGTTCTATTCTAGTTCTTGGACATCCTATCTTGTCCTCTTGAAATCTCGTAGTACGAGATCCTGTCGAGTTCTTTCTTGTATCCAGTTCATCTCCCAGAAGGGAGTTCTTGTAATCCAGATATCTTGCCTCATACTTATGATCCCGGGTTGTGGGATCTCTTGTATCATCTCTAGTCCAGATTTCCATAACTATTGGTCCCAGGTTGTGGGACATCTTATATCGGTTACATCTTCTTGTATTATTTTCCCTATGTGGGTGTTCTTGTAATCATAAGTGTATTTCCAAAATCTTGTCTACTGTAGTCAGAGAGCACAATCTAGTGCTCCCCTGATATTTTGGCAAGATTCATTATGAATGCGGCCAACCCCTCCTTATATAGGTTTTCAAGGGTGGTTCCCAAAGGCAGTTGCGACTTGATGATGTCATCATGATGTCATCGACTCGAAGCAAGGTCTCTGGATATCAGAATCAAGCAAGAAGACAGATGATCTTAGAGTTTTGGCACGTTTCGGATGCAATGGAAGCATTAGTTTCCCCAAATTCTGAACTAATCATGAGATATAGGATTCACATGGAATCTGAGATTCAAGATGGTTTTCTTTGTCCATGACACCTCCTCCTTGAGGTGATCATTCAAAAATGGGAATCTGATATTCATCTAGAACATAAGTTAGACCCAAGTACAATACGAATCCAAAACCTTCAATTGTTGAAGGTTCATACGTTCACTAATCTTGGCTCATACGTTTCTAATGTGCCTTTTGCTTTATACTTAGCTGTACAAATCCATTTAGTACCTATTATCTTCTTCTTTAGAGACAAGTCCACCAGATCCCATGTATCATTTTTTTAGTTTACTATCATACTTAGGCTGCATTCCTACTCTCCAACCTGGATCATCAAGCGACTCGTCAATGGTGGTAGGTTCCTTTATAGAGCTCATCATATGTGCCATTAGAGCCATGTTGAAAATGTGTTTTGAGGATCTTCCTTGTTTCTCTATTCTCCTTGGTCTATGTAATTCATTTGAGGATGATTCTAGTACGTCTAAGTGTGGATTTCAATCATAGAAGACTTTTTTGCCCACTTTTGTAGTGGCTTACATTGTGCAACTACAACTCATTGGCATTTTACTAAGGAAATTTCACTATTAGATGTTTCCTCCTTCTCAACTTTAGCCTCTCTTTTGATAGGCACAAGGTGAGATATTTATCTGTTTGATGAGATAATAGATTCACCTTTATCTTATACTAAGTGTGGGCATTCATCAAAAACCACATCTCGACTAACAAAAGTCTTCTTTGCCTCAGGATCCTTGAGGCTATATGCTTTATACTCTTCACTATATCCTAAGAAGACACACCTTTTGCGTTTTGAATCCAACTTTGATCTTTTTTAATCAGGAATATGTGCATAACAAACACAACAAAAAATTTTGAAATTCAAAATTAAAGATTTTTTAGGAGAATATTCTTTTTGATGAGTCATCTCCTTTAGTGCTTTCCAATAGTTTCGATTGAAACTATAGAATTTTGTAATGAAAACTTTTGTTAAGAATGAATCTGGCATGCCTTGAGCCTTTAACATAAAATGAACCATTAAAACTATTGTCCTATTCCTATGGCCACAATGCCATTTTGATGAAGGTAATAAAGATCTATATTCGTTCTAACTTGAATATAGTGCTTGTATTGGCTTTTTTTTTTGGAGTTTCACAAAATTCTCTTGCTTCCAATCATGAAGACATACGTACTTTTACTCTTTTTAGTCTTCAATCAAGTCCAATATACATCAAAATACGGTTTTAACTTTATATATATTAATCATAAGGATAAAGAACATCTTCATTTGTAGTCTGCTTTTGGTATCTAAGAACCTTCTTGGATTTACCAAAATAATGTGCTTCCCAAGTTATTATAAACTATGATGGAACGTTTCCTAGATGTCGATTTATAATCAAGTTAGAGTTTCATAGCTTAGAATACTAAAATTAATAAATAAAAAGTGATATTTTCAATATCCTCTATACCATGTGAAATCATTTCCACAATCACCTCCAAGAGATTTTAAAATAGATTTAAGTTACACATGCAATAATTTGTTACAATATCAAGAACGTACCTCCTTTGCATGAGGTATACGTCATCCCTCTTTTATTTTACTTTTACACCCAATAACTAGTTGGGTTGCACACTTGAGGATTCAAAATATTGAATTTCACTCCAAGATTCTTATTCATGCCTCAAATTCTTGTTTCATAATTGTTTCTAAGAATAAAGGCATACGCATAAATGCGAATGTAAAAAATGGTATCACGTTCCTTATTTATGTACAATGATAGGCCAACATGAATATCATAGTAGCCAAATATGCCTAGGTACTTCACAAGTTTTTGGTTCCTAAGCCTTAAGGTTTCCTTGACACTATAAAAAACTTCTCGAATCTACGTAGATGATGAGGATATCTATCTTCTTCTAAGGCTTGAGGCTCCTCCACGAAAATAGTCTCATCAAGGTCGAAATTGAAGAAACCATCCTTGATATCTATGTGCTGAGTCTTCCAGCTCTTTTAAGATAAAATTGAAATAAGATTCATTATAGTAATTATCGTTTCTACATGGTTGAATTTTTTTTATTATAGTAATTATCTTTTCTATATGGTTGAAAGCTTTTTTTCTATATCCTACTTTATCTTATATAACTAATTGTTTCCTATAACCTTCATGTCTTTGATTGTGGGCCTGAGAACAAAAGTCAAGGTAAATCATTACATCAAAAGGGAGCATATAGATTAGTATACGGAAAAAAAAAAACATAAAACATCTTTCACTTGAGGAAACAGATAAAAACCTGTGCCTCCACTTGTTAAAGCTAGTTTCGGTCAAAATCTGAGGAACTAGTTTTTCTTCAACATCTCTCATGGCCTACACACTACTCCCTGAGAGTTTGATCAACTCTCTTTTGCATAGCAACACATAGTTCTTATGATCACTCTTATACATCCTCTAATTTTTGCTGTTTCAAATATACCAAAGACTAGTGGATCTCCAAACTTACCACAAGGCAAGATCCATTCTTCAAATAACACCAATAAAGGTCTCTTTATAGCCCAACTGAGAGATCCTAGCAATGTTGCACTTATTGTCAAGGATGTTCCGAAATCGTTAAGCATACTTACATTTAAGAAAGAGGTGTCTGCAATCATACAAAGATAATTTTGCGCAATTTCTTTATATCAAACAAGCTCAAACACCAGACGAGTTGGTGGATCTTAAAATCAATTTGGTTGCTACTAGGTTCTTAGCCATTTTAAGAGGATAGAGAATACCAAGGCCACCCTCTTCTTTTTTCATACAACATATTTTCCAAGAAACTTTAGGGATTTTGGATTTCTCGTAGTCCCAACCCCAAGTGTGAATATGTATTGCAAAAGCACTATCCTTTTCTCTTCTTTTCCATCAGTGAAAACTAGTATTATTAAATGAAAACTATAAAATCATTATCATTTTATGTTTCTCTATTTCTTCATAGGATTCAGCCTTTGATAGAAAATTTGTACGAAGTTTGCTACAATGACTAGGATTATGTTGTTACCAATGGGATGATTTCATTAATGATTTCGACTGATATCCATTAATAAAAACGTAATAGTTCCTTACTTGCACCTTCTGTAGCACCGAAAATGAAAATCTATTTTAATAATTCTCATTGACATGAGTTTGGGATCTCCTTCGATATTTAACACACCTTATAAGGTTCACCAAATTCTCAATTTTTATTAGCCTTCAAATCATGCTATAAATCGTGAGATGAAAAAGCTATGCTAGTGAGAGACATGAAGGAGAAATACATTGAGAGATTGATGATGAAATTTCTTTTGGAATGTGCAAAGATAACTAACCATACATGTAATTGAGTACAATTTACATAGATTATCAATTTGACGGCCAAAATTAATCACGGATGGAGCAATCATCCAAGCTCCATCAAGGACATCTTCTCAAATATGCACATAAATCAAGCAAGGGCTATGTGGCGACATGTTATATTACCCCCAGTTTCATTTCACACATAGAAGGTGTTTTTGGTATGGTTTTCAGAAGGACTAGTATTTAAAAAATTTGCTTCATGTTCTTACAATTACAAAGAATCTTGTTTGTTTGTTGTGAGTGAAATAATTGAAAGAGGATTGCATGTCAAATTCAATGAGAAGTTATGCTTTGCGGAAAACTCTCAAGATAATTACAAGTTGGTGGCCAAAAGAAGGAAGGAGAGAAGGTTGTTCACATTCCGTGTGACACCAAACTTAAACGACACGCCCTACTTGGCACATGGAAGTAGGAGGGTAGTATAATTGGACCTTCGGCATACGAGGTATGGAAATATTAATAATCAAAGCTTAAATGGCATGGAGAAGAAGAGGTTACTAATTCGAATAAAACATCTTCATAAGCAAAATCTCAAGTGCTTGTGTGAAAGTTACCAATTGGGTAAGGAAACCAAGTTATCATTGAAGAAGAGTGACCATTTGAGTTATACTCCACATGATTTGGTTCATAAAGATAGTTGGGGACCAAAAACAGAGAGTTTCAAACGAGGTTATAAATACTTTGTAACCTTCATTGATGATTTCACAAGGAAGGTGGAGCATCTATCTATATGTGGCTGACTTAATGATCATGAACAAAGAATCAAGGGCGTGAAAGAAATACTTAAAACAGAGTTCAAAAATCTCATACCTTAGAGATCTAAGACATTTTGTAGCTATTTAAGTACTATTTAAGATACTTTGTAGCTATTTAAGTATTAAAGAACAATTTCTGATTTTTTTTTTCAAGAGCAAGCTTGAGAGAAGCCTAATCTCCGGTTTCTTTTGTTTTCAAGAGGAAGCGCGGCAGATGCCTAATACTCTGTTTGCTTGAATTAATTGAAAAAAACAACTCTACAACTGAAAGAAGCATAGTACGGATAAGGCCCCTTTGTATTTGCTCAAAGTAGAGGTTAGAAAATCTGAGAGTTCCCAAAAGATGTCAGCAAAAAAGAATTACCCAAAGCAAAACACATAACACTTGTTTTGATTGACTGAAGGCATTACAACCTGCCTCGGAATATTGACCACTAGAAGAAAGAGTTCAACCTTCGCCACTACAAGAAAGAGTTGAACCTTTGACTGAGATTCAAGAAACGAAAAGCCCAAACATCCAACCTATCATGGATAGCTTTGAGATTCTAGGAACATGGGTGGACTTTCCAGGGATATGTTGTTCTTATGTGATTGTATGTTCTACTTGCTCGACATCCCACGTGGACACAGCCAAAGAAAATGCTCACCTCTAAGTCCCATTCGGCGGTAGAAATGAAAACGCATACAAACAAAAGCTTTTTAACATTTATATTTTCTCTTTCGCATTGTAGGATTGGCCCCAAGTGCATGAGAGGCCTCTCTATGCAAGTTTTAAGCTAAATAGAGGAGTTCCCATCTTCCTTCCTTGCTTGAGTCGCAATGGAGATTTGAAGGAAGAAATCTTTTTTTTTTTCTATGAGAGAAATAGAAATAAATAAAAGATGTATTAATAAAAAGTGTTATCTGATGTATATATAGGGGGCACATCCATGGCTCTGTAACTAAGTATTACAAGATAGTCCCATTCCTGGAAGAACAATAGTCAAGGTAAATCATTACATGAAAAGGGAGCATATACACTAGTATACAGAAAAAAGCATAAAACGTCTTTCACTTGAGTAAACAGATAATAATCTCTGCCTCCACTTGTTGAAGCTAGTTTGGGTCAAAATATAAGGAACTAGTTTTTTTTGAGCATCTCTGATGGCCTACACACCTCCTACAGAGTTTGATCAACTCTCTTTTGCATAGCAACACATAGTTCTTATGATCACTCTTAAACATCTTTTAACTTTTGGTGTTCCAAATGTACCAAAGAATAGTGGACCTCCAAACTTACCACAAGACAAGATCTATTCTTCGAATAGTACCAATCAAGGTCTCCTTATAGCCCAATTGAGAGATCCTAGCAATGTTGCACTTATCTTTTCTCAAATTATTGAGCATGCTTGCACTTAAGAAAGAGGTGTGTGCAGTCAGACAAAGATAATTTTGCACAATTTCTTTTTATCGGACAAGCGCAAACATCAGACGAGTTGGTGGATTTTAGAACCCACTTGGTTGCTAAGTTCTTAACCATTTTAAGGGGATAGTGAATACCAAGACCACCCTCTTCTTTTCTCATACAACATATTTTCCAAGAAACTTTAGGGATTTTGGATTTCTCGTAGTGCCAACCCCAAGTGTGAAGATGTATTGCAAAAGCACTTTCCTTTTCTTTTCTTTTCCATCAGTGAAAACTACTATTCTTAGATGAAAACTATAAAATCATTATCTTTTTACTTTTCTCTCTTTCTTCATACGATTCAGGCTTTGATAGAAATTGTACGAAGTTTGTTACAGTGACTAGAATTATGTGGTTACCAATGGGATGATTTCATTTATGATTTACACTAACAGCAATAAATAAAAACCGTAATAGTTCCTTATTTGCACCTTCTGTAAGAGCGAAAATGAAAATCTATTTTAATAATTTTCATTGACATGACTTAGGGATTTCCTTCGATATTTAGCACAACTTGTAAGGTTCACCAAATTCTCAAATTTTATTACCCTTCAAATCATGCGATAAATCGTGAGATAAAAAGACTATGCTAGTCAGAGACATGAAGGAGAAAATAGATAGAGAGATTGATGATGAAATTTCTTTGGGAATGTGCAAAGAGAACTAACCATACATGTAATTGCAATTTACATAGATTATCAATTCGACGGCCAAAATTAATCGTGGATGGAGCAACCACCTAAGCTGCATCAAGGACATCCTCTCAAATATGTACATATATCAAGCAAGGGCTATGTGGAGACATGGTATATTACCCCCAAATCCATTTCACATATAGGTGATGTTTTTGGTATATGTTTCATAAGGACTAGTGTTTCAAAAATTTGCTTCATGTTCTTACAATTACAAAGAATCTTGTTTGTTGTGGGTGAAATAATTGAAAGAGGGTTGCATGTCAAATTCAAGGAGAAGTTATGCTTTGTGGAAAACTGTCAAGATAATTACAAGTTGGTGCTCAAAAGAAGGAAGGAGAGAAGGCTTTTCACATTCGACGTGACACCAAACTTAAAACGACACGCCCCACTTGGCACAAGGAAGTAGGAAGGTAGTATAGTCGGACCTTCGGCATAAAAGGTATGGAAATATTAATAATCAAAGCTTAAATGGCATGGAGAAGAAGAGGTTACTAATTCGAATAAAACATCGTCATAAGCAAAATCTCAAGTGCTTGTGTGAAAGTTACCAATTGGGTAAGGGAACCAAGTTACCATTGAAGAAGAGTGACCATTTGAGTTATAATCCATATGATTTGGTTCATAAAGATAGTTGGGGACCAAGAAAAGAGAGTTCAAACGTGGTTATAAATACTTTGTAACCTTCATTGATGATTCCACAAGGAAGCTGCAGCATCTATCTATATGCAGCTGACTTAATGATCATGAACAAGGAATGAAGGACGTCAAAGAAATACTTAAAAAAGAGGTCAAAAATCTCATACCTTAGAGATCTAAGATACTTTGTAGCTATTTAAGTACTACAGAAAGAAAGCGGTATTTCGCTCATCGAAAGCAAGTACATATTAGATGTACTCAAGAAATATGGTATAGAGATTGCAAACCATTCAGAAATGCAATGGAAGTCAATATTAAAATGGCCGAAATTTAAGGTACGAAAGTTCAAGATGCGCTCGTACTATCACTAAGCAAAGCTATCACAAAGCAAAGCTATTAGTGGGCTCTTCAAAAGATTGTACTATCACAAAGCAAAGCTATCATATACAATTGGCTATATAAATATTGTGCATATCTAAATTTCCTTAGTTACTTGCAACTAAGAGAGCACTTAGAAATATCAAATAAACTTTGAATAGTCCTTCTAATCTTTTTTGATATGGCAGTAAATTTTATGACGTTTGCGAGTTCGAATGTTAGCGAGTTGAAAAGTAATTCCTTTGAGTGGAAGTGGGTAGAGAAACAAATATAATATATTTATGCGTTTGTTCATGAACAGTATGAATGTAAGACTAATTTAAGGAGAAATTCTTACTGCTCCCGTTTGTCGAAGCTTACAAGTTGCTGTGACTATTAAACGCAACCGTAGAACTAGAAGACAGAGTCATATGAAGGATTTATATTTATTTTATTGCCCGCGCTAGATGGTTCCTTTTCTGTAGCTTGAGATTGGGTGCAAAATTTAAAGAAATGAGTCGCAATGGAGGTTTGAAGGAAAAAATCTTTTTTTTTTTTCTATGAGCGCAATAGAAATAAATAAAAGATGTATTGATAAAAAGTGTTATCGGATGTATAGGGGACACATGCATCGCTCTGTAACTAAGTATTACAAGATAATCCCACTCCTGGAAGAACACTAATCAAGATAAATCATTACATGAAAAGGGAGCATATACATTAGTATACAGAAAAAAGCATAAAACATCATTCACTTGAGTAAATAGATAATAATCTATGCCTCCACTTGTTGAAGCTAATTTGGGTCAAAATCTCAGGAACTAGTTTTTCTTCAACATCTCGGATGGCCTACACACTACTCCAAGAGAGTTTGATCAACTCTCTTTTGCATATCTAGTGGGCATGGTTTAGCGGATGTGCCTTGTACTCCTAGGCAGATTGCAAGAGTTCAAGTCCCCCCTAGGGTTGGATGCCTTAGAGTTCCTCAAGATGAGTGCCTCTACCTTACGAGGACGGATGTGTGTCTTTCGGATTCATTGTACTCTCAAAGAAAAAACTCTCTTTTGCAAAGCAACACATAGTTCTTATGATCACTCTTATACATTGTCTAATTTTTTATGTTCCAAATGTACCAAAGAATAGTGGATCTCCAAACTTACAGAAGGCAAGATCCACTCTTTGAAAAACACCAATCAAGGTCTCTTTATGGCCCAATTGAGAGGTCCTAGCAATGTTGTAGTTATTGTCAAGGATGTTCAGAAATGGTTGAGCATACTTGCATTTAAAAAAGAGGTTTCTGTATCCATACAAAGAAAATTTTGCACAATTTCTTCATATCAAACAAGCGCAAACATCAGACGAGATGGTGGATCTAAAAATCCATTTGGTTGCTAAGCTTTTAGCCATTTTAAGAGGATAGAGAATACCAAGACCACCCTCTTCTTTTTTCATACAACATGTTTTCCAAGAAACTTTAGGGATTTTGGATTTCTCGTAGTTCCAACCCTATTAGAATCTCCTAGAGAGAGAAATAACCTACACCAATTGCTTCCTAGATGGCATTAACGAAGATAAGAACTAAACGTGCAAAAAAAAAACTATAGTGATTCACAACAAAAGCTCTATTGGAGATATTGGGCTACAAAGACTATTAGTATATGATCAATGTCTACTCCTCATGATTATATGTGCTTATGGACTTTTCCTAAGGCCCTCATTATGAGGATAAGTCAAACATGCGTTACCTAGTTGGTGGGAATCATAACTTGCATGCTAGATGAAGGTCAAATTGGACAATGTAATGTATTGAAAGATATGCGAGGGGTCCATGGCAAGATGGCGCAAACGCACTTGGGGGTCTAAGTAGACTAACAAAACCCCTGGCTCAAGGGTCCTGGGGGGCCAACGATAATCGAAAGAGTATTCCATGGAATATTTTCCAACGAAGTAAGAAGTCATTTATATTTGTTAGACTAGTTGAATTGCCCTAGGCTCTGTATGGGGACTACACGAGTGGTGGCCGCCCATGTTCTACCACCAATTTATAGCCATCTCTGAGAGGCCACCCATTACCCTATATATACATGACCTCTGCACTACCCTAGATAGCAAATTGAGTAAACATAGATCTTCCTTGTAACTCCATGTCTAGATTTTTCTATATCATCATTTAAGCTCCACCTTGAGAGCGCATGGGAGGACAATTCCATCATCTTTGTACTTGCTATTAGTAGAAACTTTTTGAGAAGTTACTATATCTGTTATCAGAGCCTTAAGGTTCTAATAGCTTGAGAAGACTATCTATTTTAGCCTACTATGAGACTGGAAAATAATTAGATTATTCAAGCCATTACACGATAACTTCATCGTCAAACACTTTTCTCTGTGCTCGAGTTAATGTTAATGTTGCACATCTCGGAATTTTTCACTGCACCTATTGGATTTCGTACAGCTATATTCATAGAAGAGAAGCTAGATGGAACCTACTTTATGCTTGAAAGTTTGAAATTTATATAGTTTTGGACTCCTTCAGATTACTTGACACTATTGTGGGACCGTGTGTTACCATTAGTGTCCATGTGAAAGGCCAACTGACCACTAGAAATGTTTGTATATGTTCTTTAATAAAAAATATAGTGGCCTGGTCAACCATATATCGTATGTTCAACTGCATTTGTAACACCTTACAAGTCTATGTTCATCTTCCCTTTGTACTATGTTTTCTGCATATTCTGTAGCCTTTGTGCAGAGTACCGTGTGCGGACGTATCGTTTTGAAGATCTCTAGATTGAGAGCACATTGTGGTGCATCATCATCAAAATACTTCACCGAGAGGATTGGAACTAGAGCCTATATGAGTTGAAGATCTAAAAAGCTTCAAGATTGATGATTCAATGAGATCTAGATCTTCTACAAGCTTGGAAGAGGTGGAATGTTGATGCATTATGTGCAATTGTCATTATTCTAAGTGATTCTATGCTTAGTTTAGTTCAACATACTATTAAAGCACATGAGGCTTGGGGCATATTGTCTTGTCAATATTGGACCAAGAACCAAACTATAATATAGAATCTACAAAACCAGTTGGCAAATATTCTAATTCCGAAAAGGCTAAAGATTTTATTAAAGGAATCAAACAGATATAAGATCAATTGGTTGTAGTTGGTGTTTTATAGCACCACAATAGCTCGCTTGAAGCTGTGTGCATATTCTTTAATAAATTATGGTGGATTAGTAAGATCCCTTAACACTCAGGTAAGACCAACTCCCCTTACATTTGAAGAGTTTTGTGCTATGCACTGAGAAGAGGAGGGTTGAGGAATCAAAAAGTTACAAGCAATGTTGCATTCTCAGCCAACACAGAAGGAAGAGGCTCCTCTAATGGATCAAAGAAGAAGCCAAAACAAGAAAACGTTAACAAGAAGTTGCTTTTGTTGTGAAAATAAAGGTTGTGCCATCAAGGATTACAGAAAGAAGCAAGTTTATAAACAAAATGGGACTATAAAATCATCTTGGAAGAACAAAGAGTCTACAAACAATAGAGAGCTAGAGCTATGGGTACCTATTGAAGTTGTATGCTCATCCATTCGAGCTCATGTTGATGAACCATGGATTTTAGAAAGTGGATCTTCTCCCGATATGATCAACAAAAAGGATTGGTATAGTTCCATAGTGCATTTATGGTAATCCATCAACCTAGTGATGGGAAATGATTCCAACTGTCCAACTAAAGAAAATCAAACCATCTCTTTTATCACTTCTCAAGGTTTTGAGAAGAAGTTATTTGATTATCTCTATTTACCTACACTTAAAAGAATTTTTTTACCAATTTTTGCAATAAAAGATAGTGGATTCAAAGTTCACGTCAATAAGACTGGTGCAAAAATAATGGATTTATCAACTAATGTAGTAAGAAAAGGCATAGAACATGATAACATGTATGATTTAAGTGCCTTAATTACTACAAAAGATAAGGATGTAAGCATATTATGGCATCAAAAATTTGGGGATCTCAAACAACAGATGCAAAGAACAAGGATGGTTGCTCATTTCTGTGCATTTTTAGAGTTGTAGGAACCTTGTGAAGCTTGGCTGATGGGCCAACAACAACAAAAGGAACTTTCATGAGAGAGTAGCATTCGAGCATAAGCTCCTCTAGAGTTTGTACATGTTGATCTCTCTAGTAAAATGCTTATATCTACTTTAGAAGGATCTTTCTAGTTTTTGCTATTAGGCAATGATTATAGTAGAAATATGTGGGTTTATTTCATTTGAGAGAAGGCTGATGCTTCTGAAAAATTTAAAGTGTGTCATAAGTATGTGGAAAATGAATCAGCTAGGAAATTGAAGAAATTGAAAACTGATAGAGGAGATGAATTGTTATCAACCAAATTCAATAACTACTATAACCAGCATATGTGGCTGAGGAACTCGTAATATTTAGATTTGAACATGAGGCAAAGTGCTTTCATGTTTCAAATTTGATTAGTATACGACTAGTTTGAAATACCACATTTTGTGCTTTGTCTACCTATATGCATACATGTTTACAAGACTCTTCGATTGAACAAAGGATTTGAATTTCAAGAGAATAATTGATATGATAAATTTAAGGTTCATGTAAAGGAGGTACTATGGTATCCACTTTTAACAAGAGCAAAAAATATGCACTTCCAGTAGTTGGCCTACTCAAGGGAGGTCCTCCTTAGGGAAGTATACCCTTTCACATTTCTGTGAGCATGCAGATCATAATAATTGCACAGTAAATGTAATCACTCAGAGAGAAGATCAATGACAATGGCAATAGTAAAGGACGAAACCACTCCTTAGCTCACACAGATAATTACAATATAGGCAAAAGAAATGCTCAAAAGTTGAGTGCTCTGGGCTAACATGCCCCTCCAGAACTAAACAACATCAATACATATATTCATCCAATCCGTACAATGAACATAACTAGATGTAGATGGGCACTAATCAGTATAAAGTGTGAAGACTTGCTCCAAGGGGAGAGCACGAAAATACCACTAACACAAAAAATACCACTGACTCACCCTGAATGACAAAACCAAGACACTCTCTTCACACTATAGTGCTATTAGCCCTCCACTGGGAAGCCCACCCTCTGTATCCTCACCAAAGAGTGACTTCCTACAATAGGCTTGTAGCCACAAAGTGCAAAGAGAGGACCCCTGTATATACATATGTACATCTATGTATATCAAATGAACACAAGTCCATTGCTTTTATAAGCTCCAATGGGCCAAGAGGTCCTTGTCGATTCCTCACATCCACTGATTATGCATCGATTCATTGCCCCAAAATTGGAGGGGTAGATCAAATATGCCACTAGATTTGAATTGGATCCTAAAAATTAGGGAGTCGACATGAATGGTTGGCAGCAACAAACATTTCTCTACTTTCACTTTTACCACTTACATTTTTACTGACACTTTTGCATGAAAGCTAAGGTCCTCAAAATGCCACCCATGATATTCGAATGCCTTGGCAAACCTGACCCTTCTCATGTTCTATCTGAACAACAAAACATGCACTCCTTCCTTCTTTCGAATTATGCGTAGCTGTGAGAGCACCGGAGTGTGTGTTGCATCATTTGCAGCCCCGCCGCTTCTTATGATGCCTCTCTGTCCCAAGATACTTGATTGCATTCCAATGTTTATTTCAAGTGAATGATCAAATGTTCCCTGTCTCTCATTCATATCTTTGGAATCCGACTCAGGTCCACCTTCCTTTGATTTGCTGACCATGCAGAAGTGAGGAGCGAAACATAGCTTTTTATTTAATGGCACGCAACAATCTCTTTATATTCAGACACATTGGAGGGGATAAGTTCCTTGGTGTTGATTACAACCAAACCCTAGAAGCCCAATTAGAGAGAGAGAGAGGAGGGGTGTGGGGCTGGAGGGGCGGAGGTGTGGGGCTGGTGGGGCAGGGGGTGCGAGGGCAGGCGGGAGGGGGACAGAGAGAGAGAGAGAGAGAGAGGAGGAGGAGGGGTGTGGGGCTAGAGGGGCGCGGGTGTGGGGTTAGCGGGGCAGAGGGTGCGGGGGTTGGCGGTGTGGGGGGTGCGGAGACAGGTGGGGAGAGAGACAGGTGGGGAGAGAGAGAGAGAGAGAGAGAGAGAGAGAGAGAGAGAGAGAGAGAGAGAGAGAGAGAGAGAGAGAGAGAGAGAGAGAGAGTGAGAGAGAGAGAGAGAGAGGGAGGTGGGGCTGGAGGGGCGGGGGTGTGGGGCTGGTGGGGCACGTGTCTAGGGGTTGGCGGGGTGGGGGGCGGAGATAGGCAGGGGGAGAGAGAGAGAGAGAGAGAGAGAGAGAGAGAGAGAGAGAGAGAGAGAGAGAGAGAGAGAGAGAGAGAGAGAGAGAGAGAGAGAGAGAGAGGAGGAGGAGGAGGGGTGTGGGCTGGAGGGGCGGGGGTGTGGGGCTAGCAGGGCAGAGGGTGCGGGGGTTCGCGGTGTGGGGGGTGCGGAGATAGGTGGGGAGAGAGACAGAGAGAGAGAGAGAGACAGAGAGAGAGAGAGAGAGAGAGAGAGAGAGAGAGAGAGAGAGAGAGAGAGAGAGAGAGAGAGAGAGAGAGAGAGAGAGAGAGAGAGAGAGAGGGAGGTGGGGCTGGAGGGGCGGGGGTGTGGGGCTTGTGGGGCACGGGTATGGGGGTTGGCGGGGTGGGGGGCGGAGATAGGCAGGGGGGGAGAGAGAGAGAGAGAGAGAGAGAGAGAGAGAGAGAGAGAGAGAGAGAGAGAGAGAGAGAGAGAGAGAGAGAGAGAGAGAGAGAGAGAGAGAGAGAGAGAGAGAGAGAGGGAGAGAGAGAGAGAGAGAGAGAGAGAGAGAGAGAGAGAGAGAGAGAGAGAGAGAGAGAGAGAGAGAGAGGGTGGCAGGGGGAGTGGGTTGAGGGGGCCGGGGGGGAAATAGGTGGGGGAAGGGGAGAGAGAGAGAGAGAGAGTGAGAGAGAGAGAGAGAGAGAGAGTGAGAGAGAGAGAGAGATAGAGAGAGAGAGAGAGGGAGAGAGGGGGAGAGGTGGTGGCAGGGGGAGTGTGTTGAGGGGGCCGCGGGGGGAAATAGTTGGGGGCTACGAGGGAGGGAGGGAGAGAGAGAGAGAGAGAGAGAGAGAGAGAGAGAGAGAGAGAGAGAGAGAGAGAGAGAGGGAGAGGGGTAGCGCGGTGTCGTCACGATTTGAAGCCATTGCTTTCGGCATAAGATGTTTTGAAGAGGCTGAACCGCACCATTCGGGATGCTTCGCGATGTTATTTCTGGGAAACCCAAAGTCGAAAGGGATTTTTAGGTGCACTTTCCTATTGTGCCAACAAGAGGCTCGATCGGTAGAAGTTTTTTTTTTTTTTTTTTGTTTTACAAGAACCCATGGCGTCACGTGCTGATTTGAAAGGAAATGGAAAAAGGGGAATCGTGGCTTTTTCAAAATAGAAGGAGATCTCTGGCGGCAAAACAGAGGACAAAGCACTGAAGGCATTTTTCTATTGTTCTGGATTATGTACGCAAAAGGAAACTTGTGCATATTTTTTCTCCGGGTTTTTTTCCTTCGGAAGGGCATTGGCAGGGTCTGGATTTGATCGGAAACGTGCTAAAACTGGGAAGTGGAGAGAAAGAAGGCATCCTGCGCAGAAGATCAAAGGGGCGGCTGCTGGAGGTCGCTTCGGTCATGAGGAGAAGGAGAGACGCATGCAGAGGAGAGAAGAGGGGAAATTTTCTAGAGAGGAGATCGGCCTGATCGTGGAAGATGGAGGAACAAGCCTCTAGCAAGCTGTGGACTCTGTGGTTGAAGATAGTCAAGCGAGCCAGCTTGGATCAGCTTTTCAGTCTCCGGAGGTATATAGGTGTACGTCTCCAAGAAATAACGAGAGCTCATCAATTGCTACTGTGGCAGTTACTGTTGGAAGCAAGCATTTGAGTCATACTACTGGTTTTGGTCTGGACTTTGTACGGCAAAATGTATCGCATGAAAATGATTTGTTCAAGAGATCTTCCGTTGACACGT
The DNA here is from genome assembly GCA_020310875.1 of Ceratopteris richardii. NCBI lineage: Eukaryota > Viridiplantae > Streptophyta > Polypodiopsida > Polypodiales > Pteridaceae > Ceratopteris > Ceratopteris richardii. The sequence continues at coordinate 93,536,831 of CM035422.1, forward strand.
TGCTTCAAATGAATGCAGCTAACAGGGTGGATCTTAATGGATGCAGTGTAGATGTCTCAGTTAGTAGAGGCAGAGGTTTCCAAATCGATGATTCAAGATCTTTTCACAACCCTTTATTGAATCACAATGTCCATGACTATAAAATTGCAGAGGATACGAATGTGAATTCTGTTTCAGAATCATCTGATTCATCTGAAATTTGCATGCCAGATTTCAGTTCATCCTCCAGCGAAACAGAGTTGGCATGTTCACGTTGATGCTCGCCATCAATCAGGCTGTTTGGCTCCGAAGATTTCACACACATTTCATTTCAGTTAAATGCACTGGTACAGTCATCGCATGTTCATGCATCCTTCAGCAGATTTGACAGCTTTTCTTCACATGTGGCATGGATCAGCGAAGAGTGCTGAACAGGATGATAGTGAGGGGCAGCTTGCGAATCATATCCCAACAATGGCTTGCTTCAGATGAATTTTTTTTGTCTGACAATCATTAAGAAGCTCTTCAATGCAATCGTTCCTGCTGTAGTATTTTTCTTCATTTTTGTCTGCAGGGTGCTTTGGATGTGGAAATCGATTCGAACATCTGCTGCCTTTTATGTCTGTTTTAAGTAAATCCGCATTACAGTATTCCCCATCCGAATTGGCCTCTTCAGTGCTCAAATTTGAATTGCTTGGATCGGCACGATTCGATCTATTCCTTAGAAAATTTGATGCATTCGGAGAAGGAGATACATCATCATCTTCAGTAGCGGCGAAGAGATCACTGCCATTATCACTCATCTCATCCTGATTTTCCATGAAGCGATCTACTTGATCTGTGTGAACTTCCTCAGTAAAATCTAATATGCTGAAATGGCCATGTGATGATACGACTGGTGGCTGTTTTTTTGGGGATATGGCCCGTATCTCAGGGTAGGGTCACATTGTGCATTCCCTTTCATTTCATCTCTTGCCTCCTCTTCGTATGAGTGATGTAAAGGTGTGGTCCTAAGGGGTGCTTGTGCAAAAAAATGATGTCTGTGGTTCTTGTGTAGCAATGATTTCTCTCTCTCTTTTTACATTTCTGTGTTCCTGCTACAATACAACAGTTAGAAATGATCCTCATATTGTAAACATGAAAGAGATTCATATTCCTATACAAGGATCACGAATAGCTTACGAGAGTCTGGTGATTTACAGCTAACATAGATGTCCATTCCGATTGCCATTCAATATTGTATTGCAGGCAGATGTCTTTCATTAGCCTTACTCTCATGTCATGTATCGGAGGGTCGAATGATAAGAGCTCCTTTATCTGTTGTTTACGAATACATGAGAAATGAATATTGATTGCTTAAAAAGACGTTAGATAGTGATAGACTTGTGCATTGGAATGTAAATCTTGAGTGTTGACTTGTCCTAAAACCAAAGATAGAAATTATGCGAATGGGATTAGAGTCAATGGATGAACAATCATGTTAGTTTAGAAAGATTCACGATGCATCAAGTTTTGCGTACTCGTGCTTTTGAGGCACTCTATGTGCTAGATCTATTTGAACATTCTCTCCCTTCTTTCCCATGAACTCTGCGACATAGCTGGTGAACCCGACGTGAAAGGAGGGGGTGAGTGAATTATAGAGCCACAAAGATTAGCATAATCAAAATGGAAGAGATCCTAGCTCAATTCCTACGATTTCAAGAAGAGGATAGGCGTCAAAAAGCCATCCAATCACTTCATGAACGTCTAGTCAATCGGTGTGGCTTTTTCAATGGGAAGAATGTCTCAAAGTTCTGCAAAGAATATGAACTCGAGGCCAAATATCTAGGTGTCGGATTAAGTCCGATGACGGAAAAAGAACTATGTGAAAACTTTATCTATGTGTCGGGATACGACATGCGAGACCAAATAATGCAAATAAATCAAACGACATGGTCCCAATACAAAGCGACACTCCTCAAGCAGTTTATGCTAGAGGATCTTGATAAAGTAACTCGTAGATCTTTCCTGAGGTGGGTTCACATGCCCAAAGACCAACCAATTCTTGAGATCAAAGAAGAGTTTGAGCGACAATATGATGATCTTTCCGAGCACGATAAGAGGTGCATGAGTCATGAAAGGGTTTCGTTGTTTCTTCGAACAATCGATGTTAATGCCCGAGAGGAGTTAATTCCACTTCTTCAAGATATAGACTCCGACTCAGGACTCACAGAGGATTGGATGCTCGTCCATGAAGCTGTGATGAAATACGTAAAGAAACAACAAACAATAGAGAAATTTTTAAATGATTGGAGAACAGATCTTCAAACAGATGAAAATTATAACCATGTTCCAAACATTTTACCAATCGTGGATAATGTTCAAGTCCATGAGGTTGTAGAGACCCCATTTGGGCATGAAGTAGATATGCATGAGCTTAATATCCATAGTGATGATGAGAAATATGAAGAAACTTCTAAAAGTGCGATTGATGTGGCCTCAATGGTTACAAGGTGCCAAGAGCCCCTAGACTTCTTTACAATGATTATATCTTTAGGTGCCATAAGTGGACAAAGCCCGAAGATGGGAGGATCAAAGGAGCAAGTGGAAGCTAATCAAAATCAAACCAAACTAAACCAACATCAAACCAAACAAACAACAAACATAAAACAAAACAAAAACCAACAAAACCCAACAAGAAATCAAGATGAAGCTTCCTCTACTCCGATAAACTCCTCACATCGAATAAAAGATAATCAAACAAATCAAGAAACATATCAAGATGCAAACAAAGAGATAGAGATATCTAGTAGGCTCATAGGTGACCAAATGGAGATAAAAGATGAGATACAAATAGAGAACCTAATAAATATGCCTGAAGATCGAGCTCGAGATGCATCCTTTCATGATGACATCGGGCAAGATGTGGAGTATGATTGGATGTCACTTGATGGTGATGATCCTTTTCTAATACAAGATTCGGATAGAACTTCTGATCTAATGACTGAATTACATGAAGGAACTCCCATGGAACATGATGTTGAATCTAAGGACCTGTCAATAGAAGATCCGATGGGTAAGAAAGTGGATATGCAGGAATCCGCATTATACATGCATACAGAGATGCAAGAAAACGAACTTATTTATATGAAGGAGGACATGCAAATAATGAGTCCTCCAGAGGTTGAAATGTGTGACGAAGATGAGTATGATGCTAATCTAGAGGATGTACAAATGACAAGTCCTCTAGATAGTGATGTGTATGGCAATGGTGATAAGCATGATCCTAATCCTACCGATAGTCTAGATCAAGATCAAGATATTGATATTCTTTTGAGCGATGTCACATTGGACAAAGATCCTACACATAAAAAAGAGGATAAGTTGGATGGAGTTCAAAATAATGATATGTATGTAAATGATGCCACACTCCATGAAGAGAGAAATATGGATGAACATGAGGAGGATGAGAAAATACCATTGATCATTTCTCTAAATACTGATATGTATGTCAAAAATAATCATGTTGAGTTGAGTCCACACATTGAAGAAATTGAGCATAAAGTGGCAGATGAAATGTTTATTGTGACATATGATAAATCAGATGCGTGTATAGCATTGAAGAATATCCAATGTAAAACTATTGAGTCAAACAATTGCAACGATGAAGCTCAAGTTGATTTGGATGCGTATGTTGAGATTCTCATACATGATGAGATAGTCGAGCAAGAATCAATGACCGAAGAAATGTATGATGAGTGTGGTGAGAGTACATCCTCTGAAGAGAATGAGCAAGAAATGATTGAGAGATATGAAGAATTCTATGATGGGATCTTGAATAAAGAAGTTGAGTTCCCGTCAATCAACATAATTTGTCCTATAAAGTGTAAAAATTATGATGAGTTTGATCTTGATAAGAAAGTCTCTAGTGATATTGAAGATGAAGACTTTCTTGGATTCAGTGATATCGAGTCTCTTCATGAAAATGGGCAAATGAATCTGGAAAAAGACAATGATGAAGAGTTCCTGGAAAGATTGGAGAAAGAAGCAGACTTCATAATTTCCGGAACTCAGTCAAAAAGGAATGATTTTGCCATGGAGAATAAAGATGACTGTGTCTTGATGTCTGAGTATGATGAACACTTCCATTTGAAGTGGGATTCAAATGATTCTATTCAAAAACCTCATCTTAACGGTGATGAAGACATGATAGAAGATATTGAAAGGGATAAAACTCCTATAAATGATCTCAAGCATGAAATAAAAGAAAATACATGCTTGCAAGAAAATTTCAATTATGAATCAAACATATGCAAATTTCAAACTTCATATACATGTATTCATGACTCTGCACATGATGAATTTGAAAGAATCATAAATAAAGATACTTATGCTCAGATAATTGAAATATGGATATCCAAATTCTCTGAGAATTACAAAGACCAAACAAGCTGCCAAGAGGTAGACAAGCAAAAAAGGTGGCTTGTATACATATTTACTGTATTTATGAATGCAACGCTGATAGGTGCAATTCAAAGATGGCTTGTTTTTAAACATACCTTCTTTGGAGAATTTATTTGTGAAAATGTATTGGAAAGGAATTTCTTGTATTCACAAGAAATTCAAAAGTGACTTTTGTAAATATAAGTATGTAAATACTTAATAATTATGTTTTGATTTTTTTGAGATGGATAAAAGTAAATATATAAATAAATAAATAAATAAATAAATAAATAAATAAATAATTGCATAAATAAATAGAGCAAGAAAATGCATCTAGCTCTCAAGAAAATGAAAATTTTTCAAAATAAACTTTTTGAATATGATGCTACTAATATGTTTTCTGAGTTTATATAAACAGGTGTTGATATGAAGCTAATTGGAGATCTAGAAGTTTGATGGATTGTGCAGGAGGCAACCACTTTCAAATTACATCTTTATGGTTTACCGCAAATGGTTTCCCGAAGTTCTTTCATGGATTGCATGTACATATTGTGTCATATGATTTGATGTTTCTCATGATTTATTTAGTTTCTATGAGTGCAGGAATGATCAAGCGAAGCCAACGGAGATGATGACTCAAGAACAAAGCCGTGAAAATCTTTTTCATTAGCTATCGTGCTTTAACCCTGATCTTTTCTTTGCACCATTTTTGAGATGCATTGCATGCCAAATATGCATGTAAAAATATATAGAAACACGTCTTTGAAATTCCGTAGAAGCACGTCCATCTGCACAATTAGATAGGTAAATATCATTGAAAAATAATAAATCAAGTTTTTAGTGATAAGAGAGAACAGATCTGAGTAAGGAAGAGTGATTGCATCTTTAGGAGAGTGGAGTTGAGAGTGATGTGAGCTTCCTTGCTTAGATACCATGAAACTTTGATTTTCGCACCATTTTTGTTTTTTCTTCATGCACCTAACGCATGCATAAATGAAATGTAAAGAGCACGAGTGATATTTTGGTTAAAACCCATAGTTGCACGAGTGATTGCACTTGTATTGAATTTTATATCCATGATGAAAAAGTGAGTTCAATTTGAGTGTACATCCTCAACACCGAATTCCTAATATCTCCCTATTTGCACCATGCTGTTTTTTTTATGCACTTAGAGTATGCATATGTAGGGCTTATTACATGGCCTTGCATAGGCACATTTGTTTTAACCCATGCACTTGATTTCACTCACATTTGGATTCTTGAAGACTTGCAGATACCGAGATCGATGGTGGTACATCCGGAGGATGTACAGGTTCAGAGGGGGTGGATGTCGTCACGATTTGAAGCCATTGCTTTCGGCATAAGATGTTTTGAAGAGGCTGAACCGCACCATTCGGGATGCTTCGCGATGTTATTTCTGGGAAACCCAAAGTCGAAAGGGATTTTTAGGTGCACTTTCCTATTGTGCCAACAAGAGGCTCGATCGGTAGAAGTTTTTTTTTTTTTTTTTGTTTTACAAGAACCCATGGCGTCACGTGCTGATTTGAAAGGAAATGGAAAAAGGGGAATCGTGGCTTTTTCAAAATAGAAGGAGATCTCTGGCGGCAAAACAGAGGACAAAGCACTGAAGGCATTTTTCTATTGTTCTGGATTATGTACGCAAAAGGAAACTTGTGCATATTTTTTCTCCGGGTTTTTTTCCTTCGGAAGGGCATTGGCAGGGTCTGGATTTGATCGGAAACGTGCTAAAACTGGGAAGTGGAGAGAAAGAAGGCATCCTGCGCAGAAGATCAAAGGGGCGGCTGCTGGAGGTCGTTTCGGTCATGAGGAGAAGGAGAGACGCATGCAGAGGAGAGAAGAGGGGAAATTTTCTAGAGAGGAGATCGGCCTGATCGTGGAAGATGGAGGAACAAGCCTCTAGCAAGCTGTGGACTCTGTGGTTGAAGATAGTCAAGCGAGCCAGCTTGGATCAGCTTTTCAGTCTCCGGAGGTATATAGGTGTACGTCTCCAAGAAATAACGAGAGCTCATCAATTGCTACTGTGGCAGTTACTGTTGGAAGCAAGCATTTGAGTCATACTACTGGTTTTGGTCTGGACTTTGTACGGCAAAATGTATCGCATGAAAATGATTTGTTCAAGAGATCTTCCGTTGACACGTTGCTTCAAATGAATGCAGCTAACAGGGTGGATCTTAATGGATGCAGTGTAGATGTCTCAGTTAGTAGAGGCAGAGGTTTCCAAATCGATGATTCAAGATCTTTTCACAACCCTTTATTGAATCACAATGTCCATGACTATAAAATTGCAGAGGATACGAATGTGAATTCTGTTTCAGAATCATCTGATTCATCTGAAATTTGCATGCCAGATTTCAGTTCATCCTCCAGCGAAACAGAGTTGGCATGTTCACGTTGATGCTCGCCATCAATCAGGCTGTTTGGCTCCGAAGATTTCACACACATTTCATTTCAGTTAAATGCACTGGTACAGTCATCGCATGTTCATGCATCCTTCAGCAGATTTGACAGCTTTTCTTCACATGTGGCATGGATCAGCGAAGAGTGCTGAACAGGATGATAGTGAGGGGCAGCTTGCGAATCATATCCCAACAATGGCTTGCTTCAGATGAATTTTTTTTGTCTGACAATCATTAAGAAGCTCTTCAATGCAATCGTTCCTGCTGTAGTATTTTTCTTCATTTTTGTCTGCAGGGTGCTTTGGATGTGGAAATCGATTCGAACATCTGCTGCCTTTTATGTCTGTTTTAAGTAAATCCGCATTACAGTATTCCCCATCCGAATTGGCCTCTTCAGTGCTCAAATTTGAATTGCTTGGATCGGCACGATTCGATCTATTCCTTAGAAAATTTGATGCATTCGGAGAAGGAGATACATCATCATCTTCAGTAGCGGCGAAGAGATCACTGCCATTATCACTCATCTCATCCTGATTTTCCATGAAGCGATCTACTTGATCTGTGTGAACTTCCTCAGTAAAATCTAATATGCTGAAATGGCCATGTGATGATACGACTGGTGGCTGTTTTTTTGGGGATATGGCCCGTATCTCAGGGTAGGGTCACATTGTGCATTCCCTTTCATTTCATCTCTTGCCTCCTCTTCGTATGAGTGATGTAAAGGTGTGGTCCTAAGGGGTGCTTGTGCAAAAAAATGATGTCTGTGGTTCTTGTGTAGCAATGATTTCTCTCTCTCTTTTTACATTTCTGTGTTCCTGCTACAATACAACAGTTAGAAATGATCCTCATATTGTAAACATGAAAGAGATTCATATTCCTATACAAGGATCACGAATAGCTTACGAGAGTCTGGTGATTTACAGCTAACATAGATGTCCATTCCGATTGCCATTCAATATTGTATTGCAGGCAGATGTCTTTCATTAGCCTTACTCTCATGTCATGTATCGGAGGGTCGAATGATAAGAGCTCCTTTATCTGTTGTTTACGAATACATGAGAAATGAATATTGATTGCTTAAAAAGACGTTAGATAGTGATAGACTTGTGCATTGGAATGTAAATCTTGAGTGTTGACTTGTCCTAAAACCAAAGATAGAAATTATGCGAATGGGATTAGAGTCAATGGATGAACAATCATGTTAGTTTAGAAAGATTCACGATGCATCAAGTTTTGCGTACTCGTGCTTTTGAGGCACTCTATGTGCTAGATCTATTTGAACATTCTCTCCCTTCTTTCCCATGAACTCTGCGACAGCGGGGAGTGGGTTGAGGGGGCCGCGGGGGGAAATAGGTGGGGAGGGAGAGAGAGAGAGAGAGAGAGAGAGAGAGAGAGAGAGAGAGAGAGAGAGAGAGAGAGAGAGAGAGAGAGAGAGAGAGAGACAGAGAGAGAGAGAGAGGGAGAGGGAGAGATAGAGAGGGTGAGAATTCTGCGCTACAACTAGCTTCAACAAATGGAGGCTTAGATTATTATTTGTTTACTCAACTAAAAGACCTTTTATGCTTTTTTTGTGTATACTAATGTATATGCTCCCTTTTCATGTAATGATTTGTCTTGACTATTGTTCTTCGAGCACTACAAGGAATACGGGCGTATAGCGACGATTAACGCGACAAAATTTTGTCGCTATAAAATTGCAACATGCGTTATAATTAGCGTCGCCCGCCGACCGTCAATTAAACGACGAAGTCAACGACGTTTTCTTTGACTTGTGGCGTGACAGGGCTGCGACGCTCCCATAGAGCGTCGCTAACACGATGCTTTTAGAGAGCGTCACATAAGCGATGCTCTTTTACGTCACATAGGAGATGATGTTTTCCGTCGCATAAGGGACGCAAAAGATATGCCGCTTATGCGACGACGAGTAGCATCACTTATACGACGATCTATTGACGGACAAAAATTAAAACGTTGGAGGCTCTTTGATCCACATTTTCACGCTTCTGATTGAGGAGCTCTCCAACGTTCGCAATTGTGTTGCGCTTACGAGCTGAAGCTAGTATATGGAGAATTGTTACTTTGCCTAAGCTCTCTCTTATTGTCTCCCTCTGTCTCTGTTTCTCTCTTTCTACATCTTTCTCTCTTTGAATTCTTTCTCTCTTTCTCTCTGTCGCTCTCTCTATTGCAGGTTATTCAAGAAGCTAACCAAGCAAAAACTATGGCTCACTATTGTAAGTACAATTTCTATTATTTGTATGTCATTTGAATTGTGTTATTTTCATTAGATAGCATACTCACACTTATTGATATGCACTTATACACTTATACATGATGAAGATGCACTTTCACACATATACACATATACACATGCACATACACACATATATATACACACAGATACATCTGCACATACACTTAGACATACACACATATACACATGCATATGCACAAACAATTCTACAACCACATAAAAATATTTACATGCATGCATTATTGCATATGCATATATATATATATATATATATATATATATATATATATATATATATATATATATATATATATATATATATATATATATATATATACACACACATTAACATATACACAAATACATGTATATGCACATCCACATGCAAGCACATTCAAATGCATGCACATGGATGCAAATGGAAATGCATCCACATACACATGCATGTTTCATACATATACACATGCATATACATACATTATACAGATATATACATATATATATATATGCACATACGTACACACGCATATACACATGCACACACACATGCACATACCTACATATACACATATACATGCACATACACACATATACACATAGAGTTACGCATATACTTGCACATACATATACACACATATACACATGCACATGCACATACTCATACACACATATACACTTACACATGCACATGCACATACTCATACACACATATACACTTACACATGCACATGCACATACTCATACACACATATACACTTACACATGCACATGCACATACTCATACACACTTATACACTTACACATGAACATGCACATACATACATATACACACACACATATGCACATAGATACATATACACACACATACATATACACTTAGGTACACACATATGAATGAATTAATATAATTAAAGTATTAAAACACATATACACATGCACACACACATGCACATACCTACATATACACATATACATGCACATACACACATATACACATAGAGTTACACATATACATGCACATACATATACACACACATACACATGCACATGCACATACTCATACATACATATACAGTTACACATGCACATGCACATACATACATATACACACACATACACATGCACATACATACATATACACTTAGGTACACACATATGAATGAATTATATAATTAAAGTATTAAAACACATGCTTAATATAAACAATAATAACAATCAATAGAACAAAACTCTTCATTACTGAATAGCATACACATAATTCAAAACATAACTGAAATGAAAAATATATAGATAAATAAATATATATATATATATATATCAATGTAAATACATATAATCCAATGTCATAATCAACTAAAATCCTAATCATCATCATCATGATAATCATCATCATCAGCAATATCATGATCATCCTGATCTTCCTTATCCTCATAATCATGATCACCTTGTGACAATCGAGATCGTCCCTCCTGTGTCTCTCTCTCCGCCTCATCGATATTTGTCTCTCAATATTACTCCTGTATTACATATAACAAACATAAATAAATAAAACAATTAAACCATTCATAAAAATAAAATAATTATATAAAATTTAAAAATACTCACAAAGGCATCAGGATGATCTTGCATGTACTCACTCAAATGCCGATATCCAAAATGTGTAGCATACTCAATCTCATCTTTCATAGGATATTAGCCATAATCCTTCCGCTGCAATGAAACAAATAAAAAACATTAGTTACTTGCATTTTAACTAAAATAAAAACTATACTCACAATAACACATATACTTACAAATTTAGCTACAAAACCATTATGGCCCATTTGGCCTAGGTGCGATGTGTGGCCTGGCTCCACTCTCTTCTTTGCAACAACCTGTTTATTCAAGAAAAAAAAAATACATAAATTAAATGTAAAAATTTACTAAAATATATAAAAATTATTAATATAAACTATTAATTTGCGTACCTTCTACTGAGGAAATGACTCCTAAAGACATAGCTGTCTACGAAAAAACTGCCACGACTCAGGTGGTATGTTAGCTTGCCTCTTATTTTTTTCGACCATACAATATCTCCTGTTAATTTAATCTCAAACAGAAAAGAAAATCAGAATACATACACATATATACACACACATACACATACACATACCCACATACACATATACATGCAAACATATATGCATATATATATGTATACATATACACATATACATACATATAACATAAACACACATATACATATCCACATATATATGTACACACACATGCATGCATATATAGTCATTCATACAAAATACATTCATTTATCCCACAATAATGTGTAGTTGTGTATATGTGAATATATGTGTATGTGTAAATGTGTATATGTGAATATGTGTGTATGTGTAGATATATATATGTGAATTTTTTGTGTATGTAGATAATCAGATTATTAATATCGAATACCATTATTTGTAGATTCTGATCAATAAGATGGAACTCCACCACCATCTCCTCATCGTGCAACAACTTTATACTATAAGTATATCAAACATTCAATTTTAAATATATTTGATGGATACATAACTTATAAATTTTTCTGTTTCTTATTATGAGCAGATTTTGATCAATCAGAGGGTACTGCACCACCTCCTACCCATGCAAGGACTTCACATGTGTCCTCCGATAGGAATTATGATGAATGTTACTATGAAGAGCATATTATATGTTGGTGTAACTCTTGTTATGGCACATATCGAAGACCACGATTGGAATGTATTGAACATGAGGCAGAGTATGGTACTTTTGAGCGTGCACCATCACCTAGTCAACGTGATAATGCTTGGGTATGTAATTTCTAAATGTATTAATGTCATTATTTTATTTAAAAACCATATATAAAATCAAATAATTGTTGATATAGAGGAATACTTGCTCGATGATGATGATGATGATAATTTTTCTCATAATGTTAATATACCTCGTACACATCATGGACTTGCTGTTCATCAATTACAAGCAGAGGTTTCTAGAAATCCTCTACCTCCTGGTTTAGAGAATGAAACGGCTACAGATTATCCATTGCCAGATCGTGATCGTTCTTTAGTACAAACATATGATAGAAGAAGATATGGAGGATGGAATAGAGGATCACTTCCTTTAAATGGAGAGGTTTTCAACTTTTGGGGTAATCGCTAGATGATTGCTCCATCCACTATTACTAATGCTCGTCATGGTCTCTTTATTGTAGAGGATTTATATGTGCCTCCGAACTCTGAACTCACTCTTATGTCATTTTGTGGTCCTATATATGGATGGGGAGATTGGCATCAACTTTCACGTTATGTTCAAAGCATGAGTACTTATGGAATATGCTTGAATGCAGCATCCCTTACTAGTAGAAGGATTTTACATGCAGAAAATGAAAGATTATATATTGATGGAAGACCTTACACACATGGAAATATAGCAGGTTTAATAAATAGTAGTTGAGGGTTACATAATAGTTCAAGGACTAATTGCACATTTGAGGAGCGTGAAAATAGTCATGAATCACTATACATGAGTAGAGATGGATCAAGATACATGGTTGTCAGTGCTATTAGTACATTACATGTATGATGTTGATGATATTCCTCCATAGCATTCATAATTACTAGTAAGACCTCATTTATCAGAAGCTTCCATGAGGAGGCTACGCAAAACTAATCCTGTGCAATATGCAAAGTTGAAAGATCTATATTCAAAAGTTGATAAAGTACAAGATTTGTGTGAAAATGATGAAGATGATGGCATGGCAGATTTTATTGAGGATTGGTATCAAAATGAGAGTGAGAGCACCGTTATTCTAAAAATGAGAAATATCTTTGAGAGGAATGTCTAAAGCATGTATATGAAGGAAGTCCTTTGACATGACTAAGTGCGAGCTTACTTATTCTCAACCTTCAGAATCGTTTTGGATGGAGTAATGTATTTGTTTCGACACTATTAAGGTATAATTTTCAATTTTCTATCTATTTATATATATATGCATAAATAAATAAGTAAATAAATAAATAAATAAATAAATATATATATATATATGCAGGTTTTTATTCTTACTTTAGATAAGGTAAGAACAAGAACTTGAATTCAATGGACACTTTTTGTCCGCGCATCTTTCAAAACTATTAATGCATCTTTCAAAATATTCGCAAAAAATTTGATTGTTTGGATGGAACGATATGATTGTTTGTTTTGGAGGATATGAAGTATGTACTGCCATCCAAAACAATCAAATTTTGTGCGAATATTTTGAAAGATGCACATAAGCATACACATATATAAAATTATATGCATATATATATATATATATATATATATATATATATATATATATATATATATATATATATATATATATATATATATATATATGTATATTTATTTATTTACTTTTTTTAATATATCTTGTTTTTTATAAACTTACAGGTTATTATCTCAAAAGATTTTACCAAGTCAAAATATTCTTCCTACCTCACATGATGAAATGAAGAAGATTATCAACAATCTTGGTATAGATCATCAATGTATACATGCATGTCCTAACGATTGTATTTTATATAGAGGTGAATATGCAGACTCTTTGACATGTCCCAAATGTCAATCTCCTCGATATAAGGGCGAAGAAGGTAAAATCCCAAAAAAGGTATTGAGACATTTTCCATTGGCTCCACAGATTAGACATATGTTTCAAAGCCCCGAATTATCAAAGCTTTTGACTTGGGGACATGATCACAAAAGTACTAATGGAATAATCAAAATTACTCATGATAGTGTTGCTTTTCAGCATATTGATTCTACATGGCCTGAATTTGCACAAAATCCACAGAATCTAAAGTTAGTAGTTGCATTAGATGGGGTTAATCCATTCTCCATGAAATCCACTAAATGGTCAACATGGCCAGTGGTAGTCATAAACTACAATCTTCCACCATATCTTAGCATTAAAAAGGAACATTTAATGCTTTCACTTTTAATCCCACGTAAAAGACAAGCTAAAGATATGAATATATATCTTGCTCCTCTCATTGACGATCTTCAAGAGTTATGGAGAGGTATTAATGTCATTGATGTATCGAAAAGCATCAATGAAAGACATTACGGTTTGTAGTATTGTGGCTTGGACTATTCACGATTTTCCAAGATAGGGTGTTTGTTCAGGTATTGATGTAATTTTTTTTTTCAATATGCATGTAAATAAATATGATTTAATCTAATTATAAAGTAGGAATATCTACTAAGGGTTATAAAGCTTGTCCATGTTGTGGTGATTGGTTGAGATTAATCTATAGTAAGAATCTCAACAAAATTATTTATCTTCGACATCAACGATTCTTGACTGAAGATCATCCATTAAGATCTAAAAGAGAAGCGATACATTTTAATGGAAAGCTTGAAACAAGTCAGTGTCCAAAAGCTATGACGCCTATGGATTGGTATAAAAAATGGACAGATGGACCTCTGATAGATCCAGAAGCAAAAATCTTTAGTGGTGATTCAGATAATGAGTATGTGAAAAGAGGTAAAGGAAAATTGGCACTCGCAGAGAACATATCAATATGGTATTCTTTGGAGTATTGGAAAGAGTTAAAAGTATGTCATCTTCTTGATCCTATGCATACATTAAAAAATATTGGTTATTCACTATGGCAGCATCTTCTTGGACTAAAAGATACCACAACATCAAGGAATGATTTGAAAGATCAAAAATCCAACCCGAAGTTATGGCCAGTTTTTGATAGACATCGACAAGAAAGGACTTATGCACCTGCTCCTTGGGTTACTTACAACAAAAGAGATAGAGACTATCAACAATAGAATTCAATTTATTAAGACTCCTACAGGATATGGAGCATCTTTTCAAAACATGTTTACTATGGATGATAAGAGTTTATCTGGGTTAAAGATCCATGACTGGCATAACTTTTCGAAACATATTTTACCTTAGGTTATCGACGGATGTACAACGAAAGGAGTACGAGATGTGATCTATCATCGTGTATCACTTATAAGGTAATTATGATACTTTTATATTTAATATGTATGAATATTGGATATCTTTTATTTTTTAATTAACTTCTTTATAATTGTTTTTATGATATTTATAGGTGGATAACATCCAACGAGATTGACAAAAACTCAATCCCACAAAAAAAACGTGAATGCAAAGAGCTACTATGTTTGATGGAGAAAGAACTTCCTACTTCATTTTTTGATATTCAGGTTCATTTATTAGTCCATCTTGTAGATGAAATAGAGATTGCACGTGTTGTCAACACTCGACGGATGTTTTGGGTTGAGCAGTTTATGGGAGTATTAAAAGGTTATGTGCGACAAAGAGAGAAACTAGAAGGATCCATGGCAAAGGGTTGGATGCTTGAAGAGTGCATGTATTACGTTAGTGAGTATCTTGAAAGAGTTCATGAAGAAGCTCCACGTGCATGGACCAACGAGTCTTCTTCAAAAATAACAGATGAGGTATTATCAGGTAAGGGGGTTCCATTCTTATTTACATTTCAAGAAAAAAATGATGTTTCTACTTTTGTAGCATAAAATAGCGAATGCATGCAAGCATTCCTTATCGAGTACGAGGAACTTCAAAATCTCCGAAGTAAAAGGCGAAAAATAAAAGATTTAGATGTAATCTCGATAATAATGAGATTACAGATATATCTTCTTTCACGGATTGGCTATATAGTCGTTTGCAACGCGCCAACATAAATAATGAAGTAATTTCGGATAAACAAAGAGAGTTAATGATAGGTTGTGAACGAAAGGTAATTTTATTAAACTAATATTTTATTTTTTTGATATATGTATGTTAGTTTCTATTTACTAATTGAATTTATTTTGCAGGATTGAATGTTCACTAATATGTGGGCTTTTGGACAGCATATTAGAATCAAAGCCATTGATTCTTTACGTAAAACATAGGATTCTAGTATTGTTGCTTCTTTCAAGCAACTATCATGTGTTAGCTCAAAAGACACGAACCTTATAGATAGCGAACTTGGTTACGTAGGAACTATTGTTTGTATCTACGAAATTTCATTTCGTACATTCAAACAAGTAGGAAAAAAGTATATATATTTTTTATAGAATTAGTTATTTTTTTAAGCACCTAATAATGGGTTTTTGTTGTTATATATTTTGATAGGTCATATTGAAGGCTGACTGGTTTTGAGTGGAGTATAAAGGTAGTAATTCCACATTAAGAAAGGAATTATCTAGGTTTTAGGCCATTGATTCTTCCCAGGTAATGCGATCTACTAAAGAACCATATATTCTTCCTAGGCATATTGAACAAGCATTTTTTTATAAAAACCCAGATGCTCATCCTTGGTGGCAAGTCATTCATGTGCAACCTAGAGGTAGGTCATTGTTTGAACAGTTTATTGTTAGAGAGATCCAAGAAAGTCCTCTTGAAGATTCAACATCAGATACTCATACATCAACATCTGAAATAGAAATTAGAATCATTATACGTGATAATGATACTAATATTTTTGATGAAGAGGATAATTCTCTACATGTAGATTCTACTGATGAGGAAGAGGAATTACCAGAAATAGATATTAATCCATCAATAGATGATGTGATTCATGAGAACATAGATTTAACAATAGAAGAAATAAATGAAATCAATAAGGATAATGAAGATGAGACTATATTGATGTCTTACCAAAATGATGGCAATAATGAAAACATATGAGCAGATTAGATAGTAAATTCTACTCTAGTTATCGATCAATAACTTGAAGCTTCTGAATGGATATCAGATAATAGATTTTTTTATTAATTTGAATAACGATGAATCCTACAAGAGAGATGAAATCATGTTCTTCTAAGTTAGAACATGAAGCTCAGGGGTATGCCTAATTATTTTAGATATATCTTTATCTTCGAGGAGCAAATTTTTATCATGTATGTATGCATATGTGTGTGTATTCATGTGTATTATATGTATACATATGTTAGTATGCATATATATGTATTTCATGTATATGTATGTGTTTGCATGTGTGTGATATATGTACACATGTGCTAAATATGCATATGTGTATATATGCATATGCATTTATGTAAAATATTCGTGTATTCATGTAATATATGCAAGTGTTTATAATTGTGTACATGTATATACGTATATGTGTCTATGTGTAAATATTTACATGTAAATATGTATGCATGTATATATATGTTTATGTGTGCATGTATGCATGTATATATGATGTGTACATGTATATATGTATATATGTCTATGTGTAAATGTGTACATGTAAATATGTTAGTATGTATACATATATTTATGTGTGCATTTAGGCATGTATGTGTGATGCATAATATATCTACTCCATTTTATATTTATGTATCCTATGTACATGTTGTGTATATATCTTCATATATATTATGATCCTCATTGATTCGAGTAGCTATATATAGAGGCATAAGGTTGGGAGGAGAGACATCTCTCTAGTAGGACGTCGGAGGAATAGATGCAATGTGTACATATACTTCAGACATATGGCTAAAAGGTTGAATTAGAGTTTTTAAATTAGGGGTTTTAAAACCCTAATATCGGAATTAGTGTTTTCAATTTACGATTTTTGAAATAGGATTTATTTATTTATTTATTTATGTGTATGCATGTGTTGTGTATGTATGTGTATCTATATGTGCATATGCATGTGTTGTGTGTGTATATATGCAGGTGTGTATGTATACATGCATGTAAATATGATTATATGAGTCTATGTGTGTGTACATAGGATTATGCATGTGTATGTGTATGTGAGTATGTGTACATGTATGTGAGTATGTGTATGTGTCTATGTGTATTCATTATATGTGTGTAACTGCATGCATGTGTACGTGTGTGTAAAAATGTGCATGTACATGTGTGTATGTATAAATGTGCATGTATATGTATATGTGTGTAAATGTGCATGTATGATGTATATGTGTGTGTATGCGTGTATTTATACCTCTAGTCTCACTCTTTTCTCTCTCTCTCTCTCTCATATACATACATACATGCATAAACACACATACTCATATCAACATATATATACATAAAATCAGTGCATACCGTGCATTATCACGACGATGAGCCATAAGTGTCCGCATCTCTTTTACACACCACTTAAGCGACCATCCTGTCCCAAACTCTGTCTCAAGTGAACTAAGTACGTATTTTTTATCCCTCTCATCATCCTCAATACAAAAAAAAAACATAATGTAAATAAAACATAAGATATTTATTTCAATTTATATGTAGAATTTTTACTTACTTCCACGATAAGTGGACAAAGCACAGGTAAGAGTCGCATAGTGCCCACATCCTTCTCTTGAACTCCAATCCATTCCCTATATACACAATGTTCCCCTCTGGCTCGATATCGAACTCTAGTCCCAAGGTGCCTATGCATGCCCTCATAGGCAACTCTACTCTACTATCACGTGCTGGAGGTGGTATGTGTGTCCTGAAAATAGATAGATAAAAATAAATAAAAATATGTGTTATAATATCATTAGAAAAGTTTATGAAAAAAAACATACCTATGAGTAGATAGCTCTCTTCTTGCATGCTCTCTTCTTGCATGTGGAGCCGTAGAAGAGCCCTCGTCTGATCGCTGGGTAAGCATCTAGATCATATCGTCCAGCTCCTCATCAGACATCTCTGAGTAATCACGCATTATGGCCCCTAGAGTATCAGACGAAACTCTTGCTCTCATAAGACTTTTTATGAGAGTGAGTTTTGCCTTTCTCTCTCTTCTAGGATCCATAATACCTAACATATACAACAAAATGGTTAGAAATCAATATATATCTATATGTGTACATATGTATGTGTGTATGCATTAAGTATGTGTATGTATGCATGTGTGTGTGTATGTATGTGCGTGTATGTGTGTGTGTATGTGTGTATGCATGTGTATGTGTGTGTATGCATCATTATGTGTGTATGTGTCTATGTGTGTATGTGTGTGTGTATGTGTGTGTGTCTATGTGTATGTGTGTGCATCTATGAGTGTGTATGTGTTTATGTGTGTGTATGTGTCTATGTGTGTGTATGTGTCTATGTGTGTATGTGTATGCATGTATGTATGCATATGTGTGTATGTGTGTGTATGCATTATGTATGCATATGTGTGTGTATGCATTATGTATGTGTATGTATGCATGTATATATGCATGTATGTATGTATGCATATGCATATGCATTATGTATGTGTATATATGCATGTATGTGTATGTGTGAGTATGTCTCTCTATGTGTGTGTATGCATATATGTGTGTGTGTATGCATATATGTGTGTATGTGTGTATGTGTGTGCGTATATGTGTTTGTATGTGTGTATGCATGTGTATGTGTGTGTACGCATCATTATGTGTGTATGTGTCTTTGTGTGTGTGTGTATATGTGTGTGTGTGTGTCTATGTGTATATATGTATGTCTATGAGTGTGTATGTGTTTATGTGTATGTATGTATCTATGTGTGTGTATGTGTCTATGTGTGTATATGTATGCATGTATGTATGCATATGTGTGTGTATGCATGTGTATGTGTGTGCATGCATCATTATGTGTGTATGTGTCTATGTGTGTGTATATGTGTGTGTATGTGTGTGCGCGTCTATGTGTATGTGTGTGTGTCTATGAGTGTGTATGTGTTTATGTGTATGTATGTATCTATGTGTGTGTATGTGTCTATGTGTCTATGTGTGTATGTGTATGCATGTATGTATGCATATGTGTGTGTATGCATATGTATGTGTGTGTATGCGTCATTATGTGTGTATGTGTCTATGTGTGTATGTTTGTGTGTGTGTATATGTGTATGTGTACATGTGTGTGTGTATGTGTATGTGTCTATGTGTATGTGTCGCTATGCATCTATGAGTGTGTATGTGTTTATATGTGTGTATGTATCTATGTGTGTGTATGTGTCTATGTTTGTATGTGTATGCATGTATGTATGCATATGTATGTATGTGCGTATGCATGTGTAGTATGCAACATTATGTGTGTATGTGTGTGTATATGTCTGTGTATGTGTGTGTGTCTATGTGTATATGTGTGTATCTATGAGTATGTATGTGTTTATGTGTGTGTATGTGCCTATGTGTGTATGTGTCTATGTGTGTGTATGTATCTATGCATGTGCATTATGTATGCATATGTGTGTATGTGTGTTTATGCATTATGTATGCATATGTGTGTGTATGCATTACGTATGTGTATGTAAGCATGTGCATTATGTATGCATGTATGTATGTATATATGCATATGCATATGCATTATGTATGCATATGTATGCATATGTATGCATATATGTGTATGTGTGTGTATGTCTCTCTATGTGTGTGTATGCATATATGTGTGTGTATGTGTGTGTATATGTGTATGTATGTGAGTATGCATGTTTAGTATGCATCATTATGTGTGTATGTGTGTGTATATGTGTGTGTATGTGTGTGTGTGTGTGTCTATGTGTATATGTGTGTATCTATGAGTATCTATGTGTTTATGTGTGTGTATGTATCTATGTGTGTATGTGTCTATGTGTGTATGTGTCTATGTGTGTATGTGTCTATGTGTGTATGTGTCTATGTGTGTGTATGTATCTATGCATGTGCATTATGTATGCATATGTGTCTAGTGTGTGTATGCATTTTGTATGCGTATGTGTGTGTATGCATTATGTATGTGTATGTAAGCATGTGCATTATCTATGCATGTAAGTATGTATGTATGCATATGCATATGTATTATGTATGCATATGTATGCATATATGTGTATGTGTGTGTATGTCTCTCTATGTGTGTGTATGCATATATGTGTGTAGATGTGTGTGTATGTGTGTGTATATGTGTCTGTATGTGTGTATGCATATGTAGTATGCATCATTACGTGTGTATGTGTGTGTATATGTGTGTGTATGTGTGTGTTTCTATGTGTATATGTGTGTATCTATGAGTATGTGTGTGTTTATGTGTGTGTATGTGTCTATGTGTGTATGTGTCTATGTGTGTGTATGTATCTATGAATGTGCATTATGTATGCATGTAAGTATGTATGTACATTGTATGCATATGCATATGCATTATGTATGCATGTATGTGTCTATGTGTGTATGTCTCTCTATGTGTGTGTGTGTATGCATATATGTGTGTGTATGTGTGTATGTGTGTGTATATGTGTCTGTATGTGTGTATGCATGTGTATGTGTGTGTATGCATATGTACGTCTGTATGTGTCTATGTGTGTATGTGTGTGTGTATGTGTGGGTATATGTGTGTGCATGCGTGTGTATCTATGAGTGTGTATGTGTTTATGTGTGTATGTGTCTATGTGTGTGTATGTGTCTATGTGTGTATGTGTATGCATGTATGTATGCATATGTATGTGTATGCATGTGTATGTGTGTGTATGCATCATTATGTGTGTATGTGTTTGTGTATATGTGTTTGTGTATGTGTGTGTGTCTATGTGTATGTGTCGCTATGCGTCTATGAGTGTGTATGTGTTTATGTGTGTGTATGTTTCTATGTGTGTGTATGTGTCTATGTGTGTATGTGTATGCATGTATGTATGCATAGGTGTGTGTATGTGTGTGTATGCATTATGTATGCATATGTGTGTGTATGCATTATGTATGTGTATGTGTGCATGTAAGTATGTATGTATGCATATGCATATGCATTATGTATGCATATGTATGCATGTATGTGTATGTGTGTGTATGTCTCTCTATGTGTGTGTATGCATATATGTGTGTGTATGTTTGTATGTGTGTATGTGTGTACGTGTGTGTGTATATGTGTGTCAGTGTGTATATACATGTGTATGTGTGTGAATGCATCATAATGTGTGTATGTGTATATGTGTGTGTGTATATGTGTGTGTATGTGTGTGCACATCTATGTGTATGTGTGTGTGTCTATAAGTGTGTATGTGTTTATGTGTGTGTATGTGTCTATGTGTATGTATGTGTCTATGTGTGTGTATGTGCCTTTGTGTGTATGTGTATGCATGTATGTATGCATATGTGTGTGTATGTGTCTATGTGTATGTATGTGTCTATGTGTGTGTATGTGTCTATGTGTGTATGTGTATGCATGTATGTATGCATATGTGTGTGTATGTGTGTGTATGCATTATGGATGCATATGTGTGTGTATGTGTTTATGTGTGTGTATGTGTCTATGTGTATGTGTATGCTGTAGCGTTTCCTCAATCACAATCTTTCGATTACTCAGAAATAAGAGTGGAGAGAACAACGCAGAGATTGCACAAGGTAAAAGAAAATCTGATGCGGAAGAGTAGACCAAATATGACGCACAGAAGGAAGAATTCTGATATTATAGATGTGAATCAATGGTTACAGTAGCTTTGGACAATAGCTTCTTGACGAAGCCTCTACCTCCTGACCACCCCCAAGCTATCACAATCGCATTCTCACTCGCACTCTCAATCACACTCTCACTCTCACTCTCACTCTCAATCACACTCTCAATCACAAGGTAATTCTCAGATTTCTGTGTGTCCTCCGTGTTGATGCCTAGGCCTTCTTATTTTTTTCCATTTGATCGCAGCCGTGCTCCCCAAAGAAGTGTGCGATCCACCAAATTTAGAAAAAGTCGAGTTTCTCCAAAACTTTTACAAAAAGCCATGGGATCGTAGTGTACTTCCTTTCTTTAGCATACCTATCAAAAATAGCAGAAAAACACCAAGAAGACATATCCGAAAACATACATAATTAGACATGGTGACACGTGAGCATGAGAATCACGGATTCGAATAGAATTAGACAAGCCCTCGTTTGTTTTTTTTTAAGTGTTGGAAAAAATGGCACTTTTCAAAGCCTTGTAACTCAAAAACAATGAGGAATTAGGTTAAGCTTGTGAGAGACACTTTTATTCAATTTTTCGATCTGCACAATAGTGTTAGAGACGTTTGACGTCCAAATCCACCTCCAAATGCCACTTTTGAGCCCTGCAAGGTTTAAAATTCTAGAGAGAGAGAGTAAAATCAAGGCATTTTCGTACAATGAACTAAACGTAGGACCCTGAACGAGGTACTTAGAACATGATTCACAAAAATCTCACACAGGCACTTTTATTCTGTTCTACTTGCTCTACCTTTCCCTCATACAGAGTTTTCCTTAATTCTTTCATCTTCACATTCAAAATCCCACTAGAAAACATGATGTAGTTAAGGTCTAGAGAGAGAATATGAAACTTGTCAACCCAAAATTTTCCTACATGCATAAAATGACCTACATGAAATTTAGAAAGTTCAAAATGAATTATTTCACTAGAAAAGAGGCCTATTACAATTCTTCCCCCCTTTAAGAACTTTGTCCTTAGAGTTGGAAAGAAGGATAATGTGTTAGAAAGTCATCTAAATTCACCCAACTCAAATCTTCTACTGGGTATGAATGCCATTTCACCAAAATTTCTACTATAGATCTATTTCTAAGAAATCTTTCCTTCCTATCTGATATTATTTCCGGTTGAAGCTCAAAGGAGCCATCGTCTTTCAGCTTATAATTTTCCTGCAAAACATGAGCAATATTAGACACATATCTTTTAAGTAAGCTAACATGAAATACAGGATGCACATTTAGATATTTAGGTAATTCCAGCAAATAAGCAAGAGATCCGATCTTTTTCAAAACTTTAAAAGGGCGTGCATATCGAGGAGAAAGTCTATGATCCTTCCCTAGCAACAAGTTAGATCGGTGAGGATTAACTTTAAGAAATACCATATCATCAACTTGGAATTCAAGTGGTCTTCTCTTTAAATCATAGAACTTCTTTTGTCTTTTCTGAGCTTCTCTTATATGTTTCTTAATTTTTCCAAGTTCTTCATCCATCTTCTCAAGCATTTCTTTGGATACTTCTACTTTATTTGGAAAACCCAAAAACAAAGGTGGAGTCAAACAATTATAACCATACATGGCTTCAGACGGAGTCATTTTTATAGATGCATGCCATGCACTATTGTATGCAAACTCAACCAAGGGTAAATATTCACTCCAAATATCCTGCTTTTCATTCACATACATACGCAACATATCCTCAACTACCCTGTTTACCCTCTCGGTTTCGCCATCAGTTTGTGGAATTCGGTTAAGCTTGTGAGAGACACTTTTATTCAATTTTTCGATCTGCACAATAGTGTTAGAGACCTCCGAGGTCCAAATCCACCTCCAAATGCCACTTTTGAGCCCTGCAAGGTTTAAAATTCTAGAGAGAGAGTAAAATCAAGGCATTTTCTTACAATGAACTAAACGTAGGACCCTAAACGAGGTACTTAGAACACGATTCACAAAAATCTCACACAGGCACTTTTATTCTCTTCTACTTGCTCTACCTTTCCCTCATACAGAGTTTTCCTTAATTCTTTCATCTTCACCTTCAAAATCCCACTAGAAAACATGATGCAATTAAGGTCTAGAGAGAGAATATGAAACTTGTCAACCCAAAACTTTTCCTACATGCATAAAATGACCTAATTATTCGTTCTAAGCATTATCCCCACAATGAAATTCAGAAAGTTCAAAATGAATTATTTCACTAGAAAAGAGGCCTATTACATATGCATATGTGTGTGTATGTGTATGCATGTATGTATGCATATGTGTGTGTATGTGTTTATGTGTGTGTATGTGTCTATGTGTGTGTATGTATGTATGTGTATGCATGTATGTATGCATACGTGTGTGTATGTGTGTGTATGCATTATGTATGCATATGTGTGTGTATGTGTGTGTATGTGTTTATGTGTGTGTATGTGTCTATGTGTGTGTATGTGTATGCATATGTGTGTGTGTATGTGTATGAACGTATGTATGCATATGTGTGTGTATGTGTGTGTATGTGTTTATGTGTGTGTATTGTTGGAGCAAGTCTATGACAAGCCTAAGTATTGGCTTGAGTCCCACAAAGTCATAAAAGAAGCCTTAAAATGAAGACTATGTAAAGTTCACTTGTGAACTACCTCTTGTAACTTTTGAGGAGTTTACTTAATGTAAAAGTAAAAGAATCTTAAGTGGTTGAGTCCACTTGATCAAGAATGGAAAGAGGAGCCACGAATTTGTGATTTTTGGTAGGTAGAGAATCAAATCAATCATTGATTGATTGGAGAGTGATTGAGGGAAGTTAGCCTCCCAAACTCAACTATAAATAGATGGCAGTTTTAGTCGTGGTTAGAGAGACCTATGTGAAGACCTCCAAGAGCTGAGCTTTATGCCATATCAAGGTGTGATTACAAGGCACACATATGTATCAGTAAGTCATTGTATTGTACAAGCAATATACTTTCATTTTCATGATTATTTGAGTTCATCTTTCCATGTTCTTGTGAAGTGTACTACTCACTACCATTACTCTCAGTTTTCTGAGTCAGCTTGCAGAGATGTTTTCTCTGAGCTTGGTGTATAATTTTCAGTGATTTAACTTGGTAAAGTTAGCTCTATAAGTCTACTATATGCTCACAAATTTTCATGTCATTTGGATGTTGCAATCTTCAGTTATGTTCATTTGAAGTCAACAGGGTCTGTTCATCTTCACTTCTCTGTGAGGTACCCGACTTTTTTACTCATCTTGTCAGAGGTGTTTCTCAGTGGTTACATATCCAAACTCAGTGATTTAAAGCGTGTTGGATTCAGCTTACTGTCTAATATAACCATACAAATTTTCATAATCATTGGATTGCTACATTTTGAGTTGCGGTGATTTTTCTGCTCACTGGTCTATTTCTGTAGCAGCCCGTGAAAATCGGGATGATATCATCACTTGTTAAAACTCATTCTCAGTGTATGCTTTGTTATTTTTGATGAGATTACTCTTGAAAGTTAGCTCTTTAAGCTACCTAGACTTCCCCAAGAGGAATTAAGCTAATTGCTGCTGTGCTCAGAGAATTATGTAAAACACTCGACATGTGTATGAACCAAGAATAGCAAGTTTTCACCTCTGAGCTAACTCCAACTTATTTGTTTTGATCTATCTTTTTGAGAGTGATCTTCCAAGGTACATAGGGTGTCTAATACATCCATTGGCAAGCTAAAACGGCCCACCATATACTCCTGGAGTTGATTTGGCTGGTGTAGATCAAGGATTTTGCAACACCTCTTCATCTTCAAGCACATACCTATCCATCTCTTCACAGTGGTATCAGAGCAAGGTTGGACAACATGGCAGATGGATTTCCTTCATCAATTGACAAATTGGACAGAGGTAATTACTCAGCTTGGTCATTAAGGATGGAAGCTTATCTCCAAGGTAGAAGTTTATATGGTTATGTGGCTGGAGATGAAGTTATGCCAAGTTTCAGGAACAAAAGTCAACCAACACAAGAAGAGCAAGAAAGATTGAGCACATGGTGTTCCAAGGATGCACTTGCAAGGTCTTATCTCCTCAACTCTATCTCAGAATTTTTGTTGCCTCACATTAGAAGTTGTAACACATCTCAGGAAGTGTGGGATGCACTTTGTAGTAGATGCCTTGGGCTGTCAGGTGCTTGGGCTGCAGCTTCGAGGAATGGCCGTTCCATTTCTTGGACATGTTTGTGGTTCGGGCAGATGTTGCTTCCATTTCCACTATGTCCTCAGTTGATTTGTTATACCTCTCTCTCTCCTCTCTCTATCTTCCTCTTTCCTCCCTCTCTCTCTCTTTCCTCGCTCTCTTGGTCTTTCACTCTCTCTCATCCCTCACTCTCTCTTCTCACTCCTCCTCTCTCTTTTCCCCTCTCGGTCTCTTCCCTTTATTTCTCTCTCCCTCTCTCTCTCCTATTCTCTCTCTCTCCTCCCCCTCTCATCCCGCAAGCCCCCGCCTACCCCCTCCCCTCCCCTCACCTCCAACCCCCGCCTACCCCCTCCCCTCCCCTCACCGCCAACCCCCGCTGCCCCCTCCCCTCCCCTCACCTCCAAGCCCCGCCTATCCCCTCCCCTCCCCTCACCGCAAACCCCCGCCTACTCCCTCCCCTCCCCTCACCGCCAACCCCCGCTGCCCCCCTCCCCTCCCCTCTCCTCCAAGCCCCGCCTACCCCCTCCCCTCCCCTCACCTCCAAGCCCCGCCTACCCCCTCCCCTCCCCTCACTGCCAACCCCCGCTGCCCCCTCCCCTCCCCTCACCGCCAACCCCGCTGCCCCACTCCCCTCACCTCACCGCCAACCCCCGCTGCCCCCTCCCCTCCCCTCACCTCCAAGCCCCGCCTACCCCCTCCCCTCCCCTCACCTCCAAGCCCCGCCTACCCCCTCCCCTCCCCTCACCGCAAACCCCCGCCTACCCCCTCCCCTCCCCTCACCGCCAACCCCCGCTGCCCCCCTCCCCTCCCCTCACCTCCAAGCCCCGCCTACCCCCTCCCCTCCCCTCACCTCCAAGCCCCGCCTACCCCCTCCCCTCCCCTCACCGCCAACCCCCGCTGCCCCCTCCCCTCCCCTCACCATCAACCCCGCTGCCCCCTCCCCTCCCCTCACCACCAACCCCCGCTGCCCCCCTCCCCTCCCCTCACCTCCAAGCCCCGCCTACCCCCTCCCCTCCCCTCACCGCAATCCCCCCCCCACTCCACACACTTCCCCTCGCACTCCCCCTCACTTTCACCCTCGCACACACCCTCACACACATAATCACTCACATAAAGCACACACACAAGCATAGCGCACACACGTAATCATACATGCACTTCCACTCACACACAATTCCACACACTCACACTCACACACAACTTCACACACATACACCCACACATATGCCCGAGGAGGCTCAACAGACTTCTAAGAAGACCGAACCACAGAGATCTCCCGAAAAAGAGAAAAGAAGCTGAATCTAAGTCATTTAAATTCTTAGTAATTGTTTGAAGAACATGCAGAGCTCCGTAATTTTAACATAGAAAAGTGCAATTTGGAATCCTTTGAATATTTGGTTTGGCGAAATATTGACCCTGAAAAGAGCAAGACTCTGGAATATGGAGCCGATTATCTCTAGAAGATTGCTGCAAGGTGGGGCAGTGGAGGGACACCATGATTGGATAAGCAGATGGACCAATCGGCTTCGTTGGACTGTCAGAACCGGATGAAGAGGTAAAAGTGAGTTGGTAAAAGTAAAAGTGTATTGTCGAGAGTAAAAGTGGCCGCCAACCATTCACGGCAACTACCTATCTTTGGGGATCCAATTCAAATCAAGGGAATAATTGACCTACCCCTCCAATTTTGGGTGGTTAACCGGCGCGTGATCAGTGGACGTGAAGATTCGGCAAGGCTCTCTTGGCCTATTGGGGCCTATAAAATCAAAGGATTTGTGCCCATTTGGGCTACGACGGCGACGACGAAACACAGGAGTACATGTACAAGTTTTAGAGATACAGTGGTCCGCGTATACGTGTAGAAGACGTCTCTTGCACTTGGTGGTTTCAAGTCTACTGTGGGAGCTACTCTGTCGTGTATACAGAGGGTAGGCTTCACAGTGAAGGGCTATGAGCACTATAATGTAAGAGAGTAGCTTGGCGTTATTTTTTTGCTGTGAGTCAGGGTGTTGATTAATCTCTATTCTCTTGAGAAATACTACCATTTGTATTGTTCTGAGTTCTCTGCCCAACTTTGTAATCATCCGATTCGGATCAAAAAGTGTATGGTCGTCCTTGGTCATATATTGTTCATATTTTCTGATCCCCTTACCGCCAACCCCCGCTGCCCCCCTCCCCTCCCCTCACCTCGAAGCCCCGCCTACCCCCTCCCCTCCCCTCACCTCCAAGCCCCGCCTACCCCCTCCCCTCCCCTCACCGCCAACCCCCGCTGCCCCCCTCCCCTCCCCTCACCGCAAACCCCCTCCTACCCCCTCCCCTCCCCTCACCGCCAACCCCCGCTGCCCCCCTCCCCTCCCCTCACCTCCAAGCCCCGCCTACCCCCTCCCCTCCCCTCACCGCCAACCCTGCTGCCCCCCTCCCCTCCCCTGACCGCAAACCCCCGCCTACCCCCTCCCCTCCCCTCACCGCCAACCCCCGCTGCCCCCCTCCCCTCCCCTCACCTCCAAGCCCCGCCTACCCCCTCCCCTCCCCTCACCTCCAAGCCCCGCCTACCCCCTCCCCTCCCCTCACCGCCAACCCCCGCTGCCCCCTCCCCTCCCCTCACCGCCAACCCCGCTGCCCCTCTCCCCTCCCCTCACCGCCAACCCCCGCTGCCCCCTCCCCTCCCCTCACCTCCAAGCCCCGCCTACCCCCTCCCCTCACCTCACCTCCAAGCCCCGCCTACCCCCTCCCCTCCCCTCACCGCAAACCCCCGCCTACCCCCTCCCCTCCCCTCACCACCAACCCCCGCTGCCCCCCTCCCCTCCCCTCACCTCCAAGCCCCGCCTACCCCCTCCCCTCCCCTCACCTCCAAGCCCCGCCTACCCCCTCCCCTCCCCTCACCGCCAACCCCCGCTGCCCCCTCCCCTCCGCTCACCGTCAACCCCGCTGCCCCCTCCCCTCCCCTCACCACCAACCCCCGCTGCCCCCCTCCCCTCCCCTCACCTCCAAGCCCCGCCTACCCCCTCCCCTCCCCTCACCGCAATCCCCCCCCACTCCACACACTTCCCCTCGCACTCCCCCTCACTTTCACCCTCGCACACACCCTCACACACATAATCACTCACATAAAGCACACACACAAGCATAGCGCACACACGTAATCATACATGCACTTCCACTCACACACAATTCCACACACTCACACTCACACACAACTTCACACACATACACCCACACATATGCCCGAGGAGGCTCAACAGACTTCTAAGAAGACCGAACCACAGAGATCTCCCGAAGAAGAGAAAAGAAGCTGAATCTAAGTCATTTAAATTCTTAGTAATTGTTTGAAGAACATGCAGAGCTCCGTAATTTTAACATAGAAAAGTGCAATTTGGAATCCTTTGAATATTTGGTTTGGCGAAATATTGACCCTAAAAAGAGCAAGACTCTGGAATATTGAGCCAGTTATCTCTAGAAGATTGCTGCAAGGTGGGGCAGTGGAGGAACACCATGATTGGATAAGCAGATGGACCAATCGGCTTCGTTGGATTGTCAGAACCGGATGAAGAGGTAAAAGTGAGTTGGTAAAAGTAAAAGTGTATTGTCGAGAGTAAAAGTGGCCGCCAACCATTGACGGCGACTACCTATCTTTGGGGATCCAATTCAAATCAAGGGAATAATTGACCTACCCCTCCAATTTTGGGTGGTTAACCGGCGCGTGATCAGTGGACGTGAAGATTCGGCAAGGCTCTCTTGGCCTATTGGGGCCTATAGAATCAAAGGATTTGTGCCCATTTGGGCTACGACGGCGACGACGACACACTGGAGTACATGTACAAGTTTTAGAGATAAGTGGTCCGCGTATACGTGTAGAAGACCTCTCTTGCACTTGGTGGTTTCAAGTCTACTGTGGGAGCTACTCTGTCGTGTATACAGAGGGTAGGCTTCACAGTGAAGGGCTATGAGCACTATAATGTAAGAGAGTAGCTTGGCGTTATTTTTTTCCTGTGAGTCAAGGTGTTGATTAATCTCTATTCTCTTGAGAAATACTACCATTTGTATTGTTCTGAGTTCTCTGCCCAACTTTGTAATCATCCGATTCGGATCAAAAAGTGTATGGTCGTCCTTGGTCATATATTGTTCATATTTTCTGAAGCATTCACTACTCTGTGCAATCCGTTTTATCTACCTGCTCACAGAAATGTTCAAGGGTATACTTCCCTAAAGAGAACCCCCCTTGGGTAGGCGACGTACTGGAAGCGTTTGTTTTCTATAAAAGTGGATACCCCAGTACCTCCTCTACACACTTGAAGCTTTCTTTTCTTCAAGTACCAAAGCTAGGAAGCATCAACTATGGTTGGTGTTCACAACTCTTAAGAAGGCTCCCAAACAAAATGTGACTGATTTTGTCACAAAGCTCAAGGACATAGCAGATCAGTTGGGAAGCATTGGGGAGGTAATAGATGAAGAGCAAATTGTAAGGCAGGTCATCAATGGCTTGAAGGCAGATGATAAGTGGGAAGCATTCACCACAGCTATGGATTTGTACATGGACATGCATGTATCTGATTTCAACACACTCATTGGACAACTACTTACTCAAGAGGCAAAGCTTATCAAAAATGGAGAAAGCTCTAAAGGTAATCAATCTTCAGCTTTATACACGGATAAAAGCAAGTCTAAAGATAACAAAGGAAAGGCAAAGAAAGTGGATGAGGAAGCAGGTACATATCAAGCTAACTATGCAGGTAGAGGAAGACATGGCAGAGGTAGAGGAAGAGGAGGTAGACACGGCAGGGGGAGATCCCAAGACTCCAACTCATGTTCTATTTGTGGATTAACTAATCATACAACTGAAAATTGCTTTAGGAATTCCAGGAATCAAAGAGGCAGAGGATACAATAGAGGATGTTATGGCTACTCAAGAGGAAGGTTCAACAACTACCATGGCAACTACAACAACTACAATCATTCAAACTATCAAGGAGGCTACAAAGGAAGGAGAGACTACAATAACTACACAGAAGACTCAAACAAAGAGGATTCATTATTGATCATGAACATGGGTATGTCACAAGATTTAGAAGATCCAAGGAATAAGCATGAGGTACAAACAGGAGATGATACAAAACATCCTGTGGAGAAAATAGGCAATGTCAAAGCACCTGATGGAAACATCAACCTACTCAGTAAGGTACTCTATGTCCCTACCATTACAAAAAATTTGATAAGTGTTGGGCAGATAGTAGAGAAAGGGTTGCAAGTCAGGTTCACAAAAGCAGGAGCATTTGTTGAAGATCCAAGTCAAGGATTCAGAAGAATTGCAAAAGGTGAAAAGACAGGTAGATTGTTCACATTTGAATTACAGGACACTAGAAACATTGCTCTCTTTAATTATGGTAGTCAGACACTCACAGAATTGGAAGTATGGCACAAAAGGTTAGCACATATTGGTGAAAGGTCATTAAAGCAAATCTGCAGGGACCAAAGTGTACTTGGACTTCCTAATTTGTCAAAACAACATATGATTTATAAGTGCAGTGCATGTCAATTTGGAAAGTCTCACAGGTTACCATTCATGAAGAAAGGTTATATGCATGGAGATCTCTTGGAGTTGGTTCATACAGATGTATGGGGACCTAGCAAGGAAGCTTCAATATCTGGATCAAGGTATTATGTTTCCTTTATTGATGATTGCAGCAGATGGACTATCCTATTCTTTATGAAACACAAAGATGAAGTTTTTTCATGTTTCAAAAGATATTTGGCTCTTGTGGAGAATCAAACAGGTAAATCACTAAAAAGGCCAAGGTCAGATGGAGGGGGAGAATACTTCTCCCATGAGTTTGATTCTTTTCTTCAAGAAAGAGGAATCAAAAGAGAGGTAACTACAAGGTACACTCCTGAGCAAAATGGAGTGGCAGAAAGGAGGAATAGGACAATTGTTGAAGCTGCAAGGTCTATGTTAAATGAAAAGCATTTACCTAATTACTTATGGGCTGAGGCTGTATCTACAGCCACTTACTTGATTAACAGGTTGCCTTCAAAATCCCTTGATGGGATGACTCCATATGAGGCTTGGAATGGAAGAAGACCAAGCTTAGATCATTGTAAAATTTTTGGATGTATTGCTTTTGCTCATGTTCCTTCACAGGTTAGAGGCAAGATGGATCCAAAGGCAGAAAGGTGTGTATTTATTGGATATGACAACAATCAAAAGGGCTACAGGTTATACAACCCTACCAACAAAGGATTCTTGGTAAGCAGAGATGTAGTTTTTGATGAGAACAATTCATGGTATGAAGATTCATGCGGGAAGGTCAATTTACCATATAATCTTGAAGAAGATTTTCCAAAGCTTGGTAGAGAACAACCAAAGATTGAAGAACAAGACACCTCAGAGGATGATGAAGAATCTCACATGGAAAAGGTCAAAGCATGGAAGTCTAAAGGTAAAGCAAAATTGCAGGAACTTGGACATGAAGCAGAATCATCACATCATGGCCTAAGAAGATCTATGAGGGAAAAGAAAAAACCAGAAAGGTATGGGTTTGACACCTCATTAGTAACTGAAGCAAGCATCAATGGCGTGCAATAGCGCATGACTCATGGAATAACAGATCTGGTTGTTTTTTTTTCTCTTTATAGGAAGTGCGGTGGAACCGAAATCCCCTGTTCTTGCATTAATTAAAGAGCAATTTCTTCTTTTGTTTTAAAGAACAAGGTTGAGAGAAGCCTAATCTCCGTTTTCTTTCGTTTTTAGAGGAAGCCCAGTAGATGCCTAATCTCTGTTTGCTTGAATTAATTGAAAAAACAACTCTACAACTGAAGGGGCATAGTACGGATAAGGCCCCTTTGTATGTGCTCAAAGTAGAGGTTAGAAAATCTTAGAGTTCCCAAAAGATGACAGCAAGAAAGAATTACCCAAAGCAAAACACATAACACTTGTTTAGATTGACTGAGGGCATTACAACCAGCCTCAGAATATTGACCACTAGAAGAAAGAGTTCAACCTTACGCCACTACAACAAAGAGTTGAACTGAGATTCAAGAAACGAAAAGCCCAACCATCCAACCTATCATGGATAGGTTTGAGATTCTAGGAACACGAGTGGAGTTTCCAGGGATATGTTGTTCTAATGTCATTTTATGTTCTATTTGCTCGACATCCCACAAAGAAAACGCTCACCTCTAATTCACATTTGGCGGTCGAAATGAAAACGCCTACAAGCAAAAGCTTTTTAACATTTATATTTTTTCTTTCGCATTGTAGGATTGGCCCCAAGTGCATGAGAGGCCTCTCTATGCAAGTTTGAAGCTAAATAGAGGAGTTCCCATCTTCCTTCCTTGATTGAGTTGCAATGGAGGTTTCAAGGAAGAAACATTCTTTTCTTTCTATGAGAGCAATAGAAATAAATAAAAGATGTATTGATAACAAGTGTTATCGGATGTATAGGGGGCACATCCATGGCTCTGTAATTAAGTATTACAAGATAATCCCATATCTGGAAGAACAATAGTAAAGACAAATCATTACATGAAAAGGGAGCATATACATTAGTATACACAAAAAAGCATAAAACATCTTTCACTAGAGTAAACAGATAATAATCTCAGCCTCCACTTGTTTAAGATAGTTTGGCTCCAAATCTAAGGAACTAGTTTTTCTTCAACATCTCTAATGGCCTACACACTACTCCCTGAGAGCTTGATCCACTCTCTTTTGCATAGCAACGCATAGTTCTTATGATCACTCTCACAGATCTTCTAGTTTTTGGTGTCCCAAATGTACCAAAGAATAGTGGATCTCCAACTTACCACAAGGCAAGATCCATTCTTTGAATAACACCAATCAAGGTCTCTTTATATCCCAATTGAGAGATCCTAGCAATGTTGCACTTGTCAAGGATTTTATGAAATTGTTGAGCATGCTTGCACTTAAGAAAGAGGTGTGTGTAGTCATACAAACATAATTTTGCACCATTTCATTCTATCAAACAAGCCCAAACATCAGATGTGTTGGTGGATCTTAGAATCCATTTGGTTGCTAAGTTCTTAGCCATTTTAAGAGGATAGAGAATACCAAATGATGTACATTCCAACCATGATGGGCTGCAACTTCACAAATGCTCCGAACAGTAGTCATACGGCATGTAGGTGCAAAGGTCTCATCAAAATCAATGCCTCTTTCCTGTGCATAACCCTTTGCAACAAGCCTAGACTTATACCTGTCAACTGTACCATCAGGTTTACGCTTCAGCTTGTATACCCACTTAGTGCCAATGGCCTTCTTGCTAGGAGGAAAGTCACATAAAGACCATGTACCATTCTTCATTATAGCATCATATTCAGATTGCATAGCAGCCATCCAATTTTCTGAATTTTGTGCTTCATCAAAAGAAAAAAGCTCATTCTCATCACAGAGACTAGATAGAGCCATAACATAGCAATCTGATGCAAAGGAGGCACTATGAGAGCCTGAACGAGTACGATATGACAAAGGTGCATCTAATTTGCTATCACGCAAAGTCTGCACCAGCCATTTTGGCATAGTTTTTGCCTGCTCAATATCAACTCTCTCAGCAACAACTGCATCATGTAAATCTGCATCAGAAATGGAATGATCTTCATCATAAAATGAAACCTGCAAAGGCTGAGAAGTTGCCTCATTACGACCAGCACTAGCCTGTCCACCTGTAAAAAGAGGTATCAAAGTATCATACATGTCTTTGGAGCTAACATATGTCTCCTTAGTACATGAAAGCAATGGCTGAATAGCATCTTCCACAAAGAAAACATCACGACTAACCAGAATGCTTTTAGTCTGTGGATGATACAGACGATACCTTTACTTTCAGAACTCTACCCAACAAAAATACATTTTACTGCCTTATCATCCAATTTTCTGCGATGTTGCTCAGGCACTAATGCATATGCGAAACAACCAAAAACACGCAGATGAGAAACAGATGGCTTGCGGTCATGCCAAGCCTCATATGGAGTGATAGACTGCAACGCTTTAGTGGGACACCTGTTCAGTACATATGCTGCACACATGACAGCCTCAACCCAGAAACTTAGTGGTAAAGCCTAACTTTTGACCATGCACCTCGCCATCTCCATGAGTGACCTGTTCTTTCGTTCAGAAACTCCATTCTGTTGAGGTGTATACGGCACTGTACACTGGTGTTTTATCCCACGTTCAGCCAGAAATGCATTAAAATCTGAAGACATATATTCCCCCCCTTGATCAGAACGGAGGGTGCCCATTTTACATGCTGACAGATTTTCAGCCAAAACCAAAAACTATTTGAAGCACATGAACACTTCGGACTTTGCTTTGAGTGGATATACCCATGCATGCCTGGAAAAATCATCAATGAAAGTCACGAAGTAAAGGTAATTTCCAAAAGAGGGTGTCTGCATAGGACCACAAACATCACTATGTATAAGCTGCAATTTCTGCGTAGCCCGAACTGAACCATCTTTTGGAAAGGAAGAACGCTGCATTTTGCCCAAAATAAAGCCTTCACAAACATGTTTTCCAGGTGCCTCAAGTTTGGGCAAAGAAGACACCATTTCAGATTTCTGTAGGCGTAACAAACTAGCAAAATTCAGATGACCAAAGCGTGCATGCCAAAGCTTTGCATCTGACATAGCCTGAGAATCATGAACTGCACAGGCCGAATCATTCACAAATCTTTCATAGTCTATGAGCTTATACAACCCACGACATAAAATGCCAGAAGCAATAATCACATCGCCATTTGAGAGATCATGGACTGTACACCTGTCATCAACGAATTTCACAACCAAGCCAATCTTGGCTAATGTAGAAATTGATAACAGGTTCTTTTTGATCCCTGGCACAAATAAAGCATTTGACAAAGTGAAAGAAATACCATCAGCAGTAGTCAAAATGATCTTACCAACTCCCATAACAGGATAAGAGGAGTTATTGGCGCATGTGACAGTATTCCCTATAGGGGCAGGCTCGAGTGAAGAGAAGAAACTACGCTGCGAGGTAATATGTTTGGTCGCCCCACTGTCAAAGTACCAAACATCTGAGTCTACTGAAGACATGCACTGATCATGAGAAGATGGGTCAAAACTGCAGACAGTAGTAAACGCCCATTCTTCTTCCTCCACAAGATTTGCAGACTCTGTTTTTGGTGTAGAGGCCTCTGCAATAACCATTCCAGCCTCTTTCTTCTTTGCCTCTTTAGCAGCCAGTTTTGGATAGTTCTTTATAATATGATCATTTCCTTTACAGTACTTGCAGAACAATTTCTGCTTTTCTATCCTGGTTCTTCGATTGTGCAGCATTTGCATATTTCTGCTTACTAGTAGAAGAGCTCCATTTTCCTTTGCCCTTCTGACTAGCCAGGAAATCTTGATCTGCAACACGCATAATGGACCTGTTGTGCCTGGACTGATCTTCCTGCAACAGAACAGAGACTAATTCCTCAAATGACAAGGCATTCGGATTGCCTTTCATCATCAACCGAAGAGTAGAGGTAAAACTCTGATATGAATCAGGAAGACCAATCAGAACGGTCTGCACAAGTGAGCTATCTGGTATAACCTCATCGACAGAAATCAATTGTTCCTTTAGGTCTTTGATCTTTGTAAGAAAACTTTCCATAGAATCACCTTCATTCATGCGCTCACTCTCGAACTGTTTTCGGAGGTAAGCAACACGAGCCTCATTCCTAGCCTGGTACAAAGTGATGAGTGTATCCCAAGCATCATTTGCTGTTCTGCAAGAGCGAATGTGAGGAATAATGGCACGTTTGATAGACAAAGCTATCAATGCATGTGCCTGGGCATCTCTGCCATCCCAATGAATCTGCTCTGCAGTAGGTGCAACAGAAACAACAACACGAAAAGGAATCTGCGGAATATCATCTTCGACACCATCTTCATTAGCTCCAACACGTGCATTTGCAGTACCTATCGTTATAGGTGTAACAGGACGTCTTTGAACACCGTGCACAATGTTTCACAATCCTTTTGCAACCAGTACATGTCGCATCATATAAGTGTTGGAGATAGACGTCTGCGGAAGCACGCGAACAGCACAAGGAAGAAGAAGAAGCTTGGAGCACAAACACACAATACTGAATGTATTACTAGAGAATGTACAAAGATAACTAGCCCATTAGGGCAATAGGCGTATATACAAGTCGGGGGAAAAAAACCTCCTAAAGAGGGAAAAAAGTGCCCCAACGGTCCTAGAGTGTTCACACACATCACTACCTAAATATATCAACAAATCCCCCCTGGGAGTGATGCGGTGAACGAGGACCTGGCACTCATGTATAAGGAAGTGCCAAGCTATGTGGAAATCACTCCACAAAAGGAAGTAAGCCCAAAGCTTTGCGGAAAGCTTCAAACTTCTCCCTAGGCAGAGCCTTCGTGAAAAAGTCTGCAATGTTCTCCTGCGTGGGCACATATGCCAAGCTGATCTCCCTAGTAGAGAACCTCTCCCTGACATAGTGATAATGCACCTCAATGTGCTTATTGCGAGCATGGAACACAGGGTTCCTCGCAACTGCCAATGCGCTCTAACTGTCAGTGAAGATGGTGGTGGCAGAAGACTGGCCAACACCCAAATCAGCCATAAGGCATCTGAGCCACACACACTCAACAGTCGCTGTGAAAGTTGCCCTATACTCAGCCTCACAACTGGAAGTGGCCACAGTAGGCTGCTTCTTGCTCAACCAAGATATACATGAGCTACCAAGCATGAAGCAAAAACCACTAGTGGACATACGAGCGTCATAGCAACCAGCCCAATCTGAGTCAGAAAAAGCATGCAAATTTGGCGGTAGTGATCCCCCCTTGGGATAAAACAACCCAAGTAGCCGAGTACCACTCAAGTAGCGAAAGATGCGCTTAACCGGTTTCCAATGCGTGACTCCTGGGCAATGCATAAACCTGCTCATCTGTGAGACAGCAAACTGAATATCTGGCCGAGTAATGCATAAGTAAATCAAGCATCCAACATCCTGGTGATAGAGAACAACATCAAATGCATCTCCAGCATCGTGAAGACTCAATCGTAAACCTGTCTCCATAGGAGTGGCAATAGGCTTACAGTCTTCAAGGCCAAAACGCTGCAATAATGTGTCAATATATTTCGTTTGACACAAAGCCATTCCACCATCAACGCGCATAAACTGAATGCCCAAATAGTGATGCAAATGCCCCAAATCAGACATCTCAAATGAGGCATGCAAATCAGCCTTAAAATCAGCAATATGTGTCTCAATAGGACCAGTGAGCAGCATGTCATCAACATAGACAACAATGATCAGAAGCACATCATTAGCACGTTTAACATATAAAGTGCTTTGAGTTGGACTGTTCTCAAAACCATGTGCAATCAGATAGGCATGTATCTTCTCATACCAAGCACGTGGTGCTTGCTTTAAACCATATAATGCCTTCTTTAACATGCAAACCTGGTTTTCATGCCCTTTCTGCACAAAGCCACGGGGCTGAAAAACATACACTTCTTCATGCAAGTTACCATTTAGAAATGCTATTTTAATAACCAACTGATGTACATTCCAATCGTGATGGGCTGCAAGTGCACAAATGCTCCGAACAGTAGTCATACAGCATGTAGGTGCAAAGGTCTCATCAAAATCAATGCCTCTTTCCTGTGCATAACCCTTTGCAACAAGCCTAGCTTTATACCTGTCAACTGTACCATCAGGTTTACACTTCAGCTTGTATACCCACTTAGTGCCAATGGCCTTCTTGCAAGGAGGCAAGTCACATAAAGACCATGTACCATTCTTCATTATAGCATCGTATTCAGATTGCATAGCAGCCATCGAATTTTCTGAATTTTGTGCTTCATCAAAAGAAACAGGCTCATTCTCATCACAAAGACTAGATGCAGCCATAGCATTGCAATCTGATGCAAAGGAGGCACTATGAGAGCCTCAACGAGTACGATATGAAAAAGATGCATCTAATTTGTTGTCACGCAAAGTCTGCACCAGCCATTTTGGCATAGTTTTTGCCTGCTCAATATCAGCTCTCTCATCAACAAGTGCATCATGTAAATCTGCATCAGAAATGGAATGATCTGCATCATCATATGAAACCTGCAAAGCCTGAGAAATTGCCTCATTAGGACCAGCACTAGCCTGTCCACCTGTAAAAAGAGGCATCAAAGTATCATACATGAGCTAACAGATGTCTCCTTAGTACATGAAAGCAATGGCTGAATAGCATCTTCCACAAAGACAACATCACGGCTAACCAAAATGCTTTTAGTCTGTGGATGATACAGACGATAACCTTTACTTTCAGAATTGTACCCAACAAAAATACATTTTACTACCTTATCATCCAATTTTCTGCGATGTTGTTCAGGCACTAATGCATATGCAAAACAACCAAAAACACGCAGATGAGCAACACATGACGTGCGGTCATGCCAAGCCTCATATGGAGTGATAGACTGCAACGCTTTAGTGGGACACCTGTTCAGTACATATGCTGCACACATGACAGCCTCAAGCCAGAAACTATGTGGTAAAGCCTAACTTTTGACCATGCACCTCGCCATCTCCATGAGTGACCTGTTCTTTCGTTCTGCAACTCCATTCTATTGAGGTGTATACGGCACTGTACATTGGTGTTTTATCCCATGTTCAGCCAGAAATGCATCAAAATCTGAAGACATATATTCGCCCCCCGATCAGAACGAAGGGTGCCTATTTTACATGCTGACATATTTTCAGCCAAAACCAAAAACAGTTTGAAGCACACGAACACTTCGGACTTTGCTTTGAGTGGATATACCCATGCATGCCTGGAAAAATCATCAATGAAAGTCACGAAGTAAAGGTAATTTCCAAAGAGGGTGTCTGCATAGGACCACAGACATCACTATGTACAAGCTGCAATTTCTGCGTAGCCCGAACTGAACCATCTTTTGGAAAGGAAGAAGGCTGCATTTTTTCCAAAATACAACCTTCACAAACATGTTTTCCAGGTGCCTCAAGTTTGGGCAAAGAGGACACCATTTCAGATTTCTGCAGGTGTAACAAACTAGCAAAATTTAGATGACCAAAGCGTGCATGCCAAAGCTTTGCATCTGACATAGGCTGAGAATCATGAACTGCACATGCCGAATCATTCACAGATCTTTCATAGTCTATGAGCTTATACAGCCCACGACATAAAATGCCAGAAGCAATAATCACATCGCCATTTGAGAGATCATGGACTGTACACCTGTCATCAACGAATTTCACAACCAAGCCAATCTTGGCTAATGCAGAAACTAATAACAGGTTCTTTTTTATCCCTGGCACAAATAAAGCATCTGACAAAGTGAAAGAACTACCATCAGCAGTAGTCAGAATGATCTTACCAACTCCCATAACAGGATAAGAGGAGTTATTGGCGCATGTGATAGTATTCTCTGTAGGGGCAGGCTCGAGTGAAGAGAAGAAACTACGCTGCGAGGTAATATGTTTGGTCGCCCCACTGTCAAAGTACCAAACATCTGAGTCTACTGTAGACATGCACTGATCATGAGAAGATGGGTCAAAATTGCAGACAGTAGTAAACGCCCATTCTTCTTCCTGCACAAGATTTGCAGACTCTGTTTTTGGTGTAGAGGCCTCTGCAACAACCATTCCAGCCGCTTTCTTCTTTGCCTCTTTAGCAGCCAGTTTTGGACAGTTCTTTATAATATGATCATTTCCCTTACAGTACTTGCAAAATAATTTCTACTTTTCTGATTTCTTCTCATCTTTATCCTAGTTCTTCGATTATGCAGCATTTGCAGATTTCTGCTTACTATTAGAAGAGCTCCATTTTCCTTTGCCGTTCTGACTAGCCAGGAAAGCTTGATCTGCAACACGCATAATGGACCTGTTCTGCCTGGACTGATCTTCCTGCAACAGAACAGAGACTAATTCCTCAAATGACAAGGCATTCGGATTGCCTTTCATCATCAACCGAAGAGTAGAGGCAAAACTCTGATATGAATCAGGAAGACCATTCAAAATGGTCTGCACAACTGAGCTATCTGGTATAACCGCATCAGTAGAAATCAATTGTTCCTTCAGGTCTTTGATCTTTGTAAGAAAACTGTCCATAGATTCACCTTCATTCATGTGCTCACTCTCCAACTGTTTTCAGAGGTAAGCAACACGAGCCTCATTCCTAGCTTGGTACAAAGTGCTAAGTGTATCCCAAGCATCCTTTGCTGTTCTACAAGAGCGAATGTGAGGAATAATGGCACGTTTGACAGACAAAGCTATCAATGCATGTGCCTGGGCATCTCTGCCATCCCAACGAATCTGCTCTACAGTAGGTGCAACAGAAACAACAGC
Organism: Ceratopteris richardii; assembly: GCA_020310875.1. Classification (NCBI taxonomy): domain Eukaryota; kingdom Viridiplantae; phylum Streptophyta; class Polypodiopsida; order Polypodiales; family Pteridaceae; genus Ceratopteris; species Ceratopteris richardii. The sequence goes on from CM035422.1 coordinate 93,578,807, forward strand.
ACGAACAGGAATCTGCGGAATATCATCTTGGACACCATCTTCATCAGCTCCAACACCTCTATTTGCAATACTTGTTGTTACAGGTGTAACAGGACGTCTTTCAACACCCTGCACAATGTTCCACAATCCTTTTGCAACCAATACATGTCGCATCATATAAGCCCATAATGGGTAGTTGGTACCATCCAACTTATCCTCAACAGCCAACATACGGAATACATCACTGCTTTCAGCCATGGCCGGTGACTAAAATACCTTGATGCAAAAAATTGACTGTATCTCAAAAAGTTGAACGAAACTGCCCAGACGAGTTCTGTTAGACCTGTAGCAGACTTCGAGACGCTTAAACTGGCGAACAGAAACTGGTATATACCTTTGGCACAAAAGGACGAAATAGCCTGTACAAGCGCTGCGATAGTGCGTTTGGAGGCCGAAACAAGCTCAGATCGTGATTTCGGCACCACACAGCAAAGCTGTTTTGATCTCAGAAACACCCTGAGTATGCTCACCAAATTTTGTGTGAATCTGAGACTGCAAACGGAGGAGTGTCGACGGCGCCCTAGAAGAAGCGACGACATGCTCTGATACCAATTGTTGGAGATAGACGTCTCCGGAAGCACGCGAACAGCACAAGGAAGAAGAAGAAGCTTGGAGCATAAACACACAATACTGAATGTATTACTAGAGAATGTACAAAGATAAGTAGCCCATTAGGGCAATAGGCGTATATACAAGCCGGGGGAAAAAAACCTCCTAAAGAGGGAAAAAAGTGCCCCAGCGGTCCTAGAGTGTTCACACACATCACTACCTAAATATATCAACAATAAGCCAATAATGGGTAGTTGGTACCATCCAACTTATGCTCAACAGCCAACATACGGAATACATCACTGCTTTCAGCCATGGCCGGTGACTAAAATACCTTGATGCAGAAAATTGACTGTATCTCAAAAAGTTGAACAGAACTGCCCAGACGAGTTCTGCTAGACCTGTAGCAGACTTCGAGACGCTCAAACTGGCGAACAGAAACTCGTATATACCTTTGGCACAAAAGGACAAAATAGCCTGCACAAGCGCTGCGATAGTGTGTTCGGAGGCCGAAACGAGCTCAGATCGTGATTTCGGCACCATAGAACGAAGCTGTTTTGATCTCGGAAACACCCTGAGTATGCTCACCAAATTTCGTGCAAATCTGAGACTGCAAATCGAGGAGTATCGACGGCGCCGTAGAAGAAGCGACGACCTGCTCTGATACCAATTGTTGGAGATAGACGTCTGCGGAAGCACGCGAACAGCACAAGGAGGAAGAAGAAGCTTGGAGCACAAACACACAATACTGAATGTATTACTAGAGAATGTACAAAGATAAGTAGCCCATTAGGGCAATAGGCATATATACAAGCCGGGGAAAAAACACCTCATAAAGAGGGAAAAAAGTGCCCCGGTGGTCCTAGAGTGTTCACACACATCACTACCTAAATATATCAACATCTCTATCAATCGACAATAAAACAATCACTTACAAGTATGTCCCTCTTTGGGATTGTTGTCATCAAAGCGTAATGTAGGTTGTCTATCGTGGAATTCCAAACAATCGACGCCAAAGAACTTCTACAAAATCAAAGAGAAGAGAAGTTTTAAGACCTAAAGCATAGAGAAAGACAAAGGCTAACAGTACGTGCACTACTTACCAATATCTCAGATCTAAACCGAGGGAGAGAGTGTGTGCGTGTAGAGAGAGAGATCTGTGTGTGTGTGTGTGTGCACAAGTCAATGCAGTTTGCAATTCGCTTCGCGCGAGCAAGCTCAAAAGAAGACAAAAATTACTCAAACACGCGCAAAAAAGTGAAGTTTTGCTCTTGGGTTACCCGTATGTTTAAAAGTGTGCCTCGGTATGTCCGTCGATATGGGCGTCAGTATGGGCATCAGTATGGGCATCGGCAACTTCCATTAAATTACCGAAGCTTATACCGATACTCATACCGATGCTCATACCGATGCTTATACGGACATCTGCAGAGCACACCGAGGACCTGTTTAAAACGGTCATACCGACGATTACTTGACCATTGGTATCTTTAAGTCATCACTTTCGACGTTTATATCGGCGCCGCGAATGACCGTCGGTATAAGCAGTGTGGATATGCCCCTCATATGTAGTAGTGAGGATGACATTTTCATCTCACAACAAAAGTATACTAAAGAAATTCTTATGGCATTTAGAATGATGGATTGCAAACTAACTAGGCCACTTATGGAGGTAAATCACAAGCTATCTATGCATGATAACATGCCTAACATAGATGTTAAGAATGTCAGTGCAGTTAAACCAAAGCCCACATACTTGTTTAACTAGATTATGTTTAACGTATTGGCATAACCTACGAAAGGCTTCATATGATCAACCTATTGTAAAAGTACTTCATATTTATCCTTGTAAACGTGGATTACACCCACGAGGAGTTAGGAAGCTCTAAATCACGCATCACTTGGTTGTTGAACAATGAGAGAGTCTATCCTATATGTTAGCATTCACCTTTTAGGTAGACGCTTGAATGTGAATTCAAACTTTGGCTCCAAGTTTAGTTATAAGAGGAGGATCTAGAAGACCCACGTGTAATCTCCAAGTTGAGAGATCATTTTGTAGTACATCCATTGTGAAGTGAGAGCTCACCTTATAGATCACTCATTTCTCACACATTGAGCAATGTTTGATTGCCAATGACATTGTATTTTTACATGTTTTAATACATATATAATCATTACATTCTCATCTTACTTCTCTTTCATAAACTCATCACAATAGTGATCTTTTCAGAGCTTTTTCTAAGTGTTGATCATTTGCAATGACTTAAAGCATGATAGAATGAGCATTTTATCTATTACAATCCTACAAAGACTCATTAGCATTGCTTCTCAGGATCGTAAGATATTAGCATATCTTTGCTCACTCATCTAATGATCGTTCCAGCCCGTGAATGTCGAGATGGAGCTGTGACTTGCTAAACTTCCTTGTCTACATGTAGTCCATCATTTTTTATGAAATAACTCATTATTTTTAGCTTACTAAGTTAATAAGAGTTTCCCAAAAGAAATTAAGTCAGTTGTTACTGTGCTCAAAGAATTGTGCAAAACACTAAACAGGTGTAAGAACAAAAATAGCACATTTTTTGTTCTTGCATGAACTTCAACATGTTTATTTTGGTCATTGATTGTTGGATCATCTGCAAATATATATATATATATATATATATATATATATATATATATATATATATATATATATATATATATATATATATATATATATATATATATATATATATATATATATATATATATATGGTTATTTGTGTTCATTAGCAAGATAAAGAGGCCCATGACACTCTCTTGCTATCATTCTTAGGAGGTGTGAAGTAGGATCTAGCTACACCACTTCAGCTCTTGTTACTATCCACCATCTCCTCCAATAGTGGTATGAGAACAACAACAATCAAGATGGTAGATGGAGTTCCATCCTTCATTGACACATTGGACAGGAACAACTAGTCAGCATGATCACTAAGGATGCAAGCCTACCTTCAAGGGAGAAGTTTATATGGATACATTTGAGGAGATAAAGAGATGCCAATCTTTAGGAGAAAGCATCAGCCTACAAGGGAAGAGCAAGAGAACTTGACCACATGGTGTGCAAAGGAGGCTCTTTCTAGGTCATATCTACTAAAATCAATCTCTGATTTCTTGTTACCACATGTTACGAATTTCAAGACCTCCCAAGAGACTTGGAAGTACTCTCATCATATTTCTCCTCAAACAAAAGAGCTAGGAAATATCAGTTGTGGATCAAATTTACAACCCTAAAGAAGCAACCAAAGCAAGGAGTGGCTGATTATATAACCATGATGAAAGATGTGGCTGATCAACTTGTAAGCATTGCAGACGAGATAGAAGAAGAACACATACTAAGGCAGATCATTAATGGAATCAAGGATGATGAAAAGTGGGAGTCCTTCACCATGGCAATTGATCTCTACATGGACTTGCAGATACCTAACCTCAACACCTTGATGGGGCAACTCTCCAATCACAAGAAAAAGCTCAATAGAAATGGTGACAATTCAAGAGGTAACTAATCTTCTGCCCTTTATATAGATAAGAAGAAAGCTAAGGATAAAGTTAAAAGCCAGAAGAGTCAAGAAGAGGCTAGTACCCCTCAAGATAATTATGGAGGAAGAGGAAGACGTTCTAGAGGAAGGGGTAGAGAAGGAAAGCAAGGGAGCGGGAGACCCTACAACAACTCACCTTGCAACATTTGTGGTCTTCGCAACCACATCATTGAAGAATGTTTCAAGAATACAAGGATTCAAAGGGGAAGGGGCTTCCATAGAGGTAGCTATGGGCAATCAAGAGGTAGATACAACATTGGTGGAGGCAACTACAACCATAACTACAATCAAGAATACAACAACAATTATCAAGGAGGTTTTAAATGAAGAAGGTAATAGAACAACTATAATGAAGACCAATAAGACTCATTAATCATCATGAACATGACATCCAATCAAGGTTAAGATGATGAGCATCTTTTCTACATTGATTTAGGTTGTCCCAATCATGTGGTTGAAAATGTAGCTCTATTATCTGATCTTGAAGAACCCAAAGGGAAGCATTAAGCTCTATCATGTGGTGGGGGGTCCAAGGCGGCAATCATTTGAATTTGTTACGTCGGTTCAACCGGTCTAAGCCGTGTATGGAAATTACATGGGTGGTAGCTGCTCACGCTCTACCACCCATGTATAGCCGTCCACGGAAGGCCACCCATGATCCTATATATACATGACTTCTCCACTACCTGAGACATCGAATTGATCTAGCATACCTCTACCTTGTATCCCCCTATCTAGAGTTGTCTAGATCAACATTTAAGCTCTACCTTGAGAGTGGACGGGTGGACAACGCCATCATCTTTGTACTTGCCGTTAGTAAAAAATTGTTGAGATTCTCCTATATCTGTTATCTTCTCTACTACTTCTCCTATGTTATATTGTGTAACTATTGTCTTTCAGATTTTGTTTGGAATGAAGGTGTAAATAGAGAACTCACTTGTATATATATTCGTGAATATAATTGAGTGACTGAAAGAGATATAGGATTATTGCAAAAATAGCTAGAGCAATCCTAAATGAAAAGCATATGCCCTCAAGGTTTTGGTCTAAAGCGGTAAATATAATAGTATATTTGATGAATCATATGCAGCCTTCTACAACACATAATATAACTTCTTTAGAGGTTTGATATGATAGAAAACATGTTATTGATCACTTTTGTGTGTTTGGTAATGTTTGTTTTGCTATGGTTCGATATGCATTGAGAACTAAACTAGAGTTGAAAGCATAGAAAAGCATTTTAATGGGTAATCCAAAATAATGAGAAAGGATATAAGCACAATGATCCAATTAGAAGGAAATGATTATTAATTGACATGTATGCTTTCATGAGTTCCTATCTTGGTATACAAATCATATTTTCTAGGCTCAACAATAAATGCAAAAGAAATTGAGGATGGTCATGCTAAAGAAAGGTTATCACCTACATTAAATGGGAAAAGAAAAGGTAATGCGAAGCTTGTTCAATTAAGTGATAAAGTAGGAGTTCGTCAAAGTTCTAAATCTAATTGATAAAACATAAATATGAACTTAGGAGAAGTTCAAGAGAAAGAAAGCCCACACAAAGGTATATTCAGTCTTATTGTGTCTCCAATTCAACATTTATTTCAAAACTTATTGAAGAATAGTAACCTACAGGTTTTGAAGATGCAAAATGGTCCAATGCGGTGCAAGAAGAGATAGATCCATTGTATGAGAACAAGACATGGTAGCTTGTGGCATGACATAATATGATGGGGTTAATTACTAGTCGCAAAATGCTTTGTGAAAACATATGGAAATGAATATGAGGAGACAATTAGTCTAGTTCCAAGAATATCAACGATATAAACTATTGTAAGTGTTGCACCAAGTAAATTTTGTAATATATTTAAACTTGATATTAAAAATGCATTTTGAATGGTCCATTATAAGGAGAGGCTTATATGGAGCAATCCAAAACATATTAAGATGGAAAACACCTAAATTTTGTTTGAAAATTTACGAAAGCGTTATATAGTTTGAAATAGGCACGTGGAGCTTGGAATCATCGATTTCTACGCTATTTGGAAGCTTAAGGATACAAACCAAATGTTGCAGATCCTTCTTTGCATGTGAAGATTATAAGAAATCGATGTTTGTATATTTATAATTATGTTGATGACCTGATCATCATCATTGCAAGAAGTGTGTTTGACGAGATTGACAAATCTTAAGCATTCTTCTTATGTCTTTCAATATTTTTTGTTTGGTTAATGTTCCCATACGGCCTTAGTAATGGCTCGTAAGAGGGTGGCTCGAGGAGCGCATATGCTACATTCTTTGGTGGAAGCAATGTTTCCAGAAACCATGGGTAAGTTTGACAACTTGAGATGTGAATGTAGCACTTGCTTCCATGAGGCTTTCATGCACTCTCTGCATTCAACGTTCGGGTGGCGCTTGTGGCGATGAGAATCACTAATCTTCTGGTATTTATATTTATCTAAAGATGTATCTGTATGCATGCACGTATATCTATATTTATGTTTGTATGTATGTATATTTCTATTTATGCATTTACGTATGTGTGTGTTTATGTATGTGTTTATGTACGTACGTGTGTCCATGCCTTAGTGTATGGATGCATGTATAGGTTTACAATTTCATTCATGCGTGCATAGGTTAACGCATGTACATCTCTTTGTGTGTAGAACAAGGATCCATTCAAGTAGATAGCTATAACCGTTTGAAGTGTGTTCTTGCATGTATTCGAACATCTATCCCTATGTGTTTGTGCACGACCATGTATGCATTTACGTATGTGTGTGTTTATGTACGTAAGTGTGTCCATGCCTTAGTGTACGGATGCATGTATAGGTTTACGTTTTCATTCATGCCTGCATAGGTTAACGCATGCACATCTCTTTTTGTGTAGATCAAGGATCCATTCAAGTACATAGCTATAACCGTTTGAAGTGTGTTGTTGCATGTATTCGAACATCTATCCCTATGTATTTTATGAGGATTGTGAGTATTTTATGAGGATTGTGAGTTTGAATGTTAGCGAGTTCAAAAGTAATTCCGTTGCGTAGAACAGTATCAATATAAGACTAATTCAATAAGAAAGTCATAATGCTCCTGTTCGTAAGGCAAAACATCGAAGCTTAGAAGTTGCTCTGCCTATTAAACGAAACCTTAGAACTAGAAGAAAGATTCTATGAAGGATTTTGAATTTTTTGTTTTTTGCCCGCGTTTAATGGCTCATTTTGTGTATCTTGGGGTTGGGCGCAAATGTTAATCCCTGGAGACCATAAAGCGGCTTCTCTTGAGACTGAGCATCAGATGTATGAATCTTCTTATTTCTACAGATACTGAGTGTCCAATTTCTAGATCTGGGCTTGATTGAGAAGTTCCGAGATGAATATGCCTTTAAATACTTGAAACGGGGTTGTAATGAACCTTAATAACATCATCATGTCCATTTCTTGGCACGAGATCTAGTCCACGCAACTTTGATGCATAATTAAGTTGATGTATAATTACCTTAGCCTTCATAGGTTCAATTTATCTTCTCCTTTTGATAGCATTCTCTTGTGTAGTGGCCATACTTGCCACAAATGAAGAATCCTTCTGAATTGGGTTGTCTCTATTATTGTTGTATCTTCCTTCTCTACCTCTAAACTTGCCACTTCCTCTTGATTAAGAATATTTGCTTCTTTGTTCATGATTAGAGTCACCACTTAATCCTCTCCCTTGCTACTATGTTCATTTGCCTCCATTCCTTCCTCTTCTCTTACCTTTACCTACATAGAAATCCTTCCACTTCTCATCATCCCTAAGCCCATTCAAGGTGTATGCAACTAGGTCATCATCATCTATGTGACAAACTATGGAACCCAATGCATCACAAACCTCTTTGATTTTCAAAATGTTATAATTTATGTTGCTACTAGGGGTTTTCCTCATGTTGTCTAGTTCATTGTTTGACTTAATCATCTTGTATTTGGTTACTCCTATTTTGAGACCCAATGCCTCTAAGATAGACAAGGTATAGCCTCCTCTAGTCACCTACTAGTTTTGGAGGTAGTCCTCTCATAATATTCAGAGATTCAAGATGAACTTTGAGAAAGCTTTAGAAGATCTGATTAGGTTCTTAAAAGCCAAAGATTACAAGAAATGAATGAGAAATGATAAGGAAACCTTGGGAAGAACTCAACATAGCTAAATATGTCACACACAAACATGTGTGATCTAGATATAGCTTCTCAGAGATGAGTGAAATCTCAAGCATGGACATGGCTTGCTAGACAAGGCATCTACTAGCTTATTCAAATGCTTATAGAGTCCCACAAGTGGGATCATTCACTCGATGCTCTTTGTGTGTAGATATAGAGTTGAAACGTTTCTTACAAGTTAGGAATCACTTTTCTTAAATTATAGGCTTTTAATCGCACATAAGTGTGATTCAAAACATGCTTTTTCTGAAGGGGAGTTTAAATTCAGAATTGATGTTACATTTTTGTGCTTAAAGACCTGTGCCATGTAGCTCCAAATCGTATCCATCCAATGGTCCATTTATGACTAAGGTTCAAGCTTGAATCTCAACATGTATGTATGTGTGTGTCCGTACTGTATGTAGGCATGTTTGAGTGTATGCTTTTATTCGTGTATGCATATATTAACGCATGTACATCTCCTTGTGTGTATGACAATGATCCGTTCATGTACATATGTGTGTTATATATGACCGTGTAAATTGTGTTGTTGCTGTATTCGAACATGTATGCCTATGCGTCTGTCCATGATCACGTGTGTATGTATTTATAAACATACGCATTTTAACATATGTGGATGTACTAATGTACGTATTATGCACCCATGCGTATTTGATCAGGTTGATAACCTCCGACGATGGTGAATAATGAGTGAGTGAGATTTTTGCTATGACACTAAATTTCATGACGTTTCATGACATTGAATGTTAAGGAATTCAAAAGTAGGTCTCTTTTGCGTAGAAGTGGGTACTCAAATGAAATATAATTAATATGTGTTTGCTTGTGTGCATGAATAGCATGACTGTAAGACTAACTGAATAAGAAATTCTCAATGATCCCGTTCATCCGGCTTAGCGCCGTGGCTTACAAGTTGCTGTGCCTATTAAACGAAACCCTTGAACTAGTAGAAAGACATATACGAATAAATACTTTGTTTGCCCTTGCTAGATGGTTCCTTTTGTGTCGCTTGGGGTTTGGCGCAAAATTTAGGCCCTCGACACCATAAGGCGGCTTCTCTTGAGCATGAGTATCAGGTGTAACAATTTTCTTATTCTATATGTACTGAAGTGTCAAATATCTAGATCTTGGCTTCATTGAGGACGCACAAAGACGTATATGGCTTAGAATACTTGAAACGGGGTTGTATTAAATCAAAATGTTCATTTCTTGGCACGAGATCTAATCCACGCAACTTTGATGCGGCCCTCCGAGTGGTGAACTGATGGATTTCGGGTTTTTCAAGTGTAAAATGTGGCTTGCGGCTTGCGGGGTTGAGCTCAATGAGACAGCCCCGCAATGTTGGGTCCACTACGTAGTGCAATGTCGGCCGTGGACCCAAAACATTTCAAATAGACCTCCATCAGAATGGTGGGCCGTGGTGGATGCCTTGCTTCTACACTGGTAGTTATAGTTGTCAACGACAATGATGTGCTTCCAGCATGTCCGTTATTCATTGATGGTTGAACTATGACAAGTTGAATGGAGTTTTCGGGGTTGTTTATTGCACCCCATGTGCTTGGGATCACTGTATGCGTGAACGATATAGCCAGAAGCCAATAAGCAAACCGTCCGAACAAGAGAGTAATCAACGGCATCATGGAACTGCAACTATGCCTCCACTCGAGGATGACCCCTTTAAATACCGAATGGATTCAGGATCGGGCAGGAGTCACACTGTCCTCCATCCCTAGATCTCTGTTCTTCAGGGATAGACTGGTATCTCACCTTGTTGTTATTATGGAGCTTGTGTACATTCCTGTTGCATTCCTCTCATGTCTCTCCATCCTTATTCTTGGGATGACGCCGGCCTACAGCCTTAGTACTGGCTCGCAAGAGGGCGGCTGGAGCAGTGCGCACGCTACATTCTATGGTGGGATCGACGCTTCCGGAACCATGGGTAAGTTTGATAACTTGAGATGTGAATGTAGCAGTTGCCTCTATGCGCTTTGATTCACTTTCTTAAACTCTGATTGGACGTACAGGTGGCGCTTGAGGCTATGGAAATCTCTACTCTTCTGGTTACGGAACGAGCACCGCTGCCCTGAGCACTGCTCTCTTCAATGGCGGACTAAGCTGTGGCGCGTGCTCCGAGATTCGCTGTGATTCCTCGTCTGATCCGCAGTGGTGCATTTCTGGAAGTTCTGTTGTGATTACTGCCACAAACTTTTGTCCTCCAAACAACGCTCTGCCCAACAACGCAGGTTGGTGGTGCAACCCTCCTCTGCAGCACTTTGACATGGCACAGCCGGCGTACAAAAAGATTGGAATCTACAAAGCCGGCATTGTGCCTGTGCAGTACAGACGAGTTCCTTGCAAGAAACAGGGCGGAATTCACTTCACAATCAACAGGCACTCGTACTTCAATCTAGTGCTTGTAACCAACGTGGCTGGAGCCGGAGATATCCGTTCTGTCTCGGTAAAGGGATCCCGCACCGGATGGCAGCCCCTGACCAAAAACTGGGGACAGAACTGGCAGAGCAATGCCTTATTGGATGATCAGAGCCTTTCGTTCCAAGTGACCACCAGCGACGGCCGCAGTGTCACCTCCTACGACGTTGCACCTACCGACTGGCGCTTCAGCCAGACATTCAGTGGCGAGCAGTTCTAAGTGCTGTCGTATACTACAGCGCAGCGATAGCATATAATGCTTAATATGTGGATGCAAATCAAATGATGTATATACAAAAATGAGATTCACATCCAGCAGGCTGAGGTCGCTATTCACTTTCCTGCAAGCAACCCGCCGTTAGATATGTATTTCACAGAGACCGAATACTAGGAAATACGTAATCCTTATATTGCTCGAATGCAATTTCAAGACATGCTCTGTATAATGGGCCACTTTCTTGAGCTCTGAGGCCTTCAACAGTGCCCACGTCTCTCACGAGCAATGTTTGATATGTATTTCACAGAGACCGAATACTAGGAAATACGTAATCCTTATATTGCTCGAATGCAATTTCAAGACATGCTCTGTACAATGGGCCACTGTCTTGAGCTCTGAGGCCTTCAGCAGTGCCCACGTCTCTCACAAGCAATGTTTGATATAGGTTGTACGCCTAAACATATGTACGTATCTGCCACGACACTTGGATTTTCTTGAATTACTTAAACAACGTAAAGAGAAAACTCTATGGAGCTCAGTTATCTTCTCCCGATTTTCTCCTGAACCTCCATCTCTGTAAAGCTTTCAGTTGTTTAATTCCAATGGCGTCTTTGTATTTTCAAGTTTTTTTTCTTTTTTGGAAAAGAAATGGTCAATATCGTTAATTCATCCTGTTTTGTAATGGATGCAAGCATCAACTGCGTGCAATAGCGCATGACTCATGGAATAACAGATCTGGTTGTTTTTTTTTCTCTTTACAGGAAGTGCGGTGGAACCGAAATCCCCTGTTCTCGCATTAATTAAAGAGCAATTTCTTCTTTTGTTTTAAAGAACAAGGTTGAGAGAAGCCTAATCTCCGTTTTCTTTCGTTTTTAGAGGAAGCCCAGTAGATGCCTAATCTCTGTTTGCTTGAATTAATTGAAAAAACAACTCTACAACTGAAGGGGCATAGTACGGATAAGGCCCCTTTGTATGTGCTCAAAGTAGAGGTTAGAAAATGTTAGAGTTCCCAAAAGATGACAGCAAGAAAGAATTACCCAAAGCAAAACACATAACACTTGTTTAGATTGACTGAGGGCATTACAACCAGCCTCAGAATATTGACCACTAGAAGAAAGAGTTCAACCTTACACCACTACAACAAAGAGTTGAACTGAGATTCAAGAAACGAAAAGCCCAACCATCCAACCTATCATGGATAGGTTTGAGATTCTAGGAACACGAGTGGAGTTTCCAGGGATATGTTGTTCTAATGTCATTTTATGTTCTATTTGCTCGACATCCCACAAAGAAAACGCTCACCTCTAATTCACATTTGGCGGTCGAAATGAAAACGCCTACAAGCAAAAGCTTTTTAACATTTATATTTTTTCTTTCGCATTGTAGGATTGGCCCCAAGTGCATGAGAGGCCTCTCTATGCAAGTTTGAAGCTAAGTAGAGGAGTTCCCATCTTCCTTCCTTGATTGAGTTGCAATGGAGGTTTCAAGGAAGAAACATTCTTTTCTTTCTATGAGAGCAATAGAAATAAATAAAAGATGTATTGATAACAAGTGTTATCGGATGTATAGGGGGCACATCCATGGCTCTGTAATTAAGTATTACAAGATAATCCCATTCCTGGAAGAACAATAGTAAAGACAAATCATTACATGAAAAGGGAGCATATACATTAGTATACACAAAAAAACATAAAACATCTTTCACTGGAGTAAAGAGATAATAATCTCAGCCTCCACTTGTTTAAGATAATTTGGCTCCAAATCTAAGGAACTAGTTTTTCTTCAACATCTCTAATGGCCTCCCTAGCTTAGGGGTTGAGGGGGCCCAATAAATATCAAAAGAGTATTCCATGGAATATTTTCTAACAAACTAAGAAGTCATATATATTTGTTAGGCCAGTTGAATCGACCTAGGCTCTCTATGGGAACTACGCAAGTGGTCGCCGCCCATGTTCTCCAACCCATGTATAGCCATCTCTGAAAGGACACCCATTACCATATATATGCATGACCTCTACACTACCCCAAATATCGAGCAAGTAAACATAGATGTTCCTTGTAACTCCATGTCTAGATTTTTCTAGATCATCATTTAAGCTCTACTTTCAGAGCGCATCGGAGGAGAATGCCATCATCTTTGTACTTGTTAGTAGAAAATGTTTGAGAATCTACTATATTTGTTATCTTCACTACTACTACTCATGTGATATATTGCATAATTAATGTCTTAAATGGTATCAGAGCCTCCAGGTTCTAATAGCTTGAGAAGAATCACTATTTCAGCATATTATGACACTAGAATATCATTAGATTATTCAAGTGATTACATGAAGGATTCATCATCACACACTTGTTTTCGTGCTCGAGTTAATTTTAATGCTACACCTATTGGAATTTGTCACTCCACCTATTGGATTTTGTCTAGCTATATTCATTGAAGGGAAGTTGGATGGAACCTACTATATGCTCTCGAAGTTCAAAATTTATGTAGTTTTGGACTACCTACAACTTACTTGACACTATTATGGGACCATGTGTATATGTTCTTAAATAAAACATATAGGTGCTTGGTCAACCATAAATGATATGTTTGACTGCATTTGTAACAACTAAGAAGTCTATGTTCGTGTTCCTTGTGTAGTGTGTTTTCTATGTATTCTGCAGCCTTTGTTCAGAGTACCATGAGTGGCACATAGAGCTCACTTTACTAGTTCAAGGATATCGTCCTGAAGATCTCTAGAAGGAGAACACATTGTGGTGCATCATCATTGAAATACTTCAGGGGATTGGATCTAGAGCCTATATTATTTGAAGATCCAAAAAGCTTCAGTATTTATTATTCAATGAGATCTAGATCTTTTGAAAGTTTGGAAGAGGTGGAATGTTGATGCATAATGTGCAATTGTCACGAGTGTAAGTGATTCTATCTGTACTTTAGTTCAACATACTATTAAAGCACATGAGGCTTCGGGCATATTGGCTTGTCACTGTGACCATGAACCAAACTATAACATACAATCTAGAAAACCAATTGGAAAATGAAAAGCATTCTCATTATGAACAAGGCTAAAGATTTTATTAAACGAATAAAATAGCTATAAGATCAATTGGTTGTAATTGGTGTTTTATAACACAAGAACAACTGGCTTGAAGGTGCGTGCATATTCTTCAACAAAGTATGATGGATTAGTAAGAGCCATTAGAAGTCAGGTAAGACTAACTCCCCTTACATTTGAAGAGGTTTGTGCGATGCTCTTAGAAGAGGAGATGTGGTTGAAGAATCAGCAAGTTACAAGCAATGTTGCATTCTTAGCCAACACAAAACGAAGAGGGCCTTCTAATGGATCAAAAAAATGTCAAAAAAAGAAAAAGTTCACAAGAAGTTGCTTTTATTGTGAAAAGAAAGGTCGTGCCATCAAGGATTGCAGAAAGAAGCAAGTTCATAAACGAAATGGGACTATAAAATCATCTTGGAATAACAAAGAGTCTACAAACAAAGAGGAAGCCAAGCAGATGCCTAATCTCTATTTTCTTGAATTAATTGAGAAAAAAACTTTACAACTGAAAGAGGCATAGTACGGAGAAGGCCTCTTCGTATTTGCTCAAAGCAGAGGTTAGAAAATCTTAGAGTTCCCAAAAGATGACAGGAAGATGGACCATTCAAAATGCATTTTTAATATCAAGTTTAAATATATTACAAAATTTACTTGGTGCAACACTTACAATAGTTTATATCGTTGATATTCTTGGAACTAGACTAATTGTCTCCTCATATTCATTTCCATATGTTTTCACAAAGCATTTTGCGACTAGTAATTAACCCCATCATATTATGTCATCTCACAAGCTACCATGTCTTGTTCTCATACAATGGATCTATCTCTTCTTGCACCGCATTGGACCATTTTGCATCTTCAAAACCTGTAGGTTACTATTCTTCAATAAGTTTTGAAATAAATGTTGAATGGGAGACACAATAAGACTGAATATACCTTTGTGTGGGCTTTCTTTCTCTTGAACTTCTCCTAAGTTCATATTTATGTTTTATCAATTAGATTTAGAACTTTGACGAATTCCTACTTTATCACTTAATTGAACAAGCTTCGCATTACCTTTTCTTTTCCCATTTAATGTAGGTGATAACCTTTCTTTAGCATGACCATCCTCAATTTGTTTTGCATTTATTGTTGAGCCTAGAAAATATGATTTGTATAACAAGATAGGAACTCATGAAAGCATACATGTCAATTAATAATCATTTCCTTCTAATTGGATCATTGTGCTTATATCCTTTCTCATTATTTTGGATTACCCATTAAAATGCTTTTCTATGCTTTCAACTCTAGTTTAGTTCTCAATGCATATCGAACCATAGCAAAACAAACATTACCAAACACATAAAAGTGATCAATAACATGTTTTCTATCATATCAAACCTCTGAAGAAGTTATATTATGTGTTGTAGAAGGCTGCAAATGATTCATCAAATATACTATTATATTTACCGCTGTCGTAGAGATTCTCATCTCTACTCTCGCTTCTTCTTGCTTCAAATCAAAACATTCTTTGGAACAAAAGCTCAAGATGAAAAGCTCTTCTGGAATTGTATCTGTGTGATGCACAGAGGCTCAAGCATTGAAAGTCACACAAAACCTTTGAATCACATCGAAGTGGGTTTATTATAGATTTATTATCAATGCTCAAAGAATCTCGCAGTTCATCCAAAGAGAAAAAGATTAAATGATCGAAGTTTAGTGAAGCCATTTTTCCATCACTAAATTGAGAATATTATAATTGAGTATATTATATTTGCGATTTGTTTTGGCATAAAGGGAGAGGTCAGTCGCTGCAAAAGGATTGGAAGCGCTCAGTTCATGGTAAAAAGGATGAAAAGTTGAATCCTATTTAGTGAAAAAGAGAGGCAGAGGAAGAAAGACCAATAAAAAGAATAGATGGCGCTCAAAGTTAAGAAAAAGTGGGGAAAAGCTACGTGCGGGAAAAATTCTGAGGAAAGCATATGTGATAGGGGGGGTCGGTCCTTCGGCTAGGTGGCGGTTCCGACAGCTTCTGACAACAGCAGAGATAGAGGAAGGAGAGAGCCAGAGAATCGTGGGCGATTGTTCGAGGGCAGCAGGTATCTGAGGGGAGAAGATGGCTAATACACGGGAAAGGAAGTTCTAAAGATATGCAGAAGTCAGTTGTCTGGAGGATCTGACGCACGTTGGTGCAGCAATCATCGGACGCTCACGAAAGTTTTACGGGAGAATTGGAGAGAGACATCTGAAGATGCGCATACTAAAGCTTCTAACATCCATTTATTTTCGGACTGTTCTATCTACGCGGGATTCTCATAAGGATGCCAGCGACTCTCTGTTGATTGCAGATAAAGAAGGTAGAAGCTGAGAAAGAAGAAGAGTTCTCATGATTACCTGCGGTTAGCGGAAGACAAGGAGGATCCAGCGGCATTTCTACGTTCAACTATTTGATCTTGATAAAGGATGCAAGTATTATCTGCGCATTTTTGGCATTGCTACTTTTTTTTCCGGAGATTCAACACTCAGAGTATGACTTACCTCTGAACAGTACCAATGTTAGATTAAATTTAGTTTTGTACTTCCTTTTTGTTACTCTCACGTCTATATCAGCGTTTCTATGCATTTTTCATCTTCGCAACAAACTCATGATAACATACAAACTAGGGCGCTGGATAGGAATCTGTCTTACTTACATACATAAGTAGTAAATGCTTATTTCCTTCACCCTTATACTTATGCTTAAGAAAATAATAATAATAGTGAGATTGCATTTACTACGTTCATTGCGCGTTGTATCCAAACGTGCATTAATCCCTTTTCTATTGATTTAAGTTTGTATTGATGACGCGATAATTATTTTTGATATTACTTGAAAACTATTCAAGATTCAAAATACAAATTTTCCCTCGATGATTTGATTGTCATGCATGGAGTTGTATGTCCAAGTGTTTGGTTACATTCTGTTTTTAATCCTACTAGTAAATCGATTTTCTGTGTAAATCGATCACGAGTTTAGGAACTTAGAAGGAATGCTTCATTACGACCTTTCAAATTTAACTGAACAGATGGAAACATTGGCAAATCATGTAAAAGAAATCTCTTCCTTCAAAACTATAGGTCAGGAAATTACAAGTTTAAACGAGAACATTGCACGATTAAACAATCGAATACAAGAAAGTGCTACATGTAAATTCAAAGATAAATATCAAGTACAAGTTCAAAGTAGATCTATGTACCAAAACCTTTTACCCGGTTATCGAAGATTTGATCCTACGGCATTATATCAAAGACCAAAGAGAATTGTAAGGTGCTTCTGGTGTGACCAACTAGGTCATACTTATAGGAATTGTCTGGCTTATGAGAAAGCATGTAGGCAACATTTGGTATTAGAAAACGAACACAATCCTTTGCATTTAAACTTAGGTAGAGGTGGGATGGTAAATTATTTTGAACAAAAACAAGTCCGATCAAGATCAAACAAACAAGTAAAAAAACATTGGAGAGTAAAACGTGAAATTACCACAAAATCTAATGATCAAGACAATATTATGATGGATAATCCACAAGTTGAACTGATGATGCAAGATATTAACCTAAATGGTAAGCAAGAACATGAGAGAACAACTTATGAGAAACCAGACAAAACAAAAGATTTTCATAATATATTAATTGAGTAAAAATCTTTACTGAATGATCAAACTCTTGAAGAAGAGAAAAGTGAAAAGATGGAAGAACAAGTGAATCTTGAAACTGGCAATCAATCTAATACTAAAGGAAAAATTGAGAAAACTAAACAACTAAGTAATGCAAATGAGAATGCAAACAATGAGACAAATTTTAATGAGAAAGAACAAGAAATTTTGGCAAAAATTATCAATCAAGTTACACAAAACATGACGAAGTCAACAAAAACCATTAAAAGGAAGAATGAGTTATGTATGCAAGAAATTTTTGATGTTTTGTGTTAAAATTATTGTTTCTTACTAATGCGTTTTGACAAGTTATTTTGACAAAACTGGTACAAGAAGCCAAATTGATAAGAGGATATGTTATGATCAAGTTTATGATTGTTTATTGAATATTTTTTATCCGTGACTGGTATTTATATGGGAGTTACAACCTACTTCCTCAACAAAAAGGTATTTATATGGGAGTTGTATCTCTCCCTCATCAAAAGATAATTATGAATGGGAGTTACAACCTACTTCCTCAACAAAAAGGCATTTATATGGGAGTTGTATCTCTCCCTCATCAAAAGATAATTATGAATGGGAGTTATAACCTACTTCCGTATCAAAAAGGTATTTATATCGAAATTGTTTTACAAAATTAAAATTATGAATTTCATTAATGATTTAAATATTGCTTTTCTAATCAATGTTTTGAGTGGTTTAATGTAGGTCAAGCAAGAAAAGAAAATTGATGAAAGCTGCAAAATTTGACTTAATGTTACTTCGGGGGGTTTTTACAGATGAATTATCTAGAAGTTTTGAATTGAAAAATTTGGTTTAAATGTGCTAATATTTATGTTTTTTCACGAGTTTGTTTTCAAGATATTTTTCAGGTTCAAGATGAAGAATGGGAATTTATGGACAACCAAGATTTTCTTCAAGAGTAGAATATGAAAACCTTTTACTTCCAGTTTTGCACCATTTTATTTAACCGTGCATTTCAAGTATGCATTAAATTATGTATGAACACATATTGAGTTTTTCCCTTAGGTGCACGTTCATTTGCACCAATATCAATTGTAACAGGTATTATGAAATTTGTGAGAAAATTCTCAGTACAGGAAATAGAAACCCTCTTCATCAGAAGCTCTTATCTCTTATGCACCATAATTTTGAAAATGCACTTAAAGTATGCATGTGGTAGGGTCACACTACATGACCATGCATTTAGGCACAAACTAAGTATTACCCTTGCACATAAGAGGGACTGTAAGGATGAATGTAGAATCACATTGATATGTATGTGAGTGAGAGCACCAACCTCACCATCAGAAGCCATTTTCTTTATTGATTGCACCATTAATTTTATACATGCATTTTCGAAAGTGTGCATATAAATAGGGATAATTACGCAGCCGTGCATAAGGCACTTCGACTTTAAAACCCATGCACATATTATGCTATGAAATTGACTTTTATCATGAAGCAGAAAACAGGTTTATTCTCAAGTTATTTGGCGCATCCGGAGGATGCAAAGATTTGGTGGGGGTGAATGTCCTAGAGATATTCATCTCTACTCGTATGTCTTGATCAATGTCTTGGATTATTATCTTGGTTTTTCACCTTGTGGAATTCAAGGGAGTGATGAAGATCTGAGCTAGTATGATACAAATGATACAAAAGGACAAGAATTGATTCTTTACCAATTCATATAGTTTCAATCATATGATTCGGAAAATTAGAGATCTCTATTTATACAAAGTTTGTGATGGACCACAAGTACATGCAAGTAAGGAGGAGGTCTGCGTTGATCTGAAGAAAAAGGAGTTCACAAAAGGAAAGGTGGACATCTGCGCGTGAAGAGAATGGTCGGCCGATTGCCAGAAGGATAGGAGGAGAAAAATCATCAAAGGAAAAAGGAGAGAAGGCATGGTCTTCGTGGATGGAGGCACGCTGAAGAAAAGAAGGTATAAACGGGCTCGCTTGGAGAAAACAAGGAGGAGGAGGTGTTCTTCGCGAATGAAAGGAAATGCAGAGGAATGACGGAGAAATGAATTGACGCCTGGAACCATTATGCTGAAACGAAGCGCTACCTGTTGGCTGAGGATGATAGTGCTACTAATCGAATGATATTCAGAGAAGAAGACATGAAGAATGACAAAGAAGAGCGACATCTGAGGAAAAGGAAGAGCGCACACGGAAGAATGAAGAGCAGAGGCGCATGATGATAGGAAAGAAAGAAGGAAACAAGCATGTTTTTGGAGGGAGCTTGTACGCACAAATCGAGATATGGTATGAAATTTTGTTGGTAATTGTTTTCCAGTTCAATCATTTTCTGCTATACAAAAGATTGTAGTTCTTTATATGTTGAAGTATCATCTTTATCAACATTTATGACCTCTGCGATATTTCATATATTGCGCCGATTTACGTTCTGTATAATTGTTGATGATCATAAGAGTTTAAGTTCTGTAAGTACTACTCAGACCTCCACTATTTTGTTATGAATGCTAATGACATATGCAATATAAAGAATGAAAATTACTGTTGATGTATACTCACATAGTGTATGAAAATTCTCCAATCTGCGAACAATTCTTTAATGATGGCGCGCATATCAGATAATTATCTAAAGGAGGACGTTGTTAATATCAGGAGGCGGCAGCATGTGATGAAAGCTACAGTTTTCTACTTGCATACATGCAAAGTTTTTGCTTGAGTAAATCTTGCGTATTATTTGACCATTTTATTGATATTTTATATGTTAACAAAACGATCAAAAGCGCGAATGAGTTAGCTATAGTCTTTAACAGGCTCATAATGTCTTGTCCTTCGTTATCTCAAAGTGTCTCCTATATCACTTGTTAGAAGGTTTTTTTTTTATTACTTTTCCAAGTCACTTTAAGTGTGCTAATCTGATTAATGATGGCAAATAAATTTGTTTTACTGATTGTTATGTCGGTTTTATCTTTATCAAAAGTTTCGTGAGGACTTTGTCAAAGTATGCATAAACTTTTTCACATTGCAAAAATGTTCTAAGTGTTTTTTTTTAGTCAATATATGAGATCTGGAAGACGGTCAGGAAGTGAAGCACGTTTTATTTTGGAGGCAACTTCATCAACAGGGATTGAGCGCTAAAGATTTCACAGAGGCCAAGATTATTAAGCATACAAATTTTGATGCAATTAGGGTGGAGAATCCATCAGACGAGAGTGGCTTTTGCGTTGTTGAGTTTTCTCTGCTTGGATTGAGATTCACGGTTCTCTGCATGTTTATCTCCTTGAGCTTATCAGAGGTTCTTTGTCACTTTTTGTCTATGTCTCTGATAGATTCTATGATGAAATCACTTCCTTCTTAATCTATTTTCCCCATTTTTCCTTCATTAATCAAACAAGGTCCAATTCATATCCTGATCTATTCGACGCCTCAGCCACCTTCTGCTTCGCCTTATCATACATAGTATAGAGCCTCTCGCTTGTTGTATCCTAGGTTCTCGCAGGGTAGCAACCATGTTCGTGATTCAAACTTGTTGAAGGAGACAACAATAATTCGAAGCAAAGATCTCATCTGACTATGGAAGATGCGGAACTCGTAAGTGCATTAATACGATATGTATCTTCTTTGTCAATATGTCGAATATCATATCTGTTTGACAAAAGCGATGCTCTAACAGCTTCATGTTAGATGTGACGTGAAAAACATATACGCAATGCTTGTAACCTCGTTTTACTTTTGTCGCTTATAAAAAGTTAAGGTTTTTGTTTTGAATTTGCTTTATATACATCACAGATATTCAGTTTCGACTACTTCAAAAAATTATTTGAATAACGAAAATTTGGAATGTTAGCATGACGTTGAGTCCATTCCAAGCTAAATCATAAAAAAATGCAACATGTCATTGAGACTTTATGTTTAGCTTTGATGAGAATTCATGTTTATATTATTTCCACTTGATGTGCATTACATGCTTAACTTAATGCTTGATATGTTTCGAGGTCACATATATGATAATAAAAACCTAGCTCCATACTTCAATTGCATTGCATGCATAATCAATATATCATGATAAACTGAAATTTTGTCTTAAAATTGTTGATTGATATAATCTATTTGGTTATACATTGAGATAATCTCTACGGTACCATCCTTATTACTAAGTCTCTTTTCGTGAGCTAGAGAGTTTAGCGAATTTGAAGTTGATGGTTTCATTTATTAATGACTTGAGTTTGCTCCAATCAAATAGTGCTCACATATAAACGAAGTCATATTGCTTCGAGTTGAACAGAGCTTCCCACACCACTTTTCTATCTGCATGATGTGAATGTTACATTAAACTTATTTCAGGCTCACTGATGTCGTCTCTTTGATATAAGTGTATTGAACTATTCAATATTTCCTGGAGTCTCCATTTGCTTGGGCTGTCTGAGTCTTTCACTCTACCTGAGCTTGCTTTCATACACCCTGCGTGCGCCGTATTTTTTGGCGGTCGCCCTGATCCACCGACCGTCGCTTTCGCGCCGACACCGCTTTAGACCAAAACCTTGAGGGCATATGCTTTTCATTTAGGATTGCTCTAGCTATTTTTGCAATAATCCTATATCTCTTTCAGTCACTCAATTATATTCACGAATATATATACAAGTGAGTTCTCTATTTACACCTTCATTCCAAACAAAATCTGAAAGACAATAGTTACACAATATAACATAGGAGAAGTAGTAGAGAAGATAACAGATATAGGAGAATCTCAACAATTTTTTTACTAACGGCAAGTACAAAGATGATGGCGTTGTCCACCCGTCCGCTCTCAAGGTAGAGCTTAAATGTTGATCTAGACAACTCTAGATAGGGGGATACAAGGTAGAGGTATGCTAGATCAATTCGATGTCTCAGGTAGTGGAGACGTCATGTATATATAGCATCATGGGTGGCCTTCTGTGGACGGCTATACATGGGTGGTAGAGCGTGAGCAGCTACCGCCCATGTAATTGCCATACACGGCTTAGACCGGTTGAGCCGACGTAACAAATTCAAATGATTGCCGCCTTGGACCCCCCACCACATGATAGAGCTTAATGCTTCCCTTTGAGTTCTTCAAGATCAGATAATAGAGCTACATTTCCAACCACATGATTGGGACAACCTAAATCAATGTAGAAAAGATGCTCATCATCTTAACCTTGATTGGATGTCATGTTCATGATGAGTAATGAGTCTTATTGGTCTTCATTATAGTTGTTGTATTACCTTCTTCATTTAAAGCCTCCTTGATAATTGTTGTTGTATTCTTGATTGTAGTTGTGGTTGTAGTTGCCTCCACCAATGTTGTATCTACCTCTTGATTGCCCATAGCTATCTCTATGGAAGCCTCTTCCCCTTTGATTCCTTCTATTCTTGAAACATTCTTCAATGATGTGGTTGCGAAGACCACAAATGTTGCAAGGTGAGTTGTTGTAGGGTCTCCCGCTGCCTTGCTTTCCTTCTCTACGCCTTCCTCTAGAACGTCTTCCTCTTCCTCCATAATTATCTTGAGGGGTACTAGCCTCTTCTTGACTCTTCTGGCTTTTAACTTTATCCTTAGCTTTCTTCTTATCTATATAAAGGGCAGAAGATTGGTTACCTCTTGAATTGTCACCATTTCTATTGAGCTTTTTCTTGTGATTGGAGAGTTGCCCCATCAAGGTGTTGAGGTTAGGTATCTGAGTCCATGTAGAGATCAATTGCCATGGTGAAGGACTCCCACTTTTCATCATCCTTGATTCCATTAATGATCTGCCTCAGTATGTGTTCTTCTTCTATCTCATCTGCAATGCTTACAAGTTGATCAACCACATCTTTCATCATGGTTATATAATCAGCCACTCGTTGCTTTGGTTGCTTCTTTAGGGTTGTAAATTTGATCCACAACTGATATTTCCTAGCTCTTTTGTTTGAGGAGAAATATGATGAGAGTACTTCCAAGTCTCTTGGGAGGTCTTGAAATTCGTAAGATGTGGTAACAAGAAATCAGAGATTGATTTTAGTAGATATGACCTAGAAAGAGCCTCCTTTGCACACCATGTGGTCAAGTTCTCTTGCTCTTCCCTTGTAGGTTGATGCTTTCTCCTAAAGATTGGCATCTCTTTATCTCCTCAGATGTATCCATATAAACTTCTCCCTTGAAGGTAGGCTTGCATCCTTAGTGATCATGCTGACTAGTTGTTCCTGTCCAATGTGTCAATGAAGGATGGAACTCCATCTACCATCTTGATTGTTGTTGTTCTCATACCACTATTGGAGGAGATGGTGGATAGTAACAAGAGCTGAAGTGGTGTAGCTAGATCCTACTTCACACCTGCTAAGAATGATAGCAAGAGAGTGTCATGGGCCTCTTTATCTTGCTAATGAACACAAATAACCATATATATATATATATATATATATATATATATATATATATATATATATATATATATATATATATATATATATATATATATATATATATATATATATATATATATATATATATATATATATATATATATATATATATATATATATATATATATATATATATTTGCAGATGATCCAACAATCAATGACCAAAAAAAACATGTTGAAGTTCATGCATGAACAAAAAATGTGTTATTTCTGTTCTTACACCTGTTTAGTGTTTTGCACAATTCTTTGAGCACAGTAACAACTGACTTAATTTCTTTTGGGGAACTCTTATTAACTTAGTAAGCTAACAATAATGAGTTATTTCATAAAAAATGATGGACTACATGTAGACAAGGAAGTTTAGCAAGTCACAGCTCCATCCCGACATTCACGGGCTGGAACAATCATTAGATGAGTGAGCAAAGATATGCTAATATCTTACGATCCTGAGAAGCAATGCTAATGAATCTTTGTAGGATTGTAATAGATAGAATGCTCATTCTATCATGCTTTAAGTCATTGCAAATGATCAACACTTAGAAAAAGCTCTGAAAAGATCACTATTGTGATGAGTTTATGACAGAGAAGTAAGATGAGAATGTAATGATTATATATGTATTAAAACATGTAAAAATACAATGTCATTGGCAATCAAACATTGCTCAATGTGTGAGAAATGAATGATCTATAAGGTGAGCTCTCACTTCACAATGGATGTACTACAAAATGATCTCTCAACTTGGAGATTACACGTGGGTCTTCTAGATCCTCCTCTTATAACTAAACTTGGAGCCAAAGTTTGAATTCACATTCAAGCGTCTACCTAAAAGGTGAATGCTAACATATAGGATAGACTCTCTCATTGTTCAACAACCAAGTGATGCGTTATTTAGAGCTTCCTAACTCCTCGTGGGTGTAATCCACGTTTACAAGGATAAATATGAAGTACTTTTACAATAGGTTGATCATATGAAGCCTTTCATAGGTTATGCCAATACGTTAAACATAATCTAGTTAAACAAGTATGTGGGCTTTGGTTTAACTGCACTGACATTCTTAACATCTATGTTAGGCATGTTATCATGCATAGATAGCTTGTGATTTACCTCCATAAGTGGCCTAGTTTGTTTGCAATCCATCATTCTAAATGCCATAAGAATTCCTTTAGTATACTTTTGTTGTGAGATGAAAATGTCATCCTCACTACAACATATGAGGGGCATATCCACACTGCTTATACCGACGGTCATTCGCGGCGCCGATATAAACGTCGAAAGTGATGACTTAAAGATACCAACGGTCAAGTAATCGTCGGTATGACCGTTTTAAACAGGTCCTCGGTGTGCTCTGCAGATGTCCGTATAAGCATCGGTATGAGCGTCGGTATGAGTATCGGTATAAGCTTCGGTAATTTAATGGAAGTTGCCGATGCCCATACTGATGCCCATACTGACGCCCATATCGACGGACATACCGAGGCACACTTTTAAACATACGGGTAACCCAAGAGCAAAACTTCACTTTTTTGCGCGTGTTTGAGTAATTTTTGTCTTCTTTTGAGCTTGCTCGCGCGAAGCGAATTGCAAACTGCATTGACTTGTGCACACACACACACACACACTGAGATCTCTCTCTCTACACACACACTCTCTCCCTCGGTTTAGATCTGAGATATTGGTAAGTAGTGCACGTACTGTTAGCCTTTGTCTTTCTCTATGCTTTAGGTCTTAAAACTTCTCTTCTCTTTGATTTTGTAGAAGTTCTTTGGCGTCGATTGTTTGGAATTCCACGATAGACAACCTACATTACGCTTTGACGACAACAATCCAAAAGAGGGACATACTTGTAAGTGCTTGTTTTATTGTCGATTGATAGAGATGTTGATATATTTAGGTAGTGATGTGTGTGAACACTCTAGGACCGCCGGGGCACTTTTTTCCCTCTTTAGGAGGTGTTTTTTCCCCGGCTTGTATATATGCCTATTGCCCTAATGGGCTACTTATCTTTGTACATTCTCTAGTAATACATTCGGTATTGTGTGTTTGTGCTCCAAGCTTCTTCTTCCTCCTTGTGCTGTTCGCGTGCTTCCGCAGACGTCTATCTCCAACAATTGGTATCAGAGCAGGTCGTCGCTTCTTCTAAGGCGCCGTCGATACTCCTCGGTTTGCAGTCTCAGATTTGCACGAAATTTGGTGAGCATACTCAAGGTGTTTCCGAGATCAAAACAGCTTCGTTCTGTGGTGCCAAAATCACGATCTGACCTCGTTTCGGCCTCCGAACACACTATCGCAGCGCTTGTGCAGGCTATTTTGTCCTTTTGTGCCAAAGGTATATACGAGTTTCTGTTCGCCAGTTTGAGCATCTCGAAGTCTGCTACAGGTCTAGTAGAACTCGTCTGGGCTTTTTGAGATACAGTCAATTTTCTGCATCAAGGTATTTTAGTCACCGGCCATGGCTGAAAGCAGTGATGTATTCCGTATGTTGGCTGTTGAGCATAAGTTGGATGGTACCAACTACCCATTATTGGCTTATTGTTGATATATTTAGGTAGTGATGTGTGTGAACACTCTAGGACCGCTGGGGCACTTTTTTCCCTCTTTAGGAGGTTTTTTTCCCCCGGCTTGTATATACACCTATTGCCCTAATGGGCTACTTATCTTTGTACATTCTCTAGTAATACATTCAGTATTGTGTGTTTGTGCTCCAAGCTTCTTCTTCTTCCTTGTGCTATTCGCGTGCTTCCGGAGACGTCTATCTCCAACAATTGGTATCAGAGCATGTCGTCGCTTCTTCTAGGGCACCGTCGACACTCCTCCATTTGCAGTCTCAGATTCACACAAAATTTGGTGAGAATACTCAGGGTGTTTCTGAGATCAAAATAGCTTTGTTGTATGGTGCCGAAATCGCGATCTGAGCTTGTTTCGGCCTCCAAACGCACTATCGCAGTGCTTGTACAGGCTATTTCTTCCTTTTGTGCCAAAGGTATATACCAGTTTCTGTTCGCCAGTTTAAGCGTCTCGAAGTCTGCTACAGGTCTAACAGAACTCGTCTGGGCAGTTTCGTTCAACTTTTTGAGATACAATCAATTTTCTGCATCAAGGTATTTTAGTCACCGGCCATGGCTGAAAGCAGTGATGTATTCCGTATGTTGGCTGTTGAGGATAAGTTGGATGGTACCAACTACCCATTATGGGCTTATATGATGCGACATGTACTGGTTGCAAAAGGATTGTGGAACATTGTGCAGGGTGTTGAAAGACGTCGTGTTACACCTGTAACAACAGGTATTGCAAATACAGGTGTTGGAGCTGATGAAGATGGTGTCAAAGATGATATTCCGCAGATTCCTGTTTGTGCTGCTCTTTGTGTTGCACCTACTGCAGAGCAGATTCGTTGGGATGGTAGAGATGCCCAGGCACATGCATTGATAACTTTGTCTGTCAAACATGCCATTATTCCTCACATTCGCTCTTGTAGAACAGCAAAGGATGCTTGGGATACACTTACCACTTTGTACCAAGCTAGGAATGAGGCTCGTGTTGCTTACCTCCGAAATTAGTTGGAGAGTGAGCACATGAATGAAGGTGAATCTATGGACAGTTTTCTTACAAAGATCAAAGACCTGAAGGAACAATTGATTTCTGCGGATGAGGTTATACCAGATAGCTCACTTGTGCAGACCGTTTTGAATGGTCTTCCTGATTCATATCAGAGTTTTGCCTCTACTCTTCGGTTGATGATGAAAGGCAATCCGAATGCCTTGTCATTTGAGGAATTAGTCTCTGTTCTGTTGCAGGAAGATCAGTCCAGGCAGAACAGGTCCATTATGCGTGTTACTGATCAAGCTTTCCTGGCTAGTCAGAAGGGCAAAGGAAAATGGAGCTCTTCTACTAGTAAGCAGAAATCTGCAAATGCTGCATAATCGAAGAACTAGGATAAAGATGAGAAGAAATCAGAAAAGTAGAAATTATTTTGCAAGTACTGTAAAGGAAATGATCATATTATAAAGAACTGTCCAAAAACTCGCTGCTAAAGAGGCAAAGAAGAAAGCGACTGGAGTGGTTGTTGCAGAGGCCTCTACACCAAAAATAGAGTCTGCAAATCTTGTGCAGGAAGAAGAATGGGCGTTTACTACTGTCTGCAGTTTTGACCCATCTTCTCATGATCAGTGCATGTCTACAGTAGACTCAGATGTTTGGTACTTTGACAGTGGGGCGACCAAACATATTACCTCGCAGCGTAGTTTCTTCTCTTCACTCGAGCCTGCCCCTATAGGGAATACTGTCACATGCACCAATAACTCCTCTTATCCTGTTATGGGAGTTGGTAAGATCATTCTGACTACTGCTCATGGTAGTTCTTTCACTTTGTCAGATGCTTTATTTGTGCCAGGGATCAAAAAGAACCTGTTATTAGTTTCTGCATTAACCAAGATTTACTTGGTTGTGAAATTCGTTGATGATAAGTGTTCAGTCCATGATCTCTCAAATGGCGATGTGATTATTGCTTCTGGCATTTTATGTCGTGGGCTGTATAAGCTCATAGACTATGAAAGATCTGTGAATGATTCGGCATGTGCAGTTCATGATTCTCAGCCTATGTCAGATGCAAAGCTTTGGCATGCACGCTTTGGTCATCTGAATTTTGCTAGTTTGTTACACCTGCAGAAATCTGAAATGGTTTCCTCTTTGCCCAAACTTGAGGCGCCTGGAAAACATGTTTGTGAAGGTTGTATTTTGGTCAAAATGCAGTGTTCCTCCTTTCCAAAAGATGGTTCAGTTCGGGCTACGCAGAAATTGCAGCTTGTACATAGTGATGTTTGTGGTCCTATGCAGACACCCTCTTTTG
Source organism: Ceratopteris richardii (assembly GCA_020310875.1). Lineage (NCBI taxonomy): Eukaryota > Viridiplantae > Streptophyta > Polypodiopsida > Polypodiales > Pteridaceae > Ceratopteris > Ceratopteris richardii. The sequence goes on from CM035422.1 coordinate 93,607,787, forward strand.
GAAATCACCTTTACTTCGTGACTTTCATTGATGATTTTTCCAGGCATGCATGGGTATATCCACTCAAAGCAAAGTCCCAAGTGTTCATGTGCTTCAAACAGTTTTTGGTTTTGGCTGAAAATCTGTCAGCATGTAAAATGGGCACCCTCCGTTCTGATCGAGGGGGGGAATATATGTCTTCAGATTTTAATGCATTTCTGGCTGAACGTGGGGTAAAACACCACTGTACAGTGCCGTATACACCTCAAGAGAATGGAGTTGCTGAACGAAAGAACAGGTCACTCATGGAGATGGCGAGGTGCATGGTCAAAAGTCAGGCTTTACCACATAGTTTCTGGCTTGAGGCTGTCATCTGTGCAGCATATGTACTGAAGAGGTGTCCCACTAAAGTGTTGCAGTCTATCACTCCATATGAGGCTTGGCATGACCGCAAGCCATCTGTTGCTCATCTGCATGTTTTTGGTTGTTTTGCATATGCATTAGTGCCTGAACAACATCGCAGAAAATTGGATGATAAGGTAGTAAAATGTATTTTTGTTGGGTACAATTCTGAAAGTAAGGGTTATCGTCTGTATCATCCACAGACTAAAAGCATTCTGGTTAGCCGTGATGTTGTCTTTGTGGAAGATGCTATTCAGCCATTGCTTTCATGTACAAAGGAGACATCTATTAGCTCCAAAGACATGTATGATACTTTGATGCCTCTTTTTACAGGTGGACAGGCTAGTGCTGGTCCTAATGAGGCAACTTCTCAGCCTTTGCAGGTTTCATATGATGATGCAGATCCTTCCATTTCTGATGCAGATTTACATGATGCACTTGTTGATGAGAGAGCTGATATTGAGCAGGCAAAAACTATGCCAAAATGGCTGGTGCAGACTTTGCGTGACAACAAATTAGATGCACCTTTTTCATATCGTACTCGTTGAGGCTCTCATAGTGCCTCCTTTGCATCAGATTGCTATGCTATGGCTGCATCTAGTCTTTGTGATGAGAATGAGCCTGTTTCTTTTGATGAAGCACAAAATTCAGAAAATTGGATGGCTGCTATGCAATCTGAATATGATGTTATAATGAAGAATGGTACATGGTCTTTATGTGACTTGCCTCCTAGCAAGAAGGCCATTGGCACTAAGTGGGTATACAAGCTGAAGCGTAAACCTGATGGTACAGTTGACAGGTATAAAGCTAGGCTTGTTGCAAAGGGTTATGCACAGGAAAGAGGCATTGATTTTGATGAGACCTTTGCACCTACATGCTATATGACTACTGTTCGGAGCATTTGTGCACTCGCAGCCCATCACGGTTGGAATGTACATCAGTTGGTTATTAAAATAGCATTTGTGAATGGTGACTTGCATGAAGAAGTGTATGTTTTTCAGCCCCGTGGCTTTGTGCAAAAAGGGCATGAAAACCAGGTTTGCATGTTAAAGAAGGCATTATATGGTTTAAAGCAAGCACCACGTGCTTGGTATGAGAAGATACATGCCTATCTGATTGCACATGGTTTTGAGAGCAGTCCAACTCAAAGCACCTTATATGTTAAACGTGCTAATGATGTGCTTCTGATCATTGTTGTCTATGTTGATGACATGCTGCTCACTAGTCCTATTGAGACACATATTGCTGATTTTAAGGCTGATTTGCATGCCTCATTTGAGATGTCTGATTTGGGGCATTTGCATCACTATTTGGGCATTCAGTTTATGCACGTTGATGGTGGAATGGCTTTGTGTCAAACGAAATATATTGACACATTATTGCAGCATTTTGGCCTTGAAGACTGTAAGCCTATTGCCACTCCTATGGAGACAGGTTTACAATTGACTCTTCATGATGCTGGAGATGCATTTGATGTTGTTCTCTATTAGCAGGATGTTGGATGCTTGATTTACTTATGCATTACTCGGCCAGATATTCAGTTTGCTGTCTCACAGATGAGCAGGTTTATGCATTGCCTAGGAGTCACGCATTGGAAACTGGTTAAGCGCATCTTTCACTACTTGAGTGGTACTCGGCTACTTGGGTTGTTTTATCCCAAGGGGGGATCACTACCGCCAGATTTGCATGCTTTTTATGACTCAGATTGGGCTGGTTGCTATGATACTCGTGTGTCCACCTGTGGTTTTTGCTTCATGCTTGGTAGCTCATGTATATCTTGGTTGAGAAAGAAGCAGCCTACTGTGGCCACTTCCAGTTGTGAGGCTGAGTATAGGGCAACTTTCACAGCGACTGTTGAGTGTGTGTGGCTCAGACGCCTGATGGCTGATTTGGGTGTTGGCCAGTCTTCTGCCACCACCATCTTCACTGACAGTCAGAGCGCATTGGCAGTTGCGAGGAACCCTGTGTTCCATGCTCGCACTAAGCACATTGAGGTGCATTATCACTATGTCAGGGAGACGTTCTCTGCTGGGGAGATCAGCTTGGCATATGTACCCACGCAGGAGAACATTGCAGACCTTTTCACGAAGGCTCTGCCTAGGGAGAAGTTTGAAGCTTTCCGCAAAGCTTTGGGCTTACTTCCTTTTGTGGAGTGATTTCCACATAGCTTGGCACTTCCTTATACATGAGTGCCAGGTCCTTGTTCACCGCATCACTCCTAGGGGGGATTTGTTGATATATTTAGGTAGTGATGTGTGTGAACACTCTAGGACCGCTGGGGCACTTTTTTCCCTCTTTAGGAGGTTTTTTTCCCCCGACTTGTATATACGCCTATTGCTCTAATGGGCTAGTTATCTTTGTACATTCTCTACTAATACATTCAGTATTGTGTGTTTGTGCTCCAAGCTTCTTCTTCTTCCTTGTGCTGTTCGCGTGCTTTCGCAGACGTCTATCTCCAACACTTATATGATGCGACATGTACTGGTTGCAAAAGGATTGTGGAACATTGTGCAGGGTGTTCAAAGACGTCCTGTTACACTTGTAACGATAGGTACTGCAAATGCACGTGTTGGAGCTAATGAAGATGGTGTCGAAGATGATATTCCGCAGATTCCTTTTCATGCTGTTGTTTCTGTTGCACCTACTGCAGAGCAGATTCGTTGGGATCGCAGAGATGCCCAGGCACATGCATTGATAGCTTTGTCTGTCAAACGTGCCATTATTCCTCACATTCGCTCTTGTAGAACAGCAAATGATGCTTGGGATACACTCATCACTTTGTACCAGGCTAGGAATGAGGCTCCTGTTGCTTACCTCCGAAAACAGTTGGAGAGTGAGCACATGAATGAAGGTGATTCTATGGAGAGTTTTCTTACAAAGATCAAAGTCCTGAAGGAACAATTGATTTCTGCCGATGAGGTTATACCAAATAGCTCACTTGTGCAGACCGTTCTGATTGGTCTTCCTGATTCATATCAGAGTTTTGCCTCTACTCTTCGGTTGATGATGAAAGGGAATCCGAATGCCTTGTCATTTGAGGAATGAGTCTCTGTTCTGTTGCAGGAAGATCAGTCCAGGCACAACAGGTCCATTATGCGTGTTGTAGATCAAGCTTTCCTAGCTAGTCAGAAGGGCAAAGGAAAATGGAGCTCTTCTACTAGTAAGCAGAAATCTGCAAATGCTGCACAATCGAAGAACCAGGATAAAGATGAGAAGAAATCAGAAAAGCAGAAATTGTTCTGCAAGTACTGTAAAGGAAATGATCATATTATAAAGAACTATCCAAAACTGGTTGCTAAAGATGCAAAGAAGAAAGAGGCTGGAATGGTTGTTGCAGAGGCCTCTACACCAAAAACAGAGTCTACAAATCTTGTGCAGGAAGAAGAATGGGCGTTTACTACTGTCTGCAGTTTTGACCCATCTTCTCATGATCAGTGCATGTCTTCAGTAGACTCAGATGTTTGGTACTTTGATAGTGGGGCAACCAAACATATTACCTCGCAGCGTAGTTTCTTCTCTTCACTCGAGCCTGCCCCTACAGGGAATACTGTCACATGCGCCAATAACTCCTCTTATCCTGTTATGGGAGTTGGTAATATCATTTTGACTACTGCTGATGGTAGTTCTTTCACTTTGTCAAATGCTTTATTTATGCCAGGGATCAAAAAGAACCTGTTATCAATTTCTACATTAGCCAAGATTGGCTTGGTTGTGAAATTCGTTGATGACAGGTGTACAGTCCATGATCTCTCAAATGGCGATGTGATTATTGCTTCTGGCATTTTATGTCGTGGGCTGTATAAGCTTATAGACTATGAAAGATCTGTGAATGATTCGGCCTGTGCAGTTCATGATTCTCAGGCTATGTCACATGCAAAGCTTTGGCATGCATGCTTTGGTCATCTGAATTTTGCTAGTTTGTTACGCCTACAGAAATCTGAAATGGTGTCTTCTTTGCCCAAACTTGAGGCACCTGGAAAACATGTTTGTGAAGGCTGTATTTTGGGCAAAATGCAGCGTTCTTCCTTTCCAAAAGATGGTTCAGTTCGCGCTACGCAGAAATTGCAGCTTGTACATAGTGATGTTTGTGGTCCTATGCAGACACCCTCTTTTGGAAATTACCTTTACTTCGTGACTTTCATTGATGATTTTTCCAGGCATGCATGGGTATATCCACTCAAAGCAAAGTCCGAAGTGTTCATGTGCTTAAAATAGTTTTTGGTTTTGGCTGAAAATCTGTCAGCATGTAAAATGGGCACCCTCCGTTCTGATCGAGGGGGGGAATATATGTCTTCAGATTTTAATGCATTTTTGGCTGAACGTGGGATAAAACACCAGTGTACAGTGTCGTATACACCTCAACAGAATGGAGTTTCTGAACGAAAGAACAGGTCACTCATGGAGATGGTGAGGTGCATGGTCAAAAGTTAGGCTTTACCACAAAATTTCTGGGTTGAGGCTGTCATGTGTGCAGCATATGTACTGAACAGGTGTCCCACTAAAGCGTTGCAGTCTATCACTCCATATGAGACTTGGCATGACCGCAAGCCATCTGTTGCTCATCTACGTGTTTTTGGTTGTTTCGCATATGCATTAGTGCCTGAACAACATCGCAGAAAATTGGATGATAAGGCAGTAAAATGTATTTTTGTTGGGTAGAGTTCTGAAAGTAAAGGTATCGTCTGTATCATCCACAGACTAAACGCATTCTGGTTAGTCGTGATGTTGTCTTTGTGGAAGATACTATTACGCCATTGCTTTCATGTACTAAGGAAACATCTGTTAGCTCCAAAGACGTATGATACTTTGATGCCTCTTTTTACAGGTGGACATGCTAGTGCTGGTCCTAATGAGGCAACTTCTCAGCCTTTGCAGGTTTCATTTTATGATGAAGATCATTCCATTTCTGATGCAGATTTACATGATGCACTTGTTGATGAGAGAGTTCATATTGAGCAGGCAAAAACTATGCCAAAATGGCTGGTGCAGACTTTGCGTGATAGCAAATTAGATGCACCTTTGTCATATCGTACTCGTTCAGGCTCTCATAGTGCCTCCTTTGCATCAGATTGCTATGTTATGGCTCTATCTAGTCTCTGTGATGAGAATGAGCTTGTTTCTTTTGATGAAGCACAAAATTCAGAAAATTCGATGGCTGCTATGCAATCTGAATATGATGCTATAATGAAGAATGGTACATGGTCTTTATGTGACTTTCCTCCTAGCAAGAAGGCCATTGGCACTAAGTGGGTATACAAGCTGAAGCGTAAACCTGATGGTAGAGTTGACAGGTATAAGGCTAGGCTTGTTGCAAAGGGTTATGCACAGGAAAGAGGCATTGATTTTGATGAGACCTTTGCACCTACATGCCGTATGACTACTGTTCGGAGCATTTGTGCACTTGCAGCCCATCATGGTTGGAATGTACATCAGTTGGACATTAAAACAACATTTCTGAATGGTGACTTGCATGAAGAAGTGTATGTTTTTCAGCCCCGTTGTCGTCGAGATTTGCTCTCCTCTCTCACTTGTGAAGGCCTACAAAAAACATATTTGGCGAAGGTAGCCAGAATTCCCCGAGAAGTCCAGGATGCATCAAGGATGTCAAAGGAAGGTCACATACAAAGTTTCAAAGAAATCAAGAAAGTCCATGGTAGCGGTCAAAGCTGGTCAAAGCTGGTCAAAGTTGGGAAATTAGGGCAAAAATTTCATTGTCACCAAATTAGATGAAAATCCATATACTTGTAAAGATTGTCAAAGGCAGTCTATAGCCCAAATTTCAGCAGAAAATGGATTTTGTAGCACATTGATATGCTATGTTCATTTTGTAAAAATGTAATTTTTCTAGTTTGACCCTACAAATTCTTGTATAGAAAATTATGTTAGCCATATGGTTTGGCATGTATAAAGATCATATATGGCTACATATTTGTACAAATTTTCAAGGCTATCAGAGCTTCCTAGACACCTTAATGCCACCTTGCAAGCTTCCAAATGTAGTCAAACTTGTACAAGGGAGATTCAGATGGGAGTTTTTCCTGCATATTCCTTAAGGAGATCTTTGGAAACATAGTCCTACAAAGTTTCATCTTCATCAAAGTCTTTTTGGAGGGTCAAAGAGCACAAAGTCCAGTTTTCAAGGTCACCGCAGTTTTCTAGAATAAGAAAATTGAAGGCTTGAAGGGCTGCCACATGTCAAAATATGATTGAACCATGGTGTACGGTCAAGATGAGCTCCTATTCAAGGGTGGAGATGCACTAAAGCATAAAGGAAGGAGGATCCACGAATTTTTTCCATAAAAGAAGACTTTGTTGACAGTTAAAGATCAATAATGCAAAGTTTCTCCAAAAATAGTGGCTTATCTTATCCGAATTGATGTCAGCACTGATCCGACGGTCCAGATCATCCCCAGATCCAATGGTGGAGAATGAGGGCGCCTAAATTTCACTCCTTTACACTAGATTTGATAGAAAGAATAATTCCAAGCCATTGATTTGATTAATCAAATGGTTGTAATCGAAAGTAGTGATCCTAGAGTTGAGAGTTGATTTCTCTAGATCCAAGGGCCCAAATTCATTCAAAAAACTATATAAACCCCCCTCCAAACTCCTAGAGCATCATTGTTAGGCATCCATAGGGCTCATGCTAGCTTACAGTTTCCTTGAGACGATCACCCTCGGTTGAGCGAGTGAGGATCCAAGGTGAGCTAGTATGAGTATAGAACCTAGTTTCAAATTTAAGTTAGAACTCCAATTTAGGATAGGCTCTTGAAACCAGCATCTCTATCTTGACTCACCCTCGGTGGAGCGTGTGAGTGAGTTAGAGCTGATTTTAATGAGTCTTAGACTTCTTTAGTTAGACGTTACGAGCCTAGACAGACATAGGGTCACTGGAGTGGAACTCACCTTCTTACGTGTGACATTCGGTTGAACTGTCATGGTTTGAGGGTCGGAACCACCTTTGATCAGTAGACTGCTTAGCATGACGTACCACGACGATATTTTACATGTAACTTAATTCAACTTCTTTTAATTCATGTCACTTGTCACTTGTCTCTTGTCTTCTCTCTCAGTCTCTTAAGTATTTTTACATGTCTTCTATTTCTTCTATGTGTGAGAAGGCTCCGCAGTATTGCGTTGAACCAGTGAGGATGTTTCTTTGAGCTTGTGAGTGAAATCCATCATCATAATTCACTTGCATGCATATAATCCATACAAATCCATACATATTTATTAGTTTCTGAAAGTGTATAAGAAGCTCCAATATGGGACCATTCTTCCTTTCGAAACTGATTTATGTGTAAGGATTCCATCTATTCTCATCATGCATACATATCATCCAAAGAAGGCTATACATATGGATTAGAATTAGGAAGTGTTTAAGAAGCTCCTCCAATGGACCATTCTTCCTTCCAAATTTGATTCATGTGTATGGTTCTCTTTCATTCTTATCATTCATGTCATCAATCTAACTTGCACACCTACATTCCCATTCCCATAATTATTTCAACATCTCTCTCTTCTCCATACTCAACGTTAATTTCACCTTCACATCTTTAAACCTTCCAACATTCATTAGCTTCATACACCCTGTGTGTGCCACGACCGGACCCGATCCACCCGGATTGCGATCACCTCCACATTTGAACCCGACGTGAAACGCTTCGTGGCATTTGCTTCTGATCTTGTTGGGAGGTTGTGATCCATATCCTTTGTTTCATATTTTTCATCCTCATCATATCATCATCATCAGTCTTGAGTGTTGCACTGGATTTCTCACAGTATCGTGCACATCTTCGTCGTGAAGTAAACACATTTGTGAGAGATCTAGAGCATCGTGCATCACTTGCTTATTCACACAAGATGGAGGAAGGATTCAAATCCCTTATTGTTGAGAAACAAGGCCAAAGAATAGTCTCTTCTATGTTGAGAGAGAAGGGAAAATTCAATGGCATCAACATCACAAGCTACTTAGATTTGTTTGAAGAGCAAGCTATGATTTTTGGTATTCCCGAAGATCTTTTGATATCATTCTTTGAACGAATTGTTGATAGCTCTATCATAAACCGTGTCACTCAATATGATAGTCTTCCTTGGAGTGATTTTAGAAAGGAGATGCTCAAAGAATTCTATCTTGAAGATTATAGCCAACATAATCGGGATGGATTCTTACGATGGGTCAATTCTCCAAAGCCTAGTAGCTCTATTACTCACTTACAAAATGAGTATATTAGACGCTATGAACAACTTCCTGATGAGGATAAGATAACTTTGGAACCTGATCTTGTGATCAATTTTCTTAAGCTTCTTCATCCTGAAACTCGTAGGGAAGTTGAACGGCGATTAGAAGAACCAGATAAGCGCTATGGTCTTACTGACAATTGGCAAAAAGTGCGTAAAGTAGTAGAGGTTGTAGCCCATAGACATCAAAGACAATCCATGCTTTATGAGCAAACTAGTCTTCCTCAAGCTAGCCTTCCACAAACTAAGGAGCAAGTTAGAGAACAATCCCATGCTATGCTTTTTGACTCTACTCCTATTCCTCAAATGATGGAGCCTACTCAAGGTTTTAAAGTAGAGCCAAATAAAAGTGTAGTTGAACAATCTCAAGTGGATATTCTCACTAAGCAAATGGAAAGTCTTATTGCTACACAATCCAATTTGGCCAAGACTATAGATGCTTTACAATCTAGTTACACCAAAACTTTCCAAAATCAAATGAACCCAATGACTTTTCAAGAGCCTAATCAACATGTTATAGCTACCAATCAAAATCCACAAGTAGCTCCTACTCAAGCATATCAAGTTCCTCCAATGCATAATCCTTCAATGCAAAATCCTCATCCTCATGTGCAAAATCCTCAAATGTATCAAAACTTGTATCCTCAAGCTTCTCAAATAGCTTTTCAAAATCCTCAAAATCAAAAGTTTCAAAATCATCAACCGTATAATATGGAAGCTCCTCTTGCACCTCAAGTACCACATGTTGGTCCCCAAGCTCCTCAAATACATCAATTGCATTTTCAAAATCCTAATTATCCTGTTCAAGCAATACCTTATCAACAAAATCCTCAATTTCAAAATTTCCCACCACAAGTTAATCAAAATCCTCAAAATGAAAATGGTTTTTGCGTGGCCCTCGTAGGTGTCCTTGGTGTGATTCATTAAAGCACTTTTTGAGAGATTGTGAATTATTGAAGGCTGCTAAGGAGCAACGACTAGTAATAGACATAGACAAGAAAATCTGTGACTATCGATCTAGGCTACCTTTGCAAGGAAATTATGGTAAGGGAGGAATGAAAAAACATTATGAAAATATAACCATAATGGACGTAGGAACTAGAGGAGTGAAACTAGAAGCTCTTGATGAACAACAAGTAGAATCAAGTAAACCCACAAAGGAAGGTGATTTTTCCATCGAGGCTTTAGTAAGAGCACGGGATGAGATTAGGAGAATAACGGCTTGGGAGTCACCAATAGAAGATCAATCTCTTATTTCTCACATATCCAATGTAGAAGAAAAACGAAAAAGAGATGAAGCTGAGCCTAGTGAAAGAAGAGTAACACGAAAACAAACCTCAGAGGGAATAGAAACAATCATAGAGCAGGGAGAAACATCACAATCCAAAGATAAAAAACAAGAAGCACAACCCAATGAACAAAAACAAGAGGAGAAACAAAAAGGGAAGAAGACAAAGCAAAGAAAAACAGAACCAAAGCCTTTGGATAAACAAGAACAATCAAAACAAACTGAAGACCAAACACGAGAACATGAACAAAAACAAGACCCTGAGCAAAAACAAAAGAAACCAAAGAGAAAACCTAAAGCCATCTTGATTTCAGAAATTGAGAGAAAAATAGATCCTATGGAGATTTTAGATGACATTTTGCTTAAGAGTCAAGTGACTATGTCTTTAGAACAAGTTTTCTCTATTGCAAAGCCTGTTTTTAAAGATAACTTTATCGGCCTAATTAAAAGAAAGAGGTTTCCACTTAATCTAGATACTGAGATGCAAGATTCTCTAGATCAAGATCAAGCTATGAATGAAGCCTTAAACTTTGATGAATCTGATGAAGAGGACTTTGATGATGATGAAGTAAATGTTAATAAAAATTTCTTAGGACCTATTCAACCTGACCATGAAAATCATGAAAACAATCCTGAAAGCCACTTTAAAAGAACATTTTGGTCTAGAGGTACATCAGAGATGCATGTTAAAATAGGAAATGATAAGAACACTATCACTGTAAATGCATTAGTAGATTCCGGCTCTGAAATCAATGTGATTTCAAGAGAAGTCTATGATAAGTTTCGATGGCCCATAGATAAAGATTGTGGATGGCGTATGAGAACTGCAGATAATGGTGTAGGTACCCTGTATGGAGCTTGTGCTAGTGTGCCCATATCCATAGGAGGAATCACAGAAGAGTTTCACTTTTTTATTCAAGATAATTGCTCCTATGAAGTTCTCTTAGGTCAACCCTTTATTTGTGAGAGTCGTATGGAAACTAAAGCCATGGATGATGGGTCTACCTACGCTAGATTCAAGTCTAAGGATGGAATGCAATCACTTCAAGTCATGACAGTAGGAGTGAATCATCCTAGGAATCGATTGTCAATTAGAAAGAAACCTATTGTTACTCAGGGTCATGAGCATGCTTGTAGTGATTGTGCACCTCGATTCATGTTTGGAGCTACATATGATCAAAATTTCGGATAGAATCCATTGTTGAGCAGGACAACAGTGGATATTGGTTTGACATCTCGCATCCAACCAACATGTACAATAGTTTGTCACTTTGTTTTCCACATTCTAGATTAGATTTTCTTCATAAGAGTCAATTGTCCAAGTCTTTTATCCAAAAAACCCAAAAAATTTATAAAAACAACAAAATCATGGAACATGATGAGAACATTGAGCATGTGATTGAGACATCTCATTGTTTCTCTACTCTTGAGGAGTTAGAGTTATGTCTTCAACAAAATTCTAATTCCCATATTATTCTTATTTCTTCCCTTGATGAGTATGCTCTAATCCAAGAGTATGCTCTCAATATTGACAAGTGCTCGAAATTTAACCAAACACATGATGCCTTAGTTGAAACAAAGTACAAAACTGCAGACAAAAAAATCAAACCCATAGCTCAACCATTACCTCAAGGAAGTAATGAAAAAATTATTGATGTGAAAAATGATCCAATTCTTCGGGATAAGAAAAACATAGGACATACATTCACGGATGAGACAATCAAACAGGTGAAAATTGGTAGAGATGATGACTTTCTTTTGCCAGCAGAGAGAGATAAATTTGAGAGAGTCATACGTAGCCATGGAAAAGCCTTTACTATGTATCCTCATGAGATTGGTTGTGTAGATCCTAAGCTAGTTGCACCCATGATAATCTTTACTATTCCACATACTCCATGGAATCTTCGTCCTATACCTGTTCCAAAGGCTCACTTACCTGAGCTAATGAAACTACTTAAGGAGAAGATAAACATGAGAATTTTAGAGCCATCTTTTGCACCTTACTCAAACAGATGGTTCACTGTGCCTAAAAAGAATGGGAAACTACGTTTTATTCAAGATCTCCAACCCGTCAATAAAGTCACCATAAGGAATGTAGGAACAGGACCCATTGTAGATGAGTTTGCTGAATCATTTTCAGGACATTCTATCTATTCAATGGGTGATTTATATTCTGGATATGACCAATTCCAGTTAGCAATTGACAGTCGTGACATAACCACAATGAAAACTCCTTTAGGCTTAGTGCGAATGTGTACTTTACCTCAAGGAGCGACTAATTCTGTGGCTCATATGATGAGTGCTATGAATATGGTCTTACATGACTTTATCCCTCATATAACTATGCCATTCATTGATGATATTCCAATTAAAGGGAGTGAGGAACGTGTAAAGGACATTACTTTAGATTCATCGGGATGTCGTAAATTTGTTCTTGACCATATCTCTGATTGTGAAAGAATATTTCAACGATTTGAAGAGGTAGGTCTCACATTTTCCATAGAGAAATCTGTTTTTGGTGTCAACGAGGTGCTTATTGTTGGACATTTATGTGGCCATTATGGTCGAAAGCCATACCCACAAAAAGTTGATGCCATTAGCAAGATTTCTGAAACATATAACAATGTGAGTGAGGTACGTAGATTTCTTGGTGCTTGCATCTTTTATGTTATTTGGATCCCACACTTTGCTCATGTTGCTGATTGTCTTTATGACTTGTTGAGGAAGAAACGAAAATTTATTTGGACTAACAAACACACTCAAGCTATGCGTAAATTGAAGAAATTATTGCTTGAAGCTCCCATCCTTAAGCGTGTAGACTATTCTGCTAACAAACCTATTATATTGACTGTTGATACTAGTCCTATTGGTATAGGTTGGGTCATAAGTCAAGACGATAGTGAAGGGAATAGATATGCAATTAGGTTTGGTGCCAAAATTCTACATGAAACACAACGAAAATATCCACAGATCAAACGAGAACTATGGGGTATGGTAACAGCTTTGAAAATAGACAAAGAATATTTCATTGGTGCAAATGTCAAAGTTGAGACTGATTGTTTGCCTCTCATTGGAATGATAGCCAATTGCTCATCTCCTGATATAGCCATGCTTAGATGGATCTCATATATTAAGTTCATAAATCTTGAGTTAGTTCATATTTCAGGTAAGTCAAACTCAGTTGCTGATATGTTATCGAGAGCTAGATTTGATGATGATCTTGAAAGTGATCTAATAAAGAATGTGAACTTAATTGACTATGTTCCACATATATATGAGTATGAGCAATTTCATGAGTCTGAGTACGAAAATGAATGGAGAGACATAGGAAAGTATCTGAGTACACTACAACCATTACCTAACTGGACTACGAATAGATTCCGTAACATTAGGAAACGAGCTTATAACTTTTTCCTATGTAATGGTTATCTTTGGAGACATGCTAAGGGTAAGGTTAAGAATCCACAACGTGTCCTACGAAAGAGAGGTCTTCAATTGCAAGTAATGAAGGAAATGCATGAGACATTATGGGCAGGTCATAAAGGATTTTTTGGAACATATGAAAAAATTAGAAGTACCTATTATTGGCCTAGGATGTATGTTGACATTAGTAGCTATGTTTCTACATGTTCTACTTGTCAACTTCATTCATCAGTCAAACATAGAGATCCGTTGCATCCTACTTATCCACCTTGTATTCACTACAAGTGGGTAGTAGATCTTGTAACTATGCCTAAAGGTATCGACAAAATGCGTTACATTGTACTTGCAAGAGAAGACTTAACTAATCATGTAGAGGGACGTGCACTACGATCTAAGACCACTTACAATGTTTGCAAATTCTTGCTTGAAGATGTCATAAGTCGCTTTGGGTACATAGAGAAAGTAGTTGCCGATCGTGGAGAGTTAAATGCGAGAGAAGCTAAAGAGTTCTTTGAGCGTCACGGTATTCGTTTGTCTCTCACTACTGCATATAACCCAGAGGCCAATGGTAAAATAGAGAGAGGGCATCCACCTATTGTGAAAGCCATATCTAAAGCATGTAATGGTGACATGAAACAATGGCCTAAATTCTTACCTTTTGCACTTTGGGCAGATAGAATGACATGCACACGTACTACTGGATATATGCCTGCTGAACTCATGTACTGTCAAAAACCATTGTTTCCAATTCAGTCTCATATTTCTGCATGGTCAAATTTTCCTTGGTCTAAAAACATGTCTACTGATGATTTTTTGAGTTTGCGTATTAAATAGTTAGAACAAGGTAAATTAAGACTTGATGATGCTGTTAAAAAATTAAGAGAATCTAGAATGAAGAACAAGCATTATTTTGATAAAACTCATCGATTGCGTCCTAAGCCAATTGAAGTAGGAGATTGGGTGCTCATTTATGATAGTACATTTGACTCTCAATATGATGCACGCAAAAAGCTCACTCAACGGTGGTTTGGGCCATACATAGTATCAAAACTCAACAACAATGGTACGTATGCTCTTTGTGAATTAAATGGTGTTGCACTAAAAACTTTGATTGCAGGTAAAAGGATAAAGTTATTCAAGAAGCGTGATAATGATGAGTACATTTTGGATGAGGACATTGAAGAAGATGACAACAATGAGGCCGATTCAGAAACAGGAGTATCCATGTAAAAAAAAATATATATATATATATATCATTAATTTTCAAGTTCATGTTGCTTTGTTTTTTTTCAAGTTCATTCTATTTTTTTTCCATGCTTGTTTCATGCATGTTTTTTTTCAGTCTTTGCATTGCATTGCATATCCACATCACTTGAGTCAAAAAAAGGGCAAATGATGATTTCTCTACTTGTGTAAAATTGTATCTTAAGTAGTAACTTATCTACTAAGAAATTGATTATAATCTAGGATTGTGGAAAGATAGGGCATGTAGATTTGGAGGTTTATTTTGGTGACAAGACTTTCATATATAAACATGCATATGTATCCTGTATCGAAAGCATAATTGTTGAAATCCTATCTCCTGCTATTGCATGTTTCTACATCCTTAGTCCATCTCACAGCACTTGTATCGGAGTTTAAACGACTGTTCTCCGTCATCAAAAATGGTTGTACCTTGTATCGGGGTTTAATTTTTCCCCATCATCAAAAAAAAAAAAAAAAGTTGCTACATAGAAGTTTACACTTTCTTCCACCCCAAAAAAGTGATCGTAACCATAAAGTTGCCGAATCATCATCATCATCAAAAAAAAAAAAAAAAAGAGCAAGCCAAAGGAGGATAAAGAGGCATAGTAGAATAAATCACGGGCTATATAGGCAGATTTATGCATTAGTGGAGTTTAGTTAGATTTCCTTGCATGTTATTAGAGAAAGAGCATATTCATATTTATGTAGGAAAGGAGTTGATCTAAAATAAGCTAAAGATGAAAGATGTCTCTTGAAAATCCTAAATCTTTTTTTATAATCATATTTAAGGTAGATTGCTTTATGAAAAAGGTACAAAATTTTCTTCAAGATGAGAGGAACTGATGCTTAAAACGACTCAATACAACCACTTCCACTTCATATTGATGCTTGTTTTTTTTCTTTCTTGTTGCCAATGTTGCTTGTTCATTTGCATATATGTTGCCTATTTGTTCATGCATATTCATGTTTCTTGTTTCAATTATTTCTTTCATGCAAATTTTGCTTCATGTCACGTTACCTACTTATTCATGCATATAATCAATTTTCCTTCCATGTTTCTTATGTTGTCTATAAAAGAATTTGATGCCTGGAACATTTTGTTTTTCACAGATGCTAGAGTGGCGCTTCCGGAGGAATCGCAGGTTTAGTGGGGGCGAATGTCGTCGAGATTTGCTCTCCTCTCTCACTTGTGAAGGCCTACAAAAAACATATTTGGCGAAGGTAGCCAGAATTCCCCGCGAAGTCCAGGATGCATCAAGGATGTCAAACGAAGGTCACATACAAAGTTTCAAAGAAATCAAGAAAGTCCATGGTAGCGGTCAAAGCTGGTCAAAGCTGGTCAAAGTTGGGAAATTAGGGCAAAAATTTCATTGTCACCAAATTAGATGAAAATCCATATACTTGTAAAGATTGTCAAAGGTAGTCTATAGCCCAAATTTCAGTAGAAAATGGATTTTGTAGCACATTGATATGCTATGTTCATTTTGTAAAAATGTAATTTTTCTAGTTTGACCCTACAAATTCTTGTATAGAAAATTATGTTAGCCATATGGTTTGGCATGTATAAAGATCATATATGGCTACATATTTGTACAAATTTTCAAGGCTATCAGAGCTTCCTAGACACCTTAATGCCACCTTGCAAGCTTCCAAATGTAGTCAAACTTGTACAAGGGAGATTCAGATGGGAGTTTTTCCTGCATATTCCTGAAGGAGATCTTTGGAAACATAGTCCTACAAAGTTTCATCTTCATCAAAGTCTTTTTGGAGGGTCAAAGAGCACAAAGTCCAGTTTTCAAGGTCACCGCAGTTTTCTAGAATAAGAAAATTGAAGGCTTGAAGGGCTGCCACATGTCAAAATATGATTGAACCATGGTGTACGGTCAAGATGAGCTCCTATTCAAGGGTGGAGATGCACTAAAGCATAAAGGAAGGAGGATCCACGAATTTTTTCCATAAAAGAAGACTTTGTTGACAGTTAAAGATCAATAATGCAAAGTTTCTCCAAAAATAGTGGCTTATCTTATCCGAATTGATGTCAGCACTGATCCGACGGTCCAGATCATCCCCAGATCCAATGGTGGAGAATGAGGGCGCCTAAATTTCACTCCTTTACACTAGATTTGATAGAAAGAACAATTCCAAGCCATTGATTTGATTAATCAAATGGTTGTAATCGAAAGTAGTGATCCTAGAGTTGAGAGTTGATTTCTCTAGATCCAAGGGCCCAAATTCATTCAAAAAACTATATAAACCCCCCTCCAAACTCCTAGAGCATCATTGTTAGGCATCCATAGGGCTCATGCTAGCTTACGGTTTCCTTGAGACGATCACCCTCGGTTGAGCGAGTGAGGATCCAAGGTGAGCTAGTATGAGTATAGAACCTAGTTTCAAATTTAAGTTAGAACTCCAATTTAGGATAGGCTCTTGAAACCAGCATCTCTATCTTGACTCACCCTCGGTGGAGCGTGTGAGTGAGTTAGAGCTGATTTTAATGAGTCTTAGACTTCTTTAGTTAGACGTTACGAGCCTAGACACACATAGGGTTACTGGAGTGGAACTCACCTTCTTACGTGTGACATTCGGTTGAACTGTCATGGTTTGAGGGTCGGAACCACCTTTGATCAGTAGACTGCTTAGCATGACGTACCACGACGATATTTTACATGTAACTTAATTCAAATTCTTTTAATTCATGTCACTTGTCACTTGTCTCTTGTCTCCTCTCTCAGTCTCTTAAGTATTTTTACATGTCTTCTATTTCTTCTATGTGTGAGAAGGCTCCGCAGTATTGCGTTGAACCAGTGAGGATGTTTCTTTGAGCTTGTGAGTGAAATCCATCATCATAATTCACTTGCATGCATATAATCCATACAAATCCATACATATTTATTAGTTTCTGAAAGTGTATAAGAAGCTCCAATATGGGACCATTCTTCCTTTCGAAACTGATTTATGTGTAAGGATTCCATCTATTCTCATCATGCATACATATCATCCAAAGAAGGCTATACATATGGATTAGAATTAGGAAGTGTTTAAGAAGCTCCTCCAATGGACCATTCTTCCTTCCAAATTTGATTCATGTGTATGGTTCTCTTTCATTCTTATCATTCATGTCATCAATCTAACTTGCACACCTACATTCCCATTCCCATAATTATTTCAACATCTCTCTCTTCTCCATACTCAACGTTAATTTCACCTTCACATCTTTAAACCTTCCAACATTCATTAGCTTCATACACCCTGTGTGTGCCACGACCGGACCCGATCCACCCGGATTGCGATCACCTCCACACCGTGGCTTTGTGCAGAAAGGGCATGAAAACCAGATTTGCAGGTTAAAGAAGGCATTATATGGTTTAAAGCAAGCACCACGTGCTTGGTATGAGAAGATACATGCCTATCTGATTGCACATGGTTTTGAGAACAGTCCAACTGAAAGCACCTTATATGTTAAACATGCTAATGTTGTGCTTCTGATCATTGTTGTCTATGTTCATGACATGCTGCTCACTAGTCCTATTGAGACACATATTGCTGATTTTAAGGCTGATTTGCATGCCTCATTTGAGATGTCTGATTTGGGGCATTTGCATCTCTATTTGGGCATTCAGTTTATGCACGTTAATGGTGGAATGGCTTTGTGTCAAACAAAATATATTGACACATTATTGCAGCGTTTTGGCCTTGAAGATTGTAAGCCTATTGCCACTCCTATGGAGACAGGTTTACGATTGAGTCTTCATGATGCTGGAGATGCATTTGATGTTGTTCTCTATCAGCAGGCTGTTGGATGCTTGATTTACTTATGCATTACTCGGCTAGATATTCAGTTTGTTGTCTCACAGATGAGCAGGTTTATGCATTGCCCAGGAGTCACGTATTGGAAAGTGGTTAAGCGCATCTTTACGCTACTTGAGTGGTACGCGGCTTCTTGGGTTGTTTTATCCCAAGGGGGGATCACTACCGCCAGATTTGCATGCTTTTTCTTACTCAGATTGGGCTGGTTGCTATGACACTCGTGTGTCCACTAGTGGTTTTTGCTTCATGCTTGGTAGCTCATGTATATCTTGGTTGAGCATGAAGCAACCTACTGTGGCCACTTCCAGTTGTGAGGCTGAGTATAGGGCAGCTTTCACAGGGACTGTTGACTGTGTGTGGCTCAGACGTCTTATGGCTGATTTGGGTGTTGGCCAGTCTTCTGCCACCACCATCTTCACTAATAGTCAGAGCGCATTGGCAGTTGTGAGGAACCCTGTGTTCCATGCTCGCACTAAGCACATTGAGGTGCATTATCACTATGTCAGGGAGAGGTTCTCTGCTGGGGAGATCAGCTTGGCATATGTGCCCACGCAGGAGAACATTGCAGACCTTTTCATGAAGGCTCTGCCTAGGGAGAAGTTTGAAGCTTTCCGCAAAGCTTTGGGCTTTCTTCCTTTTGTGAAGTGATTTCCACATAGCTTGGCACTTCCTTATACATGAGTGCCAACTCCTTGTTCACCGCATCCCTCCCAGGGGGGATTTATTGATATATTTAGGTAGTGATGTGTGTGAACACTCTAGGACCGCTGGGGCACTTTTTTCCATCTTTAGGAGGTTTTTTTCCCCCGGCTTGTATATACCCCTATTGCCCTAATGGGCTACTTATCTTTGTACATTCTCTAGTAATACATTCAGTATTGTGTGTTTGTGCTCCAAGCTTCTTCTTCCTCCTTGTGCTGTTCGCGTGCTTCCGGAGACGTCTATCTCCAACAAGAGAGAGAAAGAGAGAGAGAGAAAGAGAGAGAGAGTGAGAGATAAAGAATGATGAAAAGAAAGGAAGATAGAGATAGGAAAATAGAGCATACACACACAAATATATACACACACACACACACATCTACACATTTATATCTGCATACATACACACACATACACATATACACACATGCATATATACACATAGGAAAATAGAGCATACATACACACACACATAAACACACCTACACACACACATCTACACATTTACACATGCATACATACACACATACATGTACACACATGCATGGTTACATACACACACATATACACACATGCATGCTTACATACACACATATACACACATGCATGCATACACACACATACAAATATACATACATGCATACATACACACACACATGCATACACATGTACATGCACACACATATATATACATATGCATACATACACGTACATACACACATACACACATACATGCACACATACACATACACACACATACACATATACACACATGCATGCATACATACACACACATACACATATACACACATGCATACTGTAATAGGCCTCTTTTCTAGTGAAATAATTCATTTTGAACTCTCTGAATTTCATTGTGGGGATAATGCTTAGAACGAATAATTAGGTCATTTTATGCATGCAGGAAAAATTTTGGGTTGACAAGTTTCATATTCTCTCTCTAGACCTTAATTGCATCATGTTTTCTAGTGGGATTTTGAAGGTGAAGATGAAAGAATTAAGGAAAACTCTGTATGAGGGAAAAGTAGAGCAAGTAGAAGAGAATAAAAGTGCCTGTGTGAGATTTTTGTGAATCATGTTCTAAGTACCTCGTTCAGGGTCCTACGTTTAGTTCATTGTAAGAAAATGCCTTGATTTTACTCTCTCTCTAGAATTTTAAACCTTGAAGGGCTCTTAAGTGGCATTTGGAGCTGGATTTGGACTCGGACGTCTCTAACACTATTGTGCAGATCGAAAAATTGAATAAAAGTGTCTCTCACAAGCTTAACCTGGTTCCACAAACTGATGGGGAAACCGAGAGGGTTAACAGGGTAGTTGAGGATATCTTGCGTATGTATGTGAATGAAAAGCAGGATAATTGGAGTGAATATTTACCCTTGGTTGAGTTTGCATACAATAGTGCATGGCATGCATCTATAAAAATGACTCCATTTGAAGCTATGTATGGTTATAATTGTTTGACTCCACCTTCGTTTTTGGGTTTTCCAAATAAAGTAGAAGTATCCAAAGAAATGCTTGATAAGATGGATGAAGAACTTGTAAAAATTAAGAAACATATAAGAGAAGCTCAGAAAAGACAAAAGAAGTTCTATGATTTAAAGAGAAGACCACTTGAATTCCAAGTTGATGATATGGTATTTCTTAAAGTTAATCCTCACCGATCTAACTTGTTGCTAGGGAAGGATTATAGACTTTCTCCTCGATATGCAGGCCCTTTTAAAGTTTTGAAAAAGATCGGATCTCTTGCTTATTTGCTGGAATTACCTAAATATCTAAATGTGCATCCTGTATTTCATGTCAGCTTACTTAAAAGATATGTGTCTAATGTTGCTCATGTTTTGCAGGACAATTATAAGCTGAAAGACGATGGCTCCTTTGAGCTTCAACCGGAAATAATATTAGATAGGAAGGAAAGATTTCTTAGAAATAGATCTATAGTAGAAATGTTGGTGAAATGGCATTCATACCCAGTAGAAGATTCGAGTTGGGTGAATTTAGATGACTTTCTAACACTTTATCCTTCTTTCCAACTCTGAGGAAAGAGTTCTTAAAGGGGGGAAGAATTGTATTAGGCCTCTTTTCTAATGAAATAATTCATTTTGAGCTTTCTGAATTTCATGTAGGTCATTTTATGCATGTAGGAAAAATTTTGGGTTGACAAGTTTCATATTCTCTCTCTAGACCTTAATTGCATCATGTTTTCCAGTGGGATTTTGAAGGTGAAGATGAAAGAAGTAAGGAAAACTCTCTATGAGTGAAAGGTAGACCAAGTAGAAGAGAATAAAAGTGCTTGTGTGAGATTTTTGTGAATCATGTTCTAAGTACCTCGTTCAGGGTCCTACGTTTAGTTCATTGTAAGAAAATGCCTTGATTTTACTCTCTCTCTAGAATTTTAAACCTTGCAGGGCTCAAAAGTGGCATTTGGAGGTGGATTTGGACCTCAGACGTTTCTAACACTATTGTGTAGATCGAAAAAATGAATAAAAGTGTCTCTCACAAGCTTAACCTAATTCCTCATTGTTTTTGAGTTACAGGGCTTTGAAAAGTGCCATTTTTTCCAACACTTAAAAAAAAAAAAAACGAGGGCTTGTCTAATTCTATTCGAATCCGTGATTCTCATGCTCACGTGTCACCATGTCTAATTATGTATGTTTTCAGATATGTCTTCTTGGTGTTTTTCTGCTATTTTTGACAGGTATGCTAAAGAAAGGAAGTACACTACGATCGCATGGCTTTTTGCGAAAGTTTTGGAGAAACTCGACTTTTTCTAAATTTGGTGGATCGCACACTTCTTTGGGGAGCACGGCTACGATCAAACGGAAAAAGATAAGAAGGCTTGCGCATCAACACGGAGGACACACAGAAATCTGAGAATTACCTTGTGATTGAGAGTGTGATTGAGAGTGAGAGTGAGAGTGAGAGTGTGATTGAGAGTGCGAGTGAGAATGCGATTGTGATAGCTCGGGGGTGGTCGGGAGGTAGAGGCTTCCTCAAGAAGCTATTGTCCAAAGCTACTATAACCATTGATTCACATCTATAATATCAGAATTCTTCCTCTGCATCATATTTGTTCTACTCTTCCGCATCAGATTTTCTTTTACCTTGTGCAATCTCTGCGTTCTTCTCTCCACTGTTATTTCTGAGTAATCGAAAGATTGTGATTGGGGATAGATTGTGATTCAAGAAACGCTACAAGTGGTATCAGAGCAGAATCAATTCGTGGGAATGATGGAAGGTCTAACACAAAAGGTTCGTGAACAAGAGGAGCTTATTCAGAAGCTTCTTGGTGAATTGCGCAAAGAACGAGGGGGAAAGCAACCAGAAGGAGCAACAAATTTGTTTGTGGAGCTGAACGATGAAATAGATGAAGGTGCGGGAACATCTAGTTTACCTCACGAAAAACAAAAACGCAATTCTGAAGATATGGAACCAGGTGAGTTTGCCCTTAACCAAGTCTTCAAGAAGGCAAAGTTAATTGATTTTGATGGCGAGAAGAAGAGTGGCGAAGATCTTGAAGCATGGATTGAAGAACTAGAGGATTTCTTTGACCTTCGATAATTTAGTGAAGAGTCCAAGGCAAAAGTTGGGATCCTGCATCTGCGTGGGATCACGAAGCTATGGTGGAAGTCATATATGCAGACTCGAACGCGTTCTAGTCCTGTTCTATGGAAGGAATTTAGAGAACAAGCTGAAAAACGCTATTGTTCTTCACACTACCATATGGAGAAGAAGATGGAGTTCTAAAATTTCCGACAACACGAAAGAGACAAGCATAGCTTATCTGTTGATGAGTACAAAGAGAAGTTCCTACGTCTTCATAAATGTGCATTAGAGGTTAGTGGTAATGCTCTAAAGAGTAAATCTATTGAAGGGCTTCGTGAGGAACTTCGCTATTAAGTTAAGGGATCTGGATGCATTGATTTTCTTGATGTTGTTGCGATGGCTGAGAACTTTGAGAAGATGGAGAAGTTCAATTTGCAGAAGGCAAATAGAAGCAGATTCATTGCAACGGGACATAGGCCACAAAGACCTGTTGCAATGAACATGAACAATTCAAAGAAAACTCCATCTTCTAACGACCAAGGTAAGAACCCTGCTCGACCGGTGGAAAATCAAAGGAGGCGTCAACCAATTGAATGGCAACAAGACCCTAATTTTATTGAGAGGGCAAAAAGACTTGGTCTGTGTTTTCGTTGCGGGGAGCAAGGGCATCGGACATATGAGTGCCCGAACAAGGCAATCTTTTGACCCGCACAATCAAAAGCGATAAACATCATCGAGGAGGGTATAATTATTGAGGAAGCAGATGATGGGGGTAAGTGCACTGACTCTACTTTACGTTGCATGGTGGTTAATTCTTTCCCAAAGGTTTTCGTAATCACGATTCCGGGTATGATTTCTGCGCATAAAACCAGATTTTTGATCGATTCAGGTAGTACCCATTGTTTTCTATCATTCAAATTGGTAGAGAATCTAGGGATGGCCCTTAATATGCAGATAACCTGACCTGTAGAGATGGCCAATGGATGATTACACTACACGAAAGGATATGTTGAAAACCTTGAATTAACTCTCTCAAATAGACGCTTTTCTGGAAGCTTCCATGTAATTGAGATGAAAGAGAGTGATGTAATCATAGGCATGGATTGGTTAGTTAAAAATGCTGCGACAATTAATTGTGGACAAAGAATGATCATTGTGAAGCTAAATGATGAATCTATTCATATTCTAGGTGATGTCTTTAATCCCAAGCCTACTCTTATTTCTGCTATGCAGATAGTTAGAGGTATACGGATGGCTGCAAAACATTTGTAGTGTATGTGAACAATCTACATCAGGAAGGTAATGACGAAGATATTCCAGATTACGTAGGAAATCTCTTGAAAGAATATGCCGATGTATTTCCAGAAGACTTGCCTAGTATACCCCCATCTAGGCAGATTGACCACGCCATTGACCTATATCCAGGGAGTGAACCATATTCTAGAGCACCCGATAGATTTAACATTGATGAACTAAAGGAGCTTAAGATTCAATTAGATGATCTTTTGGAGAAAGGCTTTATAAAACCGAGTGTCTCACCTTGGGGTGCGCCTGTTTTATTTCAGAAGAAGAAAGACGGCTCTTACAGATTATGCATTGACTATAGGGGGTTGAATAAAAGAACAACTAAGAATAAGTATCCACTCCCTCACATAGATGACTTATTAGGTCAATTAAGTGGAGCGACCGTATTCACAAAGATTGACTTAAGATCTGGATATCACCAAATTAGGATCAAAACAGAGGATATTCCTAAGATGGCTTTTTGAACACGATATAGTCACTATGAGTTTACGGTTCTACCTTTTGGTTTAACAAACGCTCCTGCCACATTTATGTGCTTGATGAATAATATTTTTCACGATTACCTAGATGAATTCATCTTAGTCCTCCTTGATGATATATTTGTGTACTCTAAAGATGATTCGGAGCATGCGGTACATCTCAAGAAGACTTTGCAAACTCTTAGAGAACACAAATTGTATGGGAAAAAGAGTAAGTGTTTCTTTGCTAAGGATAAACTTGTGTATCTGGGAAGAGTAATATCAAAAGAAGGAATCCTTATAGATGAAGATAAAGTAAAAACAATAGTTGATTGGCCGATTCCTAAGACTGTAAGGGATGTTAGAAGTTTTCTTGGGTTGGCACAATATGAAAGAGCACATATTAAGGATTTCTCTAAGATAGCTACTCCCCTCACCGAATTAACTAAAAAGAATGTAGGATTTGCATGGAGTGATGCCTGCCAAAAATCATTTGAAACATTGAAACAAAAAGTCATTGAGAATTGTGTTTTGAAAACACCTGAAATGGGAAAGCCTTTTGTGGTTGCATGTGATGCAAGTGGTAGTCAAATAGGATGTGTTATTTCACACGATGGCAGGGTGGTTGCATATGAGTCCAGAAAACTAAGAAAGCATGAACTTAACTATCCTACCCATGATTTAGAAATGCTTGCTGTTGTGCATGCACTTAAGCATTGGAGACATCTATTGTTAGGGGTTAAGTTTGAATTGAAAACAGATCATCAAAGTCTAAAATACATCTTCACTCAACCATTGCTTAACAACAGGCAGAAGCGTTGGATTGAATTATTAAGCGAGTATGATTTTGACATTAAGTACCTTGCTGGTAAGGAAAATAAGGTTGCTGATGCATTGAGTCGGAGACCTTTGTGTAATCTTGTTTCTGTAATAAATTCTGATTTTCTCAATCAAATTCAAGAAGAGATAAAACAAGATCCTTTTTATGCACCTATTTTGAATGCTTTGAATGCGAACAGGGGATCGACGTATGAGAAAAACTTTCATTTGCAGAATGGAACACTGTATTGTAAGAATCGGCTATGCTTATCTTCTGAATCTCCACTAAAAGTTAAAATACTGCATGATTGTCATGATGCACCTTTTTCTGCACCTCCAGGTTATTCAAGGACATATGTTAAAACAAAGTATTCTTACTTTTGGCCGTGTATGAAGCGGGATATTAGAAAATATATAAATGAATGTTTGAAGTGCCAACAGGTGAAATCTGAGTTTAAGAGGATGCCAGGAATGCTTTAACCTTTGGATGTTCCAAATCAGAAGTGGAAGTCTATTTCTATGGACTTTATCACTAAGCTACCTATGACCAGAAGTAAGCATGATACCAGATTTGTTGTAGTCGATCGGCTTACCAAGATGGCACACTTCTTTCCTATGAAAAAGACTGATACTGCTTTGAATGTTGCAAGAATCTTTGTAAAAGAAATATTTCGATTGCATGGAATGCCTAAAATCATAATTTCTGATAGAGATTCTAGATTTACGTCAAACTTCTAGAAAGCGACATTTGAATCCATTGGAACTCAACTTCGTATGAGTACAGCTTTCCATCCACAAACTGATGGGGAAATCGAGAGGGTTAACAGGGTAGTTGAGGATATGTTGCGTATGTATGTGAATGAAAAGTAGGATAATTGGAGTGAATATTTACCCTTTGTTGAGTTTGCATACAATAGTGCATGGCATGCATCTAGAAAAATGAATCTGTTTGAAGCTATGTATGGTTATAATTGTTTGACTCCACCTTCGTTTTTGGGTTTTCCAAATAAAGTAGAAGTATCCAAAGAAATGCTTGATAAGATGGATGAAGAACTTGGAGAAATTAAGAAACATATAAGAGAAGCTCAGAAAAGACAAAAGAAGTTCTATGATTTAAAGAGAAGACCACTTTAATTCCAAGTTGATGATATGGTATTTCTTAAAGTTAATCCTCACTGATCTAACTTGTTGCTAGGGAAGAATCATAGACTTTCTCCTCGATATGCAGGCCCTTTTAAAGTTTTGAAAAAGGTCGGATCTCTTGCTTAATTGTTGGAATTACCTAAATATCTAAATGTGCATCCTGTATTTCATGTCAGCTTACTTAAAAGATATGTGTCTAATGTTGCTCATGTTTTGCAGGACAATTATAAGCTGAAAGACGATGGCTCCTTTGAGCTTCAACCGGAAATAATATTAGATAGGAAGGAAAGATTTCTTAGAAATAGATCTATAGTAGAAATTTTGGTGAAATGGCATTCATACCCAGTAGAAGATTCGAGTTGGGTGAATTTAGATGACTTTCTAACACATTATCCTTCTTTCCAACTCTGAGGACAGAGTTCTTAAAGGGGGGAAGAATTGTAATAGGCCTCTTTTCTAGTGAAATAATTCATTTTGAACTTTCTGAATTTCATGTAGGTCATTTTATGCATGTAGGAAAAATTTTGGGTTGATAAGTTTCATATTCTCTCTCTAGACCTTAATTGCATCATGTTTTCTAGTGGGATTTTGAAGGTGAAGATGAAAGAATTAAGGAAAACTCTGTATGAGGGAAAGGTAGAGCAAGTAGAAGAGAATAAAAGTGCCTGTGTGAGATTTTTGAGAATCATGTTCTAAGTACCTCGTTCAGGGTCCTACGTTTAGTTCATTGTAAGAAAATGCCTTGATTTTACTCTCTCTCTAGAATTATAAACCTTGCAGGGCTCAAAAGTGGCATTTGGAGGTGGATTTGGACCTCGGACGTCTCTAACACTATTGTGGAGATCGAAAAATTGAATAAAAGTGTCTCTCACAAGCTTAACCTAATTCCTCATTGTTTTTGAGTTATAGGGCTTGTCTAATTCTATTCCAATCCATGATTCTCATGCTCACGTGTCACCATGTCTATTTATGTATGTTTTCGGATAGTCTTCTTGGTGTTTTTCTGCTATTTTTGACAGGTATGCTAAAGAAAGGAAGTACATTACGATCGCATGGCTTTTTGCGAAAGTTTTGGAGAAACTCGACTTTTTCTAAATTTGGTGGATCGCACACTTCTTTGGGGAGCACGGCTGCAATCAAACGGAAAAAGATAAGAAGGCCTGTGCATCAACACGGAGGACACATAGAAATCTGAGAATTACCTTCTGATTGAGAGTGTGATTGAGAGTGAGAGTGAGAGTGAGAGTGTGATTGAGAGTGCGAGTGAGAATGCGATTGTGATAGCTCGGGGGTGGTCGGGAGGTAGAGGCTTCGTCAAGAAGCTATTGTCCAAAGCTAGTGTAACCATTGATTCACATCTATAATATCAGAATTCTTCCTTCTCTGCGTCATATTTGTTCTACTCTTCCGCATCAGATTTTCTTTTACCTTGTGCAATCTCTGCGTTCTTCTCACCACTGTTATTTCTGAGTAATCGAAAGATTGTGATTGGGGATAGAATGTGATTGAGGAAATGCTACACATACATACACATAGCAGAATAGAGCATACATACACACACAAATACACACACACACATATACACATTTACACATGCATACATACACACATACATGTACACACATGCATGCTTACATACACACACATATACACACATGCATGCTTACATACACACATATACACACATTGATGGATACACACACATACAAATATACATACATGCATACATACATACACACACATGCATACACACATACATATACACACATATATACACATATGCATACATACACATACACACACACATACACACATACATGCACACACATACACATACACACATACACACATACACATAAACACAAATGCATGCATACATACACACACATACACACATGCATACATACACATACCAAAATAGAGCATACATACACACACACATACACGCACACATATCTACACATTTAGATTTTTATAGGTGTTTAAGTATTTACGTTTTAGTATTTTAGGTTTAAGTCTAAGTCTTTCTGATTAGGGTTTTAGGGTTTTAACACCTACATAACATATATACACACATACACATACACATGCATATAATACATATATCAAAAGTACTAGTGTTTTATTTAATTTAATTAAATATATATAATTAAATATATAAAAATAGAAGTAATTAAGAAAAAAAACTGAATATATTAATAAATATATATATAAAATTGGGTTTAAGGTTTTTAACATTAGCATTAGAGTCTTAGGATTAGGGTTTTAGGTTTTTAGGATTAGGATTAAGGTTTTAGGGTTTTAGGGTTTAAGGAAAAAATCTGAATAAATAAATATATATATATATATATATATATATATATATATATATATATATATATATATATATATATATATATATATATATATATATATATATATATATATATATATATATATATATATATATATATATATATATATATATATATATAATAGGGTTTTAGGTTTTTAGGATTAGGACTAGGGTTTTAGGGTTTTAAGATTTAAGGAAAAAAACGAAATAAATAAATAAATATATATATAAAATAGGGATTTAGGTTTTTAGGATTAGGATTAGGGTTTTAGGGTTTAAGGAGAAAATTTGAATAAATAAATAAATATATATATAAAATAGGGTTTTAGGTTTTTTGCATTAGGATTAGGGTTTTAGGTTTTCAGGATTAGGATTAAGGTTTTAGGGTTTTAGAGTTTAAGAAAAAAAGCGGAATAAATAAATAAATATATATATAAAATAGGGTTTTAGGTTTTTAGGATTAGGATTAGGGTTTTAGGGTTTTAAGATTTAAGGAAAAAATCTAAATAAATAAATATAAATAGTATTAGTGTTTTAAATAACTTAATTAAATATATATGATTAAATATATAAAAATAGGATTAATTAAGAAAACATCTGAATATATAAATAAATATATATATATAAAATAGGGTTTTAGGTTTTTAGGATTAGGATTAGGGCTTTAGGGTTTATGGGTTTAAGGAAAAAATCTGAATAAATAAATAAATAAATAAATAAATATAAATATAAATATATATATATATATATATATATATATATATATATATATATATATATATATAATAGGGTTTTAGGTATTTAGGATTAGGATTAGGGGTTTAGGGTTTATGGATTTAAGGAAAAAATCTGAATAAATAAATATATATATATATATATATATCTGAATATATAAATAAATAAATAAATATATATATATATATATATATATATAATATTTTAGGGTTTTAGTATTAGGATTAGGGTTTTAGGGTTTTAAGATTTAAAGAAAAAATCTGAATAAATAAATAATATATATATATATGAAATAGGATAATTATATTGATAAATAAATATAAAAAGTATTAGTGCTTTAAATAATTTAACTAAATATATATATTTAAATCTATATGTATAAATATATAAATATAGGACTAATTAAGAAAAATCTGAATAAATATATATATATATATATATATATATAATAGGATAATTATATCGATAAATAAATATAAAAAGTATTAGTGTTTTAGATAATTTAATTAAATATATATAATTAAATTTATGAAAATAGGACTAATTTAGTGTCTTATGATTAGGATTAGGGTTTTAGGGTTTTAGGGTTGAAGGAAAAAATTTGAATAAATAAATAAATATATATAAAAAATAGGGTTTTAGGTTTTTTAGGTGTTTAAGTATTTAGGTTTTAGTATTTCAGGTCTAAGTCTTTAGGAGTAAGATTTTTAGGTTTAATAAAAAAACAAATGATCTAAAATTTCCATATTGTAGGGGATGATTTCTTTGGATCCGGAGGAGAGAATGGCGTGTCCTTGTACTCAATGCAAGTATCAAATCTATCGAAAATGACGGATTTGTACTGCACATGTTAGAGAGTATGGATCCTTTGATAGGAGTCGACTAGAAAACCTATGCTACCATTCGCATGGTCCATCAGGTGAGCAGATGGACCCAAACGACATTGCACCGCTAACCTCTCGTGGACAAAAGAGAACAAAGAAGGACTTAGACGTACAAGCAAATACTAATAGTATTACACAAAATGAACATATGGAAGAGATGCTCGAAGCATTTTATGAGATGGAAGAAGATCATGATGGTGGTGAAGATGTCGAGAGTTTCATGGACACAATAGAATTTCCACGATCAGAAGTCGATGAAGAATATGAAAACATGCGAAAACTAGCTGGTTTACCACTTTACAACAGAGCAAAGATATCTGTACTACGTGCGTCACTCGCAATGCTCAATCTGCAATCCATTTATGGATGGTCAGATAGTAGTGTCACCGAATTGTTCAAGTAAGTGGAGAACAAATTGACTTTCCATGTTATATCAAAATAACTTTATTTACTAATATTGTTTTAATTGCTTATGGCAGGCTTCTTAAAGATCAATTTTTGCTAGAGGGCAATGACATGCCTCCAACACGTGGAGATGCAAGAAAAACTTTTACTGCCCATTGGAATGGATTATACTAAAATTCATGGTTGTTCGAATGATTGCATTCTCTTTTACAATGAGTATGAGCATCTCCACGTATGTCCAAAGTGTGGAGCAAATAGATTTAGAGAAGACCTTGTAGGCGAAGCAATCCCCACAAAGGTTCTTCACCACTTCCTATCATTCCACGAATTAAGAACATGTTTAGATGCAAATCTATGGCTGAGTTAATGTCCTGGCATACAAAGAGCAGGTCTACAAATGGTGTAATGCGAGTGCCTGCTGACTCTGATGCTTGGAAGCACATAGATAGTAAGTGGCCAGAGTTTGCTAGTGAGCCTCGGTCCATACGTCTAGGCCTAGCTATGGATGGAGTGAATCCATTTGGTTTACGTAGTTCTTCATGGAGCACATGGCCTGTATATTTGGTGAATTATAACATCCCACCATGGCTGACCACAAAGAAAGGTCATTTATTATTAGCTCTCATTGTACCAAGTAAGTATAAGGTAAAAAACATGGATGTATATCTTGCCCCACTTGTGGAAGAACTGCGCATTTTATGGGATGGGATTACTGTGTGTGACATGTCTCAACCTATAAGAAAATGAAAATGAGACGTGCGAGTGCAAGGCATACTTATGTGGACGATGCATGATTGGTCTGGTTATGGTGAATGTTCAGGTTTATCGATTTCGGGTTACCATGCTTGTCCCTTATGCAGACCACGACTCGAAGCACACTATTCCCGAGAACTACGTAAAACTTTCTATGAAGGACACCATAGATATTTGCCTGATGGACATGTTTTACGTGAAGGACAAATTGGTCGACAAGTGCCATGCCAAATGAAAGTTAGCGACTGGAAACAACTGTGGGATTCAGAAAATCGAGTCACTAGTATGAAGCGGTTGTCTATTCTTTCACTCCCTTATTGCAATGAATTTTTTATCAATCATTTGGTAGACCCGATGCATATTTTTAAGAATGTGGGAGAGATTCTTTGGAAAACTTTGATCCGAAAGAAAGAAACCAAAGCACAAAGGGTGGACTTAGAAGAGCGAGGTCGTATGCGAGAGTTTTGGGCAACTACTAAGCCCAACGGAACAATATCGTTACCAAGAGCTCCTTGGGTGCTTCACAAGATGGAAGAGCAACAAGTGAAGAAAACAATTTCAGAGTTTCGGACACCTACTGGATGCATGAGGTGTCTAAAGACTGCTTTCACACAAAACGACAATCTTGGAGGGCTTAAGTCTCATGATTGGCACAAGTTTTTATACTTTGTGCTCCCTATAGCCCTAAAAGATTGTCTTTCGGAGGATGTACGAAGAACCATTTATAAAATTAGTTCTGTAGTACGGTGGATCTCTTCTAAAGAGATAAATAAAGATAGCATAGAGAGTGTGAATCTCAACGCTATCGAGGATGTTTGTATGGTAGAGAAATACTTTCCCACAAGTATTCTCACTATTCAACTTCATTTATTATTTCATGTGGTAGATGAAGTTTCAATAGCAGGAACTGCCCATAGTCGATGGATGTTCTTCTTAGAGGGCTTTATGAAGACATTAAAAGGGTTTGTTCGACAGAGAGCATGTCTAGAAGGTAGCATGGTAGAGGGATGGCTTGTATAAGAGTCTCTTGTATTTATAACTGAGATTCTACATATGTCGGATTTATGGAGCGATGATGAAGATGTTCATCTTGTAGGCGATGAACCACAACGTAAAGGATTGCAAAGGAAAATGGATGCAGCTTTCAGAGAGAAGGAAATGAAGTTTTGCATAGCTAACTCTGAGCCTATGCAGAAGTGGTTAGAAAGGTATGAGCTTGCCAAGGAAATCAACGCAAAGGAAAGAGCTCAGTTACGAAATAATCGTTCCACTCGATTTTTGCCTCTTCCAAAAAAACTTTGACCTCTTCCACCTTTTCCAACGAGCACATGGCTAGTATAGCGGTTTCACAAGCAAAGGCAACGGGTGAAGATATCTCTAAAGAAGAAGAAGAACTTGCAAAGGGATGTGATTGGGAGTATATTGAATACGGTGCACTATGGTCTCATGGACGACACTTTTGAATCGCGGGAATCGATATAAATAGGTCTACTGTTGATAGTCGGGTGATGGTGAACTTTTTGCAAAAAAGTAGAGCGAGTGCAAGAGATAGTAATGCTGAAGAAGGCCAGCTAGATTATTGTGGTGTGATTCAAGATATCTTGAAATTATCTTTTAGGAAGTTTGATTATTTTGTTTTTGATGTGAAATGGTTCAAACTAGTCACCTCTGGATGAAATGCAACAGTGAGATGGGATAAAAGGGGTTTGCTTCAAGTCGACTACACAAAATTATGGACGGATGAAAGGGATACATTTGTACTTCCCGAACATTGTGAGCAAGTTGTTTTTATACTAAATTCAAAAGAACCAGAGTGGCTATTTGTTTTACAAGTCACCCCACATAGTAGACAGATTTGTGAGCTTATAGATGTACAAGATAGTCCATCTGTAGTGGACTCAGAGATCATTGTTCGAGAAGAAGAGGTCATTGAAGAAGAGGTCATTGCTCGAGAAGAAAAGGTCATTGAAGAAGAGCTCACTGTTCGAGAAGATGAAGTAATAGACAATGATCAGGAAGAAACCAGCATAGCAAGCGATTTAGAAGCCATCAATATAGAGATAGATATTCTCGGTGCATCGGATCTTCAAGAGGATGCTAGATTAGAGGATTTTTGAATAAAACACTTCTACATACTAATTTCTGTTTTTTTTCTGTTTATTCTCTATATTACCTTTATTATCACATACTAATTATTTGAGTTCCTTTGTTACAGAGCACGATGGGAGATAGTCCTCTAATCACTCCTCATTCCATGATAGAGGAGCGGTTTTTTGAGTTTATCTCTCAGGTACCGCCCGCATATATGGCCGCTACATCACAGTATTGGATCGCTCGTGGTAGCACTCCTCCCGGCCTTACTCCTGGCATATTTCTAACTCAGATAAGGTGCAACCTGTATAACTGAATAGTCCTATGTTCCTTGTGTCTTCAACTTCAAATGTGAATAATCTCCCTGCCTTCTCACCTATGCGAATGGGAAGACACACTTTTTGCTTTTTGAATCAACATTGTTCTTGTTGAATATGGAATATGTGCATAACAAAAACATCCAAAAATTTCAAAATTCAAAATTAAAGTCCTTTTAGGAGCATATATCTTTTGAAGGAGTCATTCCCTTTAAAGATTTCCTATAGTTTTGATTGAGAATATTGAATTTTGTTGATAAGAATTCACCTCCTCTATTAGTTCTCAAATTCTTCAATGTTTTGCCTCGTTCATTTTCCACATACTTACAACATGTTTTAATTTTTTCAAAAGCATCAGCCTTCTCTCAAATGAAATAAACCCACATATTTCTACTATAATCATTCCCTAATAGAAAAAAGTAGAAAGATCCTCCTTTAGTAGATATAAACATTTAATTAGAGAGATGAGCATGTACAAACTCTAGAGGAGCTTGAACTCGATTGCTAATGTCTTATGAAAGTTCCTTTCGTTGTTGCTTTCCCGTCATGTAAGCTTCACAAGGTTCCTACAACTCAGAAAATGTACACAAATGAGCAACCATCCTTGTTCTTTGCATGTGCTTCAAAACAAAAAATTCGAGATTCCCAAATTGTTGGTGCCATAACATGCTTACATCTTTATCCTTGTAGTAGTTAAGGCACTTAAATCATACACATTATCATGTTTTATGCCTTTTCCCACTACATTACTTGATAAATGCATGATTTTTGCACCACTCTTATTGAGGTGAACTTTGAGTCCACTATTTTTTATTGCAAAAATTGATAAAAAATATCTTTTAAGTGTAGGTGCATAGAGATAGTCAAATAACTTCTTCTCAACACCTCAAGGATTGATAAAAGAGATGGTTCAAGTTCCTTTATTTGGACACTTGGAATTATTTCCCATCAATGGGTTGATCGATTCCCATAAATGCACTATGAGACTATAAAAATCCTTTTTGTTGATCATATGGGAAGAAGATCTACTATCTAAAATCCATGGTTCATCAACATGAGCTTGAGCAGTAAGCATACATCTTCAATAGCTACCCATAGTTCTAGCTCACAATTGTTTGTAGTCTCTTTGTTCTTCCAAGATTATCTTATTGTCCCATTTCCTTTATGAACTTGCTTCTTTCTGCAATCCTTGATGGCACGACCTTTCCTTTCACAATAGAAGCAACTTCTTGTGAATTTTTTCTTGTTTTGACTTAGTTTTTGATCCATAAGAAGACCCTTTTTGTTTTGTGTTGGCTGAGAATGCAACATTTCTTGTAACTTGCCGATTCTTCAACCACATCTCCTCTTCTAAGAGCATCACACAAAACTCTTCAAATGTAAGGGGAGTTAGCCTTACTTGACTATTTATGGCTCTTACTAATCCATCATACTTTGTTGAAGAATATGCACACAACTTCAAGCCAACTATTCTAGTGTTATAAAACACCAACAACAACCAAATGATCTTATAGCTATAGTCTCTAGATCCAATCCCCTCTGTGAAGTATTTCAATGATGATTCACCACAATGTTTTATCCTTCTAGAGATCTTCAGGATGATATCCTTGGAGTGGTAAAGTGAGCTCTAGGTGCTGCACATGGTACTCTACACAAAGGCTGCAACTATATAGTATGTATTGATCTCTGTTAGAGAGTAATAACAACGATTCAAGTACTTTAGTAGATATAAATCTTAAAGGAATAGCAATGTCACTCCATATATTTTCCTTTATGAATGCACAAGCCCAACATAGAATGTAGCATGTGCGTTCCTCGAGTCGCCCTCTTACGAATTAGTAATAAGGCTATATGCTATAGTAACCCCACAATCAGGATGAAAATATAGGAGAAGTCTGCCAGAAGAATTCAAATAGGCGCCATAATATCAGGGAGGTGAGGAATCAATGTATCCTTGGAGAGGAAAAATGTAGGAGTGAAGGACAGTTTTGAATCCTACCCGATGAACACATATGCTTCCGTTAGGCAATGCTTTGTATTTTATTTGGAGGTTCATGCGAGGATAGAGTTAACTTCTTTTGTTGCTATCAGATATGTGATCTTATGTGATCATTCAAATTGTCAAGGATTATATCGTTTGGAATGAGAACAAGCTTTGAGAAGATCACTATTTTGATGAATTTATGGCAAAAAAGTAAGATGAGGTGATATCTCACTTCACAATGGATGTACTACAAAATGATCTCTCAATCTCAAGATTACACGTGGGTCTTTTAGATCCTCTTTTTATAGTTGAACTTGGAGCCAAAGTTTGAATTCAAATTCAAACTTCTACCTAAAAGGTGAATGCTAACATATAGGATAGATTCTTTCATTGCTCAACAACCAAGTGATACAAGATTTAGAGCTTCTTATCGCCTCGTGGGTGTAATCCACTTTTCCAAGGATAAATGTGAAGTACGTTTAGAAGAGGTTGATCATATGAAGCCTTTCATAGGTTATGCCAATAACTTAAACATGAGCTAGTTAACCAACTCCCCATCACGCCTAACATGCTTGGTCTTCATTGCTTCTTGATTTCTTTCAAATCAATAATCAATTTGAACTTGTTCATAGTTGTTCCATCAAATGCCTTTGTGAGTATATCTGCACATTGGAGATGAGTTGATACATAGTTTAGTTGAAATTCTTGCTAAGAAACTTCTCTCTTACAAAATGATAGTGCACTTCAATGTGCTTAGTCCTAGCATGATATACAGGATTAGCAGCCAAATGAAGTGAGCTAGTATTGTATGCAAAGATTATTTGAGTGTATGAATGTATCTCCAAATCCGCATATAGTTGCTTAAGCCACATAGCCTCCTGAGTTGCATTTGCCAAACCTCTATATTCTGCTTCTATGGAAGATAAGGCCTTAGTTGTTTGCTTCTTGGATGACAAAGATATAAGCTTTGAACCTGCAGAGGATAGGCACCTTGAAGTTCTCACCTATTTATCGAGCCATCTGAGTTCTTCTTGATTTTTTATATCCACCTTGAACCAATTAACTTCATGTATGGCTTCTTGGGAGCTAGATCCCAAGTGTGATTGTCTTGTAATGCTTCCACATCTTCGTGCATAACTTCTCTCCATTCTTTCTTCTTCCTAGCCTCTTCAAATGAAGAAGGCTCTTTTTACATAGAGTATTTAGAGATATACACAAGTGCTTGGGGACTAAAGATGTATCATATCCATACCTTATGGGCTTCTTACTTTCCCTTTGTGATCTCCTTAATGCTTTACTTGGAGACTCTAGTATGTCTTATAGTTGCTTGAGCTTGATCTTGCCTCTTGAATTCCAAGACTTGAAGACAATCTAATCTTGATCTTCTGAGTTGATATCTTCAACCAATGGTTGATATTCTTGTGTGAGGGTTGGAAAATCATTTTCCAAATCATATGGTAACTTGAATTTTTTGAAATCATCATCAAACAATGAGTTATTTTCATCAAACACTACATCCATACTAACCACAAATCGTTGTTAGTGGGACTGTATAGTTTATACCCCTTTTTATTTCTGATCATACCAAAGAAATATACATTTCTTAGCTTTAGGTTCAAGCTTTCCTTTGATTTGTGAGGGGATGTGTGCCTAATCAATGCACTCAAATATTTTGCAATGCTCCAATGAGGCTCTCCTACCATTCCATGCGTCAAGGGTGTCATATCATCCAATGATTTGGATGGGAGTCTATTTACCAAGTAGGTCACTGTGGTAACAACCTCTGCCCATAGATAGTTAGGCAACTTCTTCTCATTTAACATAGACCTAGCAGCGTTACCAATTAACATGTTCCTTCTCTCTCCCACTCCATTCAAGTCAAGAGTATATCTGGTTCTTACTTCCTTTTTTATGCCTCTGTCTTGTAGAAATGAATCAAGCTCCTTTTAAAAATACTCACCACCTCCATTAGATCTTATCCTCTTCAAGCTCTTTCCTATTTGGTTTTCAACTAGTGCCAAGTACTTCTTGAAACATGTAAATACCTCATCCTTATGTTTCATGAAATAAAGAATTGTCCATCGAGTGTAATCATCAATAAATGACACATAGTACCTTGAACCTCAGATGGAAGGATCTTTGCTGGGTCCCCAAACATTAGTGTGTACAAGCTTCGAATAGTCTTCATGAATGTATCCTTGCCTGTTGAATGGTTGCCTATGAGCTTTGCCAAATTGGCATGCTCCACATTTGTATATCATATGTTACTTGGTCACATTGGGAATGCCAAGCACACTTTGATTCCTGCACATTTGCTTGAGAGCTCCTTCTCCTATGTTTCCTAGCCTTCTATGCCACATTTCTAACTCAGATAAGGTTTAATCTCTATAACTGAATAGTGCTATGTTCCTTGTGTCTTCAATTTTAAATGTGAATAATCTACCTGCCTTCTCACCTATGCAAATCCTTTTGAAGCCTTTTTGGGAGTCTTCCATATATGCTCCATGCATAGTGAATCTGACCTATACACCTTTCCCAACAATCTTCCAAATACTAAATAGGTTTTCGGTTATAGTTGGCACATAGAGAACTTCACTCAAAAGGTTCATGCTACCATCAAATGTTTCAACATTTCCAATGTGCTTGACTGAGTGGTTAGTATCATCACCTAATTGTACTTAATGCTTCCCTTTAGGTTCTTCAAGATCAGATAATAAAGCTACATTTCCAACCACATGACTAGGAGAATCTAAATCAATGTAGAAAAGATGCTCATCATCTTTACCTTGATTGCATGTCACGTTCATGATTAGTAATGAGTCTTATTGGTCTTCATTATAGTTTTTGTAGTCCCTTCTTCCTTTAAAGCCTCCTTGATAATTGTTGTTATAGGCTTGATTGTAGTTATGGTTATAGTTGCCTCCACCAATGTTGTATCTACCTCTTGATTGCCCATAGCTACCTCCATGGAGGCCTCTTCCCCTTTGATTCCTTGTATTCTTGAAACATTCTTCTATGGTGTGGTTGAGAAGACCACAAATGTTGCAAGGTGAGTTGTTGTAGGGTCTCCCGCTACTTTTCTTTCCTCCTCTACCCCTTCATCTAGAAGGCCTTCGTCTTCCTCCATAATTAGCTTGAGGGGTACTAGCCTCTTCTTGAGTCTTCTTACTTTTACCTTGATCCTTAGCTTTCTTCTTATCTGTATAAAGGGCAGAAGATTGGTTACCTCTTGGATTGTCACCATTTCCATTGAGCTTTTTCTTGTGAGTGAAGAGTTGCCCCATCAAGGTGTTGAGGTTAGGTATTTTCATGTCCATGTAGAGATCAATTGCCATGGTGAAGGACTCCCAATTTTCATCATCCTTGATACCATTAATGATCTGCCTCACTATGTGTCCTTCTTCTATCTCGTCTCCAATGCTTACAAGCTGATTAGCCACATCTTTCATCACCGTTATATAATCAGCCACTCCTTGCTTTGGTTGCCTCTTTAGGGTTGTAAATTTGATACACAAATGATATTTCCTGGCTCTTGTGTTTGAGGAGAAATATGATGAGAGTACTTCCCAAGTCTCTTGGGAGGTCTTGAAATTCCTAACATGTGGTAACAAGAAATCAGAGATTGAGTTTAGTAGATATGACCTAGAAAGAGCCTCCTAGGCACAGCATGTGGTCAAGTTCTCTTGCTCTTCCCTTGTAGGTTGATCCTTTCTCCTAAATATTGACATCTCTTTATCTCCTCAGATGTATCCATATAAACTTCTCCCTTGAAGGTAGGCTTGCATCCTTAGTGATCATGCTGACTAGTTGTTCCTGCCCAATTTGTCAATGAAGGATGGAATTTCATCTCCCATCTTTATTGTTGTTGCTCTCGTACCACTATTGGAGGAGATGGTGGATAGTCACAAGAGATGCAGTCGTGTAGCTAGATCCTACTTCACACCTGCTAAGAATGATAGCAAGAGAGTGTCATGAGCCTCTTTATCTTGCTAATGAACACAAATAACCATATATATTCCTTTGCAGATGATCCAACAATCAATGGATCAAAACAGAGATGTTGAAGTTCATGCAAGAACAAAAAACGTGTTATTTTTGTTCATACACCTGTTTAGTGTTTTGCACAATTCTTTGAGCACAACAGCAATTGACTTCATTTCTTTTGGGGAACTCTTATTAAATTAGTAAGCTAACAATCATGAGTTAATTCATAAAAAATGATGGACTACATGCAGAGAAGGAGGTTTGGCAAGTCATAGCTCCATCCTGACATTTACAGGCTCTCACTTCACAATGGATGTACTACAAAATGATCTCTCAACTTGGAGATTATACGTGGGTCTTCTAGATCCTCTTCTTATAGTTGAACTTGGAGTGAAAGTTTGAATTCACATTCAAACTTCTACCTAAAAGGTGAATGCTAACATATAGGATTGACTCTCTCATTGTTCAACAACCAAGTGATGCGTGGTTTAGAGCTTCCTAACTCCTCGTGGGTGTCATCCACGTTTACAAGGATAAATGTGAAGTACTTTTACAATAGGTTGATCATATGAAGCCTTTCATAGGTTATGCCAATAAGTTAAACATAATCTAGTTAACCAACTATGTGGGCTTTGATTGAGTTGCAGTGACATTCTTAACATCTATGTTAGGCATGTTATCATCCATAGATAGCTTGTGATTTACCTTCATAAGTGGCCTAGTTAGTTTGCAATCCATCATTATAAATGCCATAAGAATTTCTTTAGTATACGTTTGTTGTGAGATGAAAATGCCATCCTTATTTTTTCATACTTCAATTCTAAGACAAAAATGGAGTAGAACTAAGCCTCTAACATTTCATAGTCAGTTTCCAAGTTGATCGGAGTTTGATTGATGAGTTCTTGATGAACTCC
This sequence comes from Ceratopteris richardii, assembly GCA_020310875.1. Classification (NCBI taxonomy): domain Eukaryota; kingdom Viridiplantae; phylum Streptophyta; class Polypodiopsida; order Polypodiales; family Pteridaceae; genus Ceratopteris; species Ceratopteris richardii. The sequence continues at coordinate 93,648,559 of CM035422.1, forward strand.
TATAATGATGAGCTCATCTACATATACAATGATAACAAATAGCTTGAAATATCGTTTCATTACATTCATGTAAGCATCAGAAGTACTTCTTTTAGAACCCATATTTTTTAAAACTTACCTATCCATTGGTACCAAGCCCATGGTGCTTGTTTAAGGCTATACAAAGCTTTCTTCAACTTGAAAATTTTATTTTATCAATTGGGCACATCAAAACCAGGTGGTTAAGATACATATACCTCCTCCTTGAGGTGATCATTCAAAAATGAGAATTTGAAATTCATCTAAAAAAAAGCAAGACCCAAGTACGATATCAATCCAAAACCTTCAACTTTTGAAAAAGCCTGTGCAACTAATCTTGCCTCATGCTTTTCTAATGTGCCTTCTACTTTATACTTAGCTGTCCAAATCCATTTAGTACCTATTACCTTCTTCTTTAGAGAAAGTCTACCAGATCCCATGTATCATTTTTTAGTATACTATCATACTTAGACCGCATTCCCACTCTCCAACCTAGATCATCAAGAATTTTTCAATGGCGGTAGGTTGCTTTATAGATCCCATCATATGTGCCATTAGGGCCATGCCGACAATGTGTTTTGAGGCTCTTCTTTGCTCTTGTATTCTCTTTGATCTATGTTATCCATCCGAGGATGATTCTAGTATGTCTAAGTGTGGATTGCGATCATCAAAGAGTTTTTGTGCCCACTTCTATAGTGGCTTACATTCTGCTACTACAACTCATTAGCATTTTTCTAAGGAATTTCACTATTAGATGTTTCCTTCTTCTCAGCTTTATCCTCTCTTTTGATAGATGCAAGGTGAGATATTTCTCTGTTTGATGAGATATAGATTCACCAGTCTTTTTAGGAGAATATTCTTTTTGAGGAATCATCCCCTTTACAGATTTCCTGTACTTTCGATTGAGAATATATAATTTTGTAATGACAACTTCTGCTAAGAATGAATCTGGCATGCCTTGAGCTTTTAACATACAATGAGACTTTTCAACTATTGTCCTATTCCTATGCTCAACAATGCCATTTCGATGAGATGATGTATGAGGTGTGTGAGGTTGCCTTTTCAAACTATGCTTCTTATAGTAGTTATTGAATTTTGTTGATAAGAATTCACCTCCTCTATCATTTCTCAATTTCTTAATTTTCTTGCCTGATTCATTTTCCACGTACTTACAACATGTTTTAATTCTTTCAAAAGCATCACCCTTCTCTGAAATGAAATAAACCCACATATTTCTACTATAATCATTCCCTAATAGCAAAAAGTAGAAAGATCCTCCTTAACATTTTATTTGAGAGATCATGTACAAACTCTAGAGGAGTTTGAACTCGATTCTTAATGTGTCATGAAAGTTCGTTCCGTTGTTGCTTGCCCATTATGCAAGCTTCACAAGGTTCCTACAACTCTGAAAATGCACACAAATGAGCAACCATCCTTGTTCTTTGCATGTGCTTCTAAACAAAAAGTCCAGATTCCCAAATTGTTGGTGCCATAACATGCTTATATCTTTATATTTGTACTAGTTAAGGCACTTAAATCATACATGTTATCATGTTTTATGCCTTTTCCTACTACATTACTTGATAAATCCATGATTTTTTCACCACTCTTATTGAGGTGAACTTTGAATCCACTATTTTGTATTGCAGAAATTGATAAACAAATTCTTTTAAGTGTAGGTACATAGACATACTCAAATAACTTCTTCTCAACACGTCAAGAATCGATAAAAGAGATGGTTCAAGTTCCTTTAGTTGGACACTTGGAATCATTTCCCATCAATTGGTTGATGGATTCCCATAAATGCACTATGAAACTATACAAATCCTTTTTGTTGATCATATGGGAAGAAGTTCCACTATATAAAATCCATGGTTCATCAACATGAGCTTGAGCAGATAAGCATACATCTTCAATAGCTACCCATAGTTCTATCTCACAGTTGTTTGTAGACTCTTTGTTCTTCCAAGATGATTTTATAGTCCCATTTCATTTATGAACTTGCTTCTTTCTGCAATCCCTGATGGCACGACCTTTCTTTTCACAATAGAAGCAACTTCTTGTGAACATTTTCTTGTTTTGACTTTTTTATTTTGATCCATTAGAAGACCCTTTTCGTTTTGTGTTGGCTGAGAATGCAACATTGTTTGTAACTTGCTGATTCTTCAACCATATCTCCTCTTCTAAGAGCATCCCATAAAAGTCTTCAAATGTACACACTTACTAATCCATCATACTTTGTTGAAGAATATACACGCATCTTCAAGCCAACTATTCTAGTGTTATAAAACACCAATTACAACCAATTGATCTTATAGCTATTTTATTCATTTAATAGAATCTTTAGCCTTTTTCATAATGAGAATGCTTTTCATTTGCCAATTGGCTTTCTAGATTGTATATTATAGTTTGGTTCTTGGTCATAGTGACAAGCCAATTTGCCGGAAACCTCATGTGCTTTAATAGTATGTTGAACTAAACTAAGGATAGAATCACTTACACTCATGAAAAATGCACATTATGCATCAAGATTCCACCTCTTCCAAGCTTAGAAAAGATCTAGATCTCATTGAATAATCAATATTGAAGCTTTTTGGATCTTCAAATCATATAGGCTCTAGATCCAATCCCCTCTGTGAAGTATTTCAATGATGATGAACCACAATGTGTTCTCCTTCTAGAGATCTTCAGGACGATATCCTTGGAGTAGTAAAGTGACCTCTAGGTGCCACACATGGTACTCTGAACAAAGGCTGCAAAATACGCAGAAAACACACTACATAAGTAACACAAATAGAGACTTTTTAGTTGTTACAAATGCAGTCAAACATACAGTTTATGGTTGACTAGGTAACTATATGTTTTATTAAAGATCATATACACATGGTCCCATAATAGTGTCAAGTAAGTTGTAGGAGTCCAAAAGTACATAAATTTTGAACTTCCTGAGCATATAGTGGGTGCCATCCAACTTGCCTTCAATGAAAATAGCTAGACAAAATCCAATAGGTGGAGTGAGAAATTCCAATAGGTGTAGCATTAACATTAACTCAAGTACGAAAACAAGTGTGTGACGATGAATCCTTCATGTAATCACTTCAATAATCTAATGATATTCCAGTGTCATAGTAGGTTGAAATAGTGAGTCTTCTCAACCTATTAGAACCTTGAGGCTCTTATACCATTTAAGACATTAATTATGCAATATATAACATGAGTAGTAGTAGTGAAGATAACAAATATAGTAGATTGTCAAACATTTTCTACTAACAAGTACAAAGATGATGGCATTCTCCTCCCATATGCTCTCAAAGTAAAGCTTAAATGATGATCTAGAAAAATCTAGACATGGATTTACAAGGATCATCTATATTTACTTGCTTGATATTTGGGGTAGTGTAGAGCTCATGCATATATAGGGTAATGGGTGGCCTTTCAGAGATGGTTATACATGGGTGGTAGAACATGGGCGGCCACCACTTGCGTATTCCCCATACAAAGCCTAGGTGGATTCAACTCGCCTAACAAATATAAATGACTTCTTAGTTTGTTAGGAAATATTCCATGGAATGCTCTTTTGATTTGCATTGGCCCCCCGGAACCCCTAAGCTAGGGGGTTTGCTAGTCCTCTTAGACCCCTGATTGGGATTGCTCCATCTTGATGTGGACCCCACAATTGGGCACCCTAGTAACTCGCTTTCCTTACAATACATTACATTGTCCAATTCGACCTTCGCTTAACATTCAAGCTCCAATTCCCATCGATTGGGTAATGCATGTTTGACTTTTCCTCATAATGCGGGCCTTACAAATAATACATATAATCGTGAGGGTTAGATATTGACCATATACTAACACTTTTTGTAGTGCAATATTTCCCATAGATCTTTTGTTTTGAATCACTACATTTTTTCTTGGCATCGTTTAGTTCTTATCTTGCTTAATGCCATCTAAGAAGAAATTGGTGTAGGTTATTTCTCTCTCTCTAGGACATTCTAGTGGTGTTGGGACTACGAGATATCCAAAATCCCTAAAGTTTCTTGGAAAATATGTTGTATTAAAGAAAGAAGAGGGTGGTCTTGGTATTCTCTATCCTCTTAAAACGGCTAAGAACTTAGCAAGCAAATGGATTCTAAGATCCACCATCTCGTCTAATATTTGGGCTTGTTTGATAAAAAGAAATGGTGAAAAATTATCTTTGTATGACTACAGACACCTCTTTCTTATGTGCCAGCATGCCCAACAAGTTTAGAAAATGCTTGACAATCATGCAGCATTGCTAGGATCTCTCTATTGGGCTATAAAGAAACCTTGATTGGTGTCATTCAAAGAATGAATCTTGTCTTGTGGTAAGTTTGGAGATCCACTATTCTTTGGTACATTTGGAACACCAAAAATTAGATGTATAAGAGTGATCATAAGAACTATGCGTTGCTATGCAAAAGAGATTTAATCAAACTCTCAGGCAATAGTATGTAGGCCATCAAAGATGTTGAAGAAAAACTCGTTCCTTAGATTTGGACCCAAACTACCTTCAACAAGTGGAGGCAGAGATTATTACGTGTTTACTCAAGTGAAAGATGTTTTATGCTTTTTTCTGTATACTAATGTATATGCTCCCTTTTCATGTAGTGATTTATCTCGACTATTGTTCTTCCAGGAATGGGATTATGTTGTAATACTTAGTTACAGAGCCATGGATGTGCCCCCTATACATCCGATAACACTTTTTATCAATACATCTTTTATTTATGTCTATTGCTTTCATAGAAAGGAAAAATACTTCTTCCTTCAAACCTTCATTGCGACTCAAGCAAGGAAGGAAGATGGGAACTCCTCTGTTTAGCTTCAAACTTGCATAGAGAGGCCTCTCATGCAATTGGGGCCAATCCTACAATTTGAAAGAAAACATATAAATGTTATAAAGCTTTTGCTTGTAGGCGTTTTCATTTCTATGGCCGAATGTGAATTAGAGGTGAGCATTTTCTTTGGCTGTGTCCACGTGGGATGTCGAGCAAGTAGAACATACAATGACATTAGAAGAGCATATCCCTAGAAACTCCACTCATGTTCCTAGAATCTCAAACCTATCCATGACAGGGTGGATGGTTGGGCTTTTGGTTTCTTGAATCTCCGTCAAAGGTTCAACTCTTTCTTGTAGTGGTGAAGGTTGAACTCTTTGTTCTAGTGTTCAATATTCCGAGGCTGGTTGTAATGCCCTCAATCCATCTAAACAAGTGTTATGTGTTTCACTTTGGGTAATTCTTTCTTGCCGTCATCTTTTGGGAACTCTAAGATTTTCTAACCTCTGCTTTGAGCAAATACAAAGGGGCCTTTTTCGTGCAATGCCGCCTTCAGTTGTAGAGTTGTACGTGTTTACTCAAGTGAAAGATGTTTTATGCTTTTTTCTGTATACTAATGTATATGCTCCCTTTTCATGTAGTGATTTATCTCGACTATTGTTCTTCCAGGAATGGGATTATGTTGTAATACTTAGTTACAGAGCCATGGATGTGCCCCCTATACATCCGATAACACTTTTTATCAATACATCTTTTATTTATTTCTATTGCTTTCATAGAAAGGAAAAATACTTCTTCCTTCAAACCTTCATTGCGACTCAAGCAAGGAAGGAAGATGGGAACTCCTCTGTTTAGCTTCAAACTTGCATAGAGAGGCCTCTCATGCACTTGGGGCCAATCCTGCAATTCGAAAGAAAACATATAAATGTTATAAAGCTTTTGCTTGTAGGCGTTTTCATTTCTATGGCCGAATGTGAATTAGAGGTGAGCATTTTCTTTGGCTGTGTCCATGTGGGATGTCGAGCAAGTAGAACATACAATGACATTAGAACAGCATATCCCTAGAAACTCCACTCATGTTCCTAGAATCTCAAACCTATCCATGACAGGGTGGATGGTTGGGCTTTTGGTTTCTTGAATCTCCGTCAAAGGTTCAACTCTTTCTTGTAGTGGTGAAGGTTGAACTCTTTGTTCTAGTGTTCAATATTCCGAGGCTGGTTGTAATGCCCTCAATCAATCTAAACAAGTGTTATGTGTTTCACTTTGGGTAATTCTTTCTTGCCGTCATCTTTTGGGAACTCTAAGATTTTCTAACCTCTGCTTTGAGCAAATACAAAGGGGCCTTTTTCGTGCTATGCCTCCTTCAGTTGTAGAGTTGTTTTTCCAATTAATTCAAGCAAATAGAGATTAGGCATCTGCCGGGCTTCCTCTTAAAAACGAAAGAAAATGGAGATTAGGCTTCTCTCAACCTTGTTCTTTAAAACAAAAGAAGAAATTGCTCTTTAATTAATGCAAGAACAGGGGATTTTGGTTCCACCGCACTTCTTGTAAAGAGACAAAAAAACAACTAGGTCTGTTATTCCATGAGTCATGCACTATTCCACGCCGTTAATGCTTGCATCGATTACAAAACAGGATGAATTAACAATATCGACCATTTCTTTTCCAAAAACCTATACCTAGTGGTTAAGATACATATACCTCCTCCTTGAGGTGATCATTCAAAAATGAGAATTTGAAATTCATCTAAAAAATATGCCACGCCCAAGTACGATATCAATCCAAAACCTTCAACTTTTGAAAAACCCTGTGCAACTCATATTGCCTCATGCTTTTCTAATGTGCCTTCTGCTTTATACTCAGTGGTCCAAATCCATTTCGTACCTATAACCTTCTTCTTCAGAGAAAGTCCACCAGATCCCATGTATCATTTTTTAGTATACTATAATACTTAGACAACATTCCCACTCTCCAACCTACAACATCAAGGAAATCTTCAATGGTGGTAGGTTGCTTTATTGAGCCCATCATATGTGCCATTAGAGCCATGCGGACAATGTGTTTTGAGGCTCTTCTTTGCTCTTGTATTCTCTTTGATCTATGTTATCCATCCGAGGATGATTCTAGTACTTCTAAGTGTGGATTGCGATCATAGAAGAGCTTTTGTGCCCACTTCTATAGTGGCTTACATTGTGCTACTACAACTCATTGGCATTTTACTAAGGAAATTTCACTATTAGATGTTTCCATCCAACGTCCCTTCAATGAATATAGCTGGACAAAATCCAATAGGCGGAGTGACATATTCCAATAGTACAAAGATGATGGCATCCTCCTCCCATGCGCTTTCGAAGTAGAGCTTAAATGATGATCTAGAGAAATCTAGACATGGAGTTACAAGGAACATCTGTGTTTACTTGCTCGATACTTGGCGTAGTCTAGAGGTCATGCATATATAGGGTAAAGGGTGGCCTTTCAAAGATGGCTATACATGGGTGGTAGAACATGGGCAGCCACCACTTGCGTAGTTCCGATACAGAGCCTAGGTCTATTCAACTAGCCTAACAAATATAAATGACTTCTTAGTTTGTTAGAAAATATTCCATGGAATACTCTTTTGATTTTCATTGGCCCTCGGCAACCCCTAAGCCAGGGGGTTCGCTAGTCCCCTTAGACCCCCAAATGGGGTTGCTCCATCTTGACATGGACCCCACAATTGGGCACGCTAGTAACTCGCTTTCCTTACAATACATTACATTGTCCAATTTGACCTTCATCTAACATGCAAGTTCGGATTCCAATCAATTGGGTAATACATGTTTGACTTCTCCTCATAATGGGGGCCTTACAAATAATACATATAATCCTGAGGGTTAAATATTGATCATATGCTAACACTCTCTATAGTGCAATATTTCCCAAAGATCTTTTGTTTTGAATCACTACATTTTTTCTTGGCATCGTTTAGTTCTTATCTTGCTTAATGCCATCTAAGAAGAAATTGTTGTAGGTTACCTCTCTCTCTAGGGGATTCTAGTGGGGTTCGGACTACGAGAAATCCAAAATCCCTAAAGTTTCTTGGAAAATATGTTGTATGAAAAAAGAAGAAGTTAGCCTTGGTCTTCTCTATCCTCTTAAAATGGCTAAGAACTTAGAAACCAAATGGATTCTAAGATCCACCAACACATTTGATGTTTGGGCTTGTTTGATAAAAAGAAATGGTGCAAAATTATGTTTGTATGACTGCACACACCTCTTTCTTAAGTGCAAGCATGCTCAAGAATTTCATAAAATCTTTGACAAAAAGTGCAACATTGCTAGGATCTCTCAATTGGGATATAAAGAGACCTTGATTGGTGTTATTCAAAGAATGGATCTTGCCTTGTGGTAAGTTTGGAGATCCACTATTATTTGGTACATTTGGAACACCAAAAACTAGAAGATGTGTAAGAGTGATCATAAGAACTATGTGTTGCTATGCAAAAGAGAGTTGATCAAGCTCTCACGAAGTAGTGTGTAGGCCATTAGAGATGTTGAAGAAAAACTAGTTCCTTAGATTTGGATCCAAACTATCTTAAACAAGTGGAGGCTGAAGATTATTATCTCTTTACTCCAGTGAAAGATGTTTTATGCTTTTTTGTGTATACTAATGTATATGCTCCCTTTTCATGTAATGATTTGTCTTTACTACTGTTCTTCCAGGAATGGGATTATCTTGTAATACTTAATTACAGAGCCACTTGTTATCAATACATCTTTTATTTATTTCTATTGCTCTCATAGAAAGAAAACAATGTTTCTTCCTTCCAACCTCCATTGCAACTGAAGCAACCTCCATTGCAATTCAATCAAAAAAGGAAGATGGGAACTCCTCTATTTAGCTTCAAACTTGCATAGAGAGGCCTCTCATGCACTTGGGGCCAATCCTACAATGCGAAAGAAAATATAAATGTTAAAAAGCTTTTGCTTGTAGGCGTTTTCATTTCTACTACCGAATGTGAATTAGAGGTGAGCAGTTTCTTTGCGGGATGTCGAGCAAATAGAACATACAATGACATTAGAACAACATATCCTTGGAAACTCCGCTCATGTTCCTAGAATCTCAAACCTATCCATGATAGGTTGGATGGTTCGGCTTTTCGTTTCTTGAATCTCATTCAAAGGTTCAACTCTTTGTTGTAGTGGCGTAAGATTGAACTCTTTCTTCTAGTGGTCAATATTCCGAGGCTGGTTTTAATGCCTTCAGTCAATCTAAACAAGTGTTATGTGTTTTGCTTTGGGTAATTCTTTCTTGCTGTCATCTTTTGAGAACTCTAAGATTTTCTAACCTCTTCTTTGAGCAAATACAAAGGGGCCTTATCCGTACTATGCCCCTTGTTCCTTAAAACAAAAGAAGAAATTGCTCTTTAATTAATGCAAGAACAGCGGATTTCGGTTCCAGCGCACTTCCTGTAAAGAGAAGAAGAAAACAACCAGATCTGTTATTCCATGAGTCATGCGCTATTCCACGCCGTTGATGCTTGCATCCATAAAAACAGGATGAATTATCGATATCGACCATTGCTTTTCCAAAGAAAAAAAACCATGAAAATACAAAGACGCCATTGGAATTAAACAACTGAAAGCTTGACAGAGATGGAGGTTCAGGAGAAAATCGGGAGAAGATAACTGAGCTCCATAGCGTTTTCTCTTTACGTTGTTTAAGTAATTCAAGAAAATCCAAGTGTCGTGGCACTGCTTGTGAGAGACGTGGGCACTGCTGAAGGCCTCAGAGCTCAAGACAGTGGCCCATTGTACAGAGCATGTCTTGAAATTGCATTCGAGCAAAATAAGGATTACGTATTTCCTAGTATTCGGTCTCTGTGAAATACATATCAAACATTGCTCGTGAGAGACGTGGGCACTGCTGAAGGCCTCAGAGCTCAAGACAGTGGCCCATTGTACAGAGCATGTCTTGAAATTGCATTCGAGCAATATAAGGATTACGTATTTCCTAGTATTCGGTCTCTGTGAAATACATATCTAGCGGCGGGTTGCTTGCAGGAAAGTGAATGGCGACCTCAGCGTGCTGGATGTGAATCTCATTTTTGTATATACATCATTTGATTTGCATCCACATATTAAGCCTTGTATGCTATCACTGCGCTGTAGTATACGACATCACTTAGAACTGCTCGCCACTGAATGTCTGGCCGGAGCGCCAGTCGGTAGGTGCAACATCGTAGGAGGTGACACTGCGGCCGTCGCTGGTGGTCACTTGGAACGCAAGGCTCTGACCATCCAATAAGGCATTGCTCTGCCAGTTCTGTCCCCAGTTTCTGGTCAGGGGCTGCCATCCGGTGCGGGATCCCTTTACCGAGACGGAACGGATATCTCCGGCTCCAGCCACGTTGGTTACAAGCACCAGATTGAAGTACGAGTGCCCGTTGATTGTGAAGTGAATTCCGCCCTGTTTCTGGCAAGGAACTCGTCTGTACTGCACAGGCACAATGCCTGCTTTGTAGATGCCAATCTTTTCGTACGCCGGCTGTGCCATGTCAAAGTGCTGCAGAGGAGGGTTGCACCACCCACCTGCGTTGTTGGGCAGAGCGTTGTTTGGAGGACAAAAGTTTGTGGCAGTAATCACAACAGAACTTCCAGAAATGCACCACTGCGGATCAGACGAGGAATCACATCGAATCTCGAAGCACGCGCCACAGCTTAGTCCGCCGTTGAAGAGAGCAGTGCTTAGGGCAGCGGTGCTCGTTCCGTAACCAGAAGAGTAGAGATTTCCATAGCCACAAGCGCCACCTGTACGTCCAATCAGAGTTTAAGAAAGTGAATCAAAGCGCATGGAGGCAACTGCTACATTCACATCTCAAGTTATCAAACTTACCCATGGTTCCGGCAGCGTCGCTCCCACCATAGAATGTAGCGTGCGCGCTGCTGTAGCCGCCCTCTTGGGAGCCAGTACTAAGGCTGTAGGCCGGCATCATCCCAAGAATAAGGATGGAGAGACATGAGAGGAATGCAACATGAATGTACACAGGCTCCATAATAACAACGAGGTGAGATACCAGTCTATCCCTGAAGAACAGAGATCTAGGGATGGAGGACACTGTGACTCCTGCCCGATCCTGAATCCATTCGGTATTTAAAGGGGTCATCCTCGAGTGGAGGCATAGTTGCAGTTCCATGATGCCGTTGATTACTCTCTTGTTCGGCCGGTTTGCTTATGGGCTTCTGGCCACTATCGTTCACGCATACAGTGATCCCAAGCACATGGGGTGCAATAAACAACCCCGAAAACTCCATTCAACTTGTCATAGTTCAACCATCAATGAATTACGGACATGCTGGAAGCACATCATTGTCGTTGACAACTATAACTACCAGTGTAGAAGCAAGGCATCCACCACGGCCCACCATTCTGATGGAGGTCTATATGAAATGTTTTGGGTCCACGGCCGACATTGCACTACGTAGTGGACCGAACATTGCGGGGCTGTCTCATTGAGCTCAACCCCGCACGCCGCAAGCCACCTTTTACACTTGGAAAACCGGAAATCCATCAGTTCACCACTCGGAGGGCCGCATCAAAGTTGCGTGGATTAGATCTCGTGCCAAGAAATGAACATTTTGATTTAATACAACCCCGTTTCAAGTATTCTAAGCCATATACGTCTTTGTGCGTCCTCGATGAGCCAATATCTAGATCTTTGACACCTCAAGAGAAGCCGCCTTATGGTGTCGAGGGCCTTAGTTTTGCGCCAAACCCCAAGCGACACAAAAGGAACCATCTAGCAAGGGCAAACAAAGTATTTAGTCGTATATGTCTTTCTACTAGTTCAAGGGTTTCGTTTAATAGGCACAGCAACTTGTAAGCCACGGCGCTAAGCCGGATGAACGGGATCGTTGAGAATTTCTTACTCAGTTAGTCTTACATTCATGCTATTCATGCACAGAAGCAAACACATATTAATTATATTTCATTTGAGTACCCAGTTCTACGCAAAAGGACCTACTTTTGAATTTCTTAACATTCAATGTCATGAAACGTCATGAAATTTAGTGTCATAGCAAAAATCTCACTCACTCATTATTCACCATTGTCGGAGGTTATCAACCTGATCAAATACGCATGGGTGCATAATACGTACATTAGTACATCCACATATGTTAAAATGCGTATGTTTATAAATACATACACACGTGATCATGGACAGACGCATAGGCATACATGTTCGAATACAGCAACAACACAATTTACACGGTCATATATAACACACATATGTACATGAACGGATCATTGTCATACACACAAGGAGATGTACACGCGTTAATATATGCATACACGAATAAAAGCATACACTCAAACATGCCTACATACAGTACGGACACACACATACATACATGTTGAAATTCAAGCTTGAACCTTAGTCATAAATGGACCATTGGATGGATACGATTTGGAGCTACATGGCACAGGTCTTTAAGCACAAAAATGTAACATCAATTCTGAATTTAAACTCCCCTTCACAAAAGGCATGTTTTGAATCACACTTATGTGTGATTAAAAGCCTACAAAAATGTAACATCAATTCTGAATTTAAACTCCCCTTCACAAAAGGCATGTTTTGAATCACACTTATGTGTGATTAAAAGCCTATAATTTAAGAAAAGTGATTCCTAACTTGTAAGAAACGTTTCAACTCTATATCTACACACAAAGAGCATCGAGTGAATGATCCCACTTGTGGGACTCTATAAGCATTTGAATAAGCTAGTAGATGCCTTGTCTAGCAAGCCATGTGCATGCTTGAGATTTCACTCATCTCTGAGAAGCTATATCTAGATCACACATTTTTGTGTGTGACATATTTAGCTATGTTGAGTTCTTCCCAAGGTTTCCTTATCATTTCTCATTCATTTCTTGTAATGTTTGGCTTTTACGTACCTAATCAAATCTTCTAAAGCTTTCTCAAAGTTCATCTTGAATCTCTGAATATTATGATAGGACTAGCTCCAAAACTAAGTAGGTGACTAGAGGAGGCTATACCTTGTCTATCTTAGAGGCATTGGGTCTCAAAATAGGAGTAACCAAATACAAGATGATTAAGTCAAACAATGAACTAGACAACATGAGGAAAACCCCTAGTAGCAACATAAATTATAACATTCTAAAACTCAAGGAGGTTTGTGATGCATTGGGTTCCATAGTTTGTCACATAGATGATGATGACCTAGTTGCATACAGCTTGAATGGGCTTAGGGATCATGAGAAATGGAAGGATTTCTAGATAGGTAAAGGTAGAAGAAGAGGAAGGAATCGAGGCAAATGAACATAGTAGCAAGGGAGAGGATTAAGTGGTGATTCTAATCATGAACAAAGAAGCAAATATCATTAATCAAGAGGAAGTGGCAAGTTTAGAGGTAGAGAAGGAAGATACAACAATAATAGAGACAACCCAATTCAGAAGGATTCTTCATTTGTGGCAAGTATGGCCACTACACAAGAGAATGCTATCAAAACGAGAAGATAAATTGAGCCTATGAAGGCTAAGGTAATTATACATAAACTTAATTATGCATCAAAGTTGCGTGGACTAGATCTCGTGCCAAGAAATGGACATGATGATGTTATTGAGGTTCATTACAACCCCGTTTCAAGTATTTAAAGGCATATTCATCTCGGAACTTCTCAATCAAGCCGAGATCTAGATATTGGACACTCAGTACATGTAGAAATAAGAAGATTCATACATCTGATGCTCAGTCTCAAGAGAAGCCGCTTTATGGTCTCCAGGGATGAACATTTGCGCCCAACCCCAAGATACACAAAATGAGCCATCTAACGCGGGCAAAAAACAAAAAATTCAAAATCCCTCATAGAATCTTTCTTCTACTTCTAAGGTTTCGTTTAATAGGCAGAGCAACTTCTTAGCTTCGATGTTTTGCCTTACGAACAGGAGCATTATCACTTTCTTATTGAATTAGTCTTATATTGATACTGTTCTACGCAACGGAATTACTTTTGAACTCGCTAACATTCAAACTCACAATCCTCATAAAATACTCACAATCCTCATAAAATTTAGTGCCAGATCAAAAAGATCACGCACTGATCATTCATCGTTGTAAGAGGTTATCAACCTAATGAAATATGCATGCGTGCATATTACGTACATTAATACATCCACAGAGACATACATATATGTAAAATTACATACGTTTAAACATATACATGGATACATACACACATACATACATGGTCGTGCACAAACACATAGGGATAGATGTTCGAATACACGCAAGAACACACAAAAAGAGATGTACATGCGTTAACCTATGCAGGCATGAATGAAAACGTAAACCTATACATGCATCTGTACACTAAGGCATGGACACACTTACGTACATAAACACACACATACGTAAATGCATACATGGTCGTGCACAAACACATAGGGATAGATGTTCGAATACATGCAAGAACACACTTCAAACGGTTATAGCTATCTACTTGAATGGATCCTTGTTCTACACACAAAGAGATGTACATGCGTTAACCTATGCACGCATGAATGAAATTGTAAACCTATACATGCATCCATACACTAAGGCATGGACACACGTACGTACATAAACACATACATAAACACACACATACGTAAATGCATAAATAGAAATATACATACATACAAACATAAATATAGATATACGTGCATGCATACAGATACATCTTTAGATAAATATAAATACCAGAAGATTAGTGATTCTCATCGCCACAAGTGCCACCCGAACGTTGAATCAGAGCAGAGAGTGCATGAAAGCTCATGGAAGCAAGTGCTACATTCACATCTCAAGTTGTGAAACTTACCCATGGTTTCCGGAAGCATTGCTTCCACCAAAGAATGTAACATGTGCGTATGGGAACATTAACCAAACAAAAAATATTGAAAGACATAAGAAGAATGCTTAAGATTCATCAGTCTCGTCAAACACACTTCTTGCAATAATTATAAATATACAAACATCGATATCTTATAATCTTCAGATGCAAAGAAGGATCTGCAAGATTTGGTTTATATCCTTAAGCTTCCAAATAGCGTAGAAATCGATGATTCCAAATTCAAACTATATAATACTTTCGTAAATTTTCAAACAAAATTTAGGTATTTTCCATCTTAATATTTTTTGGATTGCTCCATATAAACCTCTCCTTATAATGGACCATTCAAAATGCATTTTTAATATCAAGCTTAACTATATTACAAAATTTACTTGGTGCAACACTAACAATAGTTTATATCGTTGATATTCTTGGAACTAGACTAATTGTCTCCTCATATTCATTTCCATATGTTTTCACAAAGCATTTTGCACCTACTTTTGCCTTGTACCTCGAAATAAAACCAATAATATTTCTTTTAATACAAAATGTCTACTTTTTTTCCAATTAACTCCATCATATTATTTCATGGCACAAGCTACCATGTCTTGTTCTCATACAATGGATCTATCTCTTCTTGCATTGCATTGGACCAATTTGCATCTTCAAAACCTGTAGGTTACTATTCTTCAATAAGTTTTGAAATAAATGTTGAATGAGAGACACAATAAGACTGAATATACCTTTGTGTGGTCTTTCTTTCTCTTGAACTTCTCCTAAGTTCATATTTATGTTTTATCAATTAGATTTAGAACTTTGACGAATTCCTACTTTATCACTTAATTGCACAAGCTTCGCATTACCTTTTCTTTTCCCATTTAATGTAGGTGATAATCTTTCTTTAGCATGACCATCCTCAATTTCTTCTTGCATTTATTGTTGAGCCTAGACAATATGATTTGTATACCAAGATAGGAACTCATGAAAGCATACATGTCAACTAATAATCATTTCCTTCTAATTGGATCATAATGCTTATATCCTTTCTGATTATTTTGGATTACCCATTAAAATGCTTCTCTATGCTTTCAACTCTAGTTTAGTTCTCAATGCATATCGAACCATAGCAAAACGAACATTACCAAACACACAAAAGTGATCAATAACATGTTTCTTATCAAATCAAACCTCTAGAGAAGTTATATTATTTGTTGTAGAAGGCTGCATACGATTCATCAAATATACTATTATATTTACCGCTTTAGACCAAAACCTTGAGGGCATATGCTTTTCATTTAGGATTTCTCTAGCTATTTTTGCAATAATCCTATATCTCTTTCAATCACTCAATTCTATTCACGACTATATATACAAGTGAGTTCTCTATTTACACTTTCATTCCAAACAAAATCTGAAAGACAATAGTTATGCAATATAACAGAGGAGAAGTAGTAGAGAAGATAACAGATATAGGAGAATGTCAACAATTTTCTACTAACAGCAAGTACAAAGATGATGGCTTTGTCCACCCGTGTGCTCTCAAGGTAGATCTTAAATGATGATCTAGACAACCCTAGATAGGGAGATACAAGGTAGAGGTATGCTAGATCAATTCGATGTCTCATGTAGTGGAGAAGTCATATATATATAGGATCATGGGTGGCCTTTCGTGGACGGCTATACATGGGCGGTAGAGAGTGAGCAGCCACTGCCTATGTAATTGCCATACATGCCTTAGACCGGTTGAACTGACCTAATAAATATAAATGATTGCCCCCTTGGACCCCCCACCACATGATAGAGCTTAATGCTTCCCTTTGAGTTCTCCAAGATCAGATAATAGAGCTACATTTCCAACCAAATGATTGGGACAACCTAAATCAATGTAGAAAAGATGCTCATCATCTTAACCTTGATTGGATGTCATGTTCATGATGAGTAATGAGTCTTATTGGTCTTCATTATAGTTGTTGTATTCCCTTCTTCCTTTAAAGCATCTTTGATAATTGTTAGTGTAGTCTTGATTGTAGCTATGGTTGTAGTTGCCTCCACCAATGTTGTATCTACCTCTTGATTGCCCATAGCTACCTCTATGGAAGCCTCTTCCCCTTTGATTCCTTGTATTCTTGAAACATTCTTGTATGGTGTGGTTGGGAAGACCACAAATGTTGCAAGGTGAGTTGTTATAGGGTCTCCCGCTGCCTTGCTTTCCTTCTCCACCCCTTCCTCTAGAACGTCTTCCTCTTCCTCCATAACTACCTTGAGGGGTACTAGCCTCTTCTTGACTCTTCTGACTTTTAACTTTATCCTTAGCTTTCTTCTTATCTGTATAAAGGGCAGAAGATTGGTTACCTCTTGAATTGTCACCATTTCTATTGAGCTTTTTCTCTTGAGTGAAGAGTTGCCCCATCAAGGTGTTGAGGTTAGGTATTTGCAAGTCCATGTAGCGATCAATTGTCATGGTGAAGTACTCCCACTTTTCATCATCCTTGATTCCATTAATGATCTGCCTCACTATGTGTTCTTCGTCTATCTCGTCTCCAATGATTACAAGCTGATCAGCCACATCTTTCATCATGGTTATATAATCAGCCACTCCTTGCTTTGGTTGCTTCTTTAAGGTTGTAAATTTGATCCACAACTGATATTTCCTAGCTCTTGTGTTTGAGGAGAAATATGATGAGAGTACTTCCCAAGTCTCTTGGGAGGTCTTGAAATTCCTAACATGTGTTAACAAGAAATCAGAGATTGATTTTAGTAGATATGACCTAGAAAGAGCCTCCTTTGCACACCACGTGGTCAAGTTCTCTTGCTCTTCCCTTGTAGGTTGATGCTTTCTTCTAAAGATTGGCATCTCTTTATCTCCTCAGATGTATCCATATAAACTTCTCCCTTGAAGGTAGGCTTGCATCCTTAGTGATCATGCTGACTAGTTGTTCTTGTCCAATGTGTCAATGAAGGATGGAACTCCATCTACAATCTTGATTGTTGTTGTTTTCATACCACTATTGGAAGAGATGGTGGATAGTCACAAGAGATGAAGTGGTGTAGCTAGATCCTACTTCACACCTGCTAAGAATGATAGCAAGAGAGTGTCATGGGCCTCTTTATCTTGCTAATGAACACAAATAACCATATATATATATTTCTTTGCAAATGATCCAACAATCAATGGATCAAAACAAACATGTTGAAGTTCATGCAAGAACAAAAAATGTGTTACTTTTGCTCTTACACCTATTTAGTGTTTTGCACAATTCTTTGAGGACAGTGACAATTGACTTAATTTCTTTTGGGGAACTCTAATTAACTTAGTAAGCTAACAATCATGAGTTATTTCATAAAAAATGATGGACTACATGTAGAGAAGAAAGTTTAGCAAGTCAAAGCTCCATCCCGACATTCACGGGCTGGAACAATCATTAGATGAGTGAGCAAAGATATGCTAATATCTGACGATCCCGAGAAGCAATGCTAATGAGTCTCTACAGGTTGTGGTGAATTTATGACAGAGAAGTAAGATGAGAATGTAATGATTATATATGTATTAAAACATGTAAAAATACAATGTCATTGGCAATCAAACATTGCTCAATGTGTGAGAAATGAATGATCTATAAGGTGAGCTCTCACTTCACAATGGATGTACTACAAAATGATCTCTCAACTTGGAGATTACACGTGGGTCTTCTAGATCCTCTTCTTATAGCTGAACTTGGATCCAAAGTTTGAATTCACATTCAAATGTCTACCTAAAAGGTGAATGCTAACATATAGGATAAACTCTCTCATTGTTCAACAACCAAGTGATGTGTAATAAAGTAAGTCTATGATCCAAGGGTCTGGCCGGTTCAAACAGATCTGAAATCGGACACCGTTTGGTCATCCGTATATATGACCAAAGATCTCGAGTTTAGACTTACTAGGAGGTCTTGTGCTCTTGTGAACAAGTGAACCACTTAGCTTAGTGGTTAAGACTCAAGGGTGTGAAGGACGAGGTCTTGGGTTCAATCCCCATGAGGTACATGGGAAGAGTATTTTGCCCAAAGAGCTCTAGAACCTTCTAGAAGCATCCACTAGACACTTGGCGCACATGTAGTTACGTGGTTGACACTTGGATGATTAGCATTCACCTGCCCAAGAAGGTAGTCCCCTGGAGAGAGCTATATATTGAGGCATTTGGTTGGGAGGAGAGTCATCTCTCTAGTATGTGGTGGTCGTAATCCTTGTTCTGTTGCATTGGTATCAGAGCCATCTCCATAGCTTTCATCTTCTTGCTCGGATTTTTGGCGTGCGAATTCTGCCCCCGCCCGCATTGAGATGCGTGTCGCAATCGTTCTCATGCTTTAACTTAGAGCAAAAGAGTACTAAAAGGAGTAATCATCTCTGTGTGCTGCCGTGGGATTCGAACCCCCGCCCATTTGTTGGGAGCGCTCTGTTCTAACCACAAGAGAGAACCGCCCGCGTGAAGACTTGTCCGCAGCAGATATTACTGATCGAAGCCGCCGCTGAAGAACTTAATTTGAAGATCTAAAAGCATACAATCTCTCGTGAAGCAGAGGGAACTCGAACCCCCGCCCCCGCAGCTAGAGGACGCCCGCCTATCCATAAGGCGACAGCCGATTGACGAGAGGTAGTCTGCAAAAAACTAATCTTCTGCTAGAATCTGGCGCTGAGGAAAGCTTCAATCAGAGAACAAAAGGACGTGCCGCGTGCTGCTGTAGCCGGGACTTGAACCTAGACAGGTTGGAAAGGAGCCAGAAGATATAGCCACGCGCCCAGCCCGATTGTTTGTTCTATAGTGCAGAGCAAAATTTAGAGAAGCAGGACGCAGAGCTGAAGTAATAGCCCAATTCTCATCCATTCAAGGAGCCAAATCAGTTGCCGAACCCGAGAAGTATTCTGCTTCAGTTGTCGCAGAGTTTGAAGGAATTGGAGCTGTGGAGTGAAGATCCGGAGGCCTAAGTTAGTAGATCTCGACGAACCAAGTCATCCAAGACTATTTCTTGATGAGGAAGCTTCAAGAATGGTGAATAGCTCCTTGCAAGGATCAAGAGGATGAATCACTCTTCCAAAGGATCAAGGGAAGGACGTAGCTCTATGTGGAGCTAAGTATTTTCCAGTTTTTGCTTGGCCTTAATGCTTGATTTATCTTGTTTTCATTATTCTACACTTAATCCTAGATGCACATTGAAATAGCCAAGATTTCAATTGATTAAGTCTAGATTAGAATAATGAATTAATCCATTTCTCATTCCAAGCATTAGTTTGCATTAAGGAAAGACTTAATTGCAAAAAGATCCTTGTGCATCAAAGAATGTATTTTGGTAGTTTAAATACATATTTCCTTTCCATTGAGTAAGTTTTCTATTGCACTTCAAGGGTATGTTTTTATATCATAGTGCATTAGGACAAAGGAAAGGATATACATGCATCAGGATTGCATGATATACATTCTTAGTACAAGGAAAAAATCGTGCATCAAGTTCATGCATGATTATTGTATTATTTTTTGAGCATGCAAAGAACATGCATGCATACGCATGTGAACATATGCTTTTGCATGTAGATACATGCATTTGCATGGAAGAATGGAATGCTGTTTGCAAGTAGATATGAAAATGTACTCTCTTAGTATTTAGCTTACTTTGTAAAGCTCGCAGTTTGACATTAGGGAAGACCAAGGACTAGTTAGTTGCAAAGACATACTAGTTCTAGTTTGCAACTCAAGTAATTAGTCAATTTCTTCCCAAGTCGATACTCTACTATCAAACATAAATACTTAATGAGAATTAAGTATGTTAGATGTCTTGCTGGGTATGAGTAAGCACTAGGAGAAAGTTAAGTAATAAATTTTCTTGATAACCAAGAAAATTTAATTACTTGCAAACTCTTTTATGATGTATGATGACTCTAAGTCCTGGATGTACTTAGAAAGTCATGCGGATAAGCTTTAGTTGATTAGTTATATATTTTATATAACTTCTCAAGCATCCCAAGGTTGGATGAGAGCATCAACTATATTTCCAAAGTTCCATGAGCACTCTTCTATTTAGAAGATTTCGAAAGTTTTAAAGAAGTTTCTTGTGGTTTCAAGATTTATATCTCCTGATGAAACCTCGGTAAGTGACTTTTTGAAATAGAGATATGAAATAGTCAAGCCTTCTATTTCATGTGAGATCATTCTCCTACTATGTTCAAGATGAATTTAGTTTTGGGAAGGAAGATGTTCCAAGTAGAGGATCTTAAATGATTCATGAACTCTTCCCAAAAATACACATAAATTCATATTATATGATAGGTCCAAGGAATGATGCAGGCAAAACCTCTTTAGGATATAAATGTTTTGCCAAGATATAAAGGTACCAATCTTTTGTAAATTTTCATTTGATTTCATCCTAAGTGGTGATGGAAATCAAAGGTTAAACCTCAACATCAATTGATCCTTGATATCAATAAAAGGATGTTAGGTTCTATAGTTGCATCTCTGGTAAATGATGCAACTAGCTAAGCAGTCTTTAAGAAATAATATAAGTTCCTAAAGACTTGAAGCAAGTGTGAACTTTTTATTTAGGAGTAGAAAGTTCCAAGAAATGGATCTTGAATCCATGAACTTCTCCTAAACAAGTTATAAAGTTCAAAGTTGTGTTCACAGTAACATTACTATTGGATCAATCATCAATAGATGCTTGGACTTTAAACATAATTTTGATTGGTGAAATATGTTTAAAGGACTCTAGTAACATCTGAAGATTGACCAATAATAATGAGTTTTGTATCAAACTCAAGAATAGAAGTCGATATCACATAAATGAAAGTTCAACTTAAACTTTCATAGTGGCATGGGAAACCATATCCAAAATGTGATATTTTGTCTCTAGTTTGATACACAGGAAATGAATACAATTGAATCAATAAATTTTTTGGATATTATTCGAAAGAAGTTCTTTCAAATGTTCTTTTTACAAACGATTCCAAGATGAATCATTAGACTGGAAAGCAAAAAATTCCAAGATGAATCATTTGCTTCAAATTATAGCCTAGTATTACTTGATAGGAATAAAAAAGTTCTTGAAAGAAAAATCTCCCCAGACGTGAGACTAGCATCTTTCAAGAAAAGTTATATAGTAAGTAGTTCCCAGTAAATCCCTAACCACCAGTTTTGGTATTTAAGTCCAAATAAGTGATATAACCTAAAGGTATATCAAAGATTCTTAGCTTTGGAATCTGAGAGGCATAAGTGTATGCTTGGACTTGTGTAAAGGGAAAGATCTCTAAAATCCTGCAGGTAAGCAAAGAAGCTTAAGATAGTTTTAAGAGATCTTAAAGATAAAGACTAAGTCTTTATTTTTGTCGCAAGGATCAATCAGACTTGATCAATCTTGGCCATGATTGTCCAAGTAATGTGCGATTAGAACTACTTTGTAGATTGCCCAAGTATTGGCAATAAAATTCCTTTTGGGAATTATTCACTCAAGTTCCATTTATTCGATGGAAAACTGTGAAAAAAAAAAAAAAAAAAGTAAGTTGTTCTAAGTCTGAACAAAGTGAAGTAATTCCAAGTATGTAGTCTGCAACCGTGAAGACGGTACTTAAGTCTGTGGAAGGTAAAACATAAGTATTTGCCTATCCTTAAAGGGATTTTGGTACAAATCCAGAAAGCATGAGCGGATGCTTAGACTAAGGCAGTAGAGAGATTCCTGTAAAAAGCCCCGACCGGGATAGGTACCTAAAAAGCACCAGTATAGAAAGGAATCTAAAGACAAGAAGTCATAAACTCTTGTCGCTACAAAATTGGTCAAGAATAACCAATTGAACTTGAATTTGAGAAATTCAAGTACTTGGAATTCTGATTGGTTTTCATTTGAAAACCCCAGTAAAGAAGAATTGATATTCTGTCAAGAGGTTTTCAAGTTTCCAAGGCAAAGCACATGATTCTGAGGTGATCATGCGAAGGAATCAAAACCTAGGAAAATCTAGTTAGAGGTAATGCCTGAAACTTCGAATTCTTGTAAAAGAATTGAAGAAATAAGGTACTCTATCAAGAGATGTTTAGACTTTAGGATAAGAATCACCCACACATTAATGTGAATATAAAATAGGGTGGTATGGGACACCAGATTTTATACTCAGATTGATGTAGGAAAGATGGAATGGGACATTGGACCGTGGGATGATGATTATCTTTTAGTCCTAGTTTGGATTTTGAAGTTAGGTTTCATCCTCAAGAGAATTAAGACTTCAAGGAAAAGTTTAATTCGTAAAGGATGAAAGTAGTATCTTACGATACTTCAAGGTAACTTCAAGATTAACGAAACTGAAGATATGAAGTAAGTAACTTCCAAGATCTTCATAGAACACTTCAAGTTTAAGTGTTATTGATCAGAAATATTTGATAAATTTTTGAAAGAAGTTGGACTTTGATTTTGAGTTGATCTTTTCAATTAAAGATTTAATTGACTAAGTCAAGCATCAAGTTCCTACTGTAACTTGATAAAATTCACTCTTTTAGACTCAAAGAAATGCACAAGAATTGCATTCACAGAGTCAAAAAGATTGAATGTGACCTGAACTTAGTCTCAAGTGAAGCATTATTTGAATACAAAACTCATCAGCGTAACCTCAGTGGGTCGACACACTGATGTTGGTTACCACACTAGTATCTTGTGGTTGGATGATGTTTTTTATTTGCTTTGAATCTTTTTGAGAAGCTAGCTTATTTCTCTTAAAGATAAAGTCAATGCTTCAATATCTTATTGAAATAGATCATTGAGAAGTTAAAGTCCTGAGTCAACTAGACTTTGACTCATAGCAAGTTTATGTATGTGCGAAGTTTAAATTGGTTGTACAAAGTCTTAGTTATCTCTTTCCGCTTTCCAAATCTTTTGGAATTGACTCAGATATGGTATCTGATTCCTTTTTGCAAAAGACCAGGGATAGCCGGTTAGAATTAGATAACTAACTTGAACATCCTAGATAGATGTTATGTACAAGAACCTTTTCAATCTTCAAAAGATGATAAGTCTAAGTAGACTTATTCATTTGATTTTGCTTCAAGTTATAGCATAAATAATTTCCTAGAGTCCAGTATACTCTAGAATAAAGAAGTTAGGAATTGCTCATTAGATTGACAATTCCCAAGAACTTTCAGTTAAAAGTCTTTGAGAAAAGTGTCCTAAGTTGGACAATTTTCATTTTGAATTTGAATTGGTGAAGTTAGTATGGTTGATTCCACCGAAATGGTAAACTTTCTCCTACAGTTTACATGGGATTTTTTCAAACTCATTGGGACAAAGTAGTCCTCTAGTCGGGTGAAAAAATCAAGTAACTGTTAGATAAAAGTAAACCATTGAATAGACATCTAAAGTTAGATGTATGGGACAACCAAACTTCAAGTTCTCCAAAACAAATTCAAGTGAATCAAGAATTCTCAAAGTCTTGCGAGGGATAAGAATCCCACCTTCATTACTAAGCCCATGCACCAGTTATGCCTAGAAATGGACTAGTAATTTGAATCCACCTAGTTCACATGTTTGTGCCTAGATCGCACATCCAGAAACTGTGAATTAGCCAGGGATGTCATTAGATCCACCCTCATTATTCTTCACTAGTTTGTACTTTGTCCCTGTTCATCAAAGTACAAAACCAGATAGTGTTTTGGATCATTTGGGCAAGGATGCCACCACAGAGATGAGACATGTTCTTCCAGTTTTAGAACATGACCATGTTCTTCCAGTTTTAGAACATGAGGCTCGGGGGTTGCCTACAGTATGTATATAGCTCTATTTTCGAGGACAAAAATATTTTCCAAGGGGGGAAGAATGTAATAAAGTAAGTCTATGATCCAAGGGTCTGGCCGGTTCAGACAGATCTGAAATCGGACACCGTTTGGTCATCCGTATATATGACCAAAGATCTCGAGTTTAGACTTACTAGGAGGTCTTGTGCTCTTGTGAACAAGTGAACCACTTAGCTTAGTGGTTAAGACTCAAGGGTGTGAAGGACGAGGTCTTGGGTTCAATCCCCATGAGGTACATGGGAAGATTATTTTGCCCAAAGAGCTCTAGAACCTTCTAGAAGCATCCACTGGACACTTGGCGCACATGTAGTTACATGGCTGACACTTGGATGATTAGCATTCACCTGCCCAAGAAGGTAGTCCCCTGGAGAGAGCTATATATAGAGGCATTTGGTTGGGAGGAGAGTCATCTCTCTAGTATGTGGTGGTCGTAATCCTTGTTCTGTTGCATGATGCGTGATTTAGAGCTTCCTAACTCCTCGTGGGTGTAATCCACGTTTACAAGGATAAATGTGAAGTACTTTTACAATAGGTTGATCATATGAAGCCTTTCATAGGTTATGCCAATATGCTAAACATAATCTAGTTAACCAAGTATGTGGGCTATGTTAGGCATGTTATCATCCATAGAAAGCTTGTGATTTTCCTCCATAAGTGGCCTAGTTAGTTTGCAATCCATCATTCTAAATGCCATAAGAATTTCTTTAGTATACTTTTGTTGTGACATGAAAATGCCATCCTCACTACAACATATGAGGGGCATATCGACACTACTTATACCGACGGTCACTCGTGGTGCCGGTATAAATGTCGAAAGAGATGACTGAAAGATACCCACGGTCAAGTGATCATCGGTATGACCATTTTAAACAGATCGTCGGTGTGCTCTGTAGACGTCGGTATAAGCGTCGGTATGAGCGTAGGTATGAGCGTCGGTAATTTACTAAAAGTTACCGACACCCATACGGATGCCCATACCGACGCCCATACCGACGTACATATCGAGGTAGACTTTTAAACATACCGGTAACCCAAGAGCAAAACTTCACTTGTTTGCACGTGTTGAGTACTGTTTGTCTTCTGTCAAACTTGCGCGCATGAAACGAATTGCGAACTGCATTGTCTTGTGCACACACACACAGACACACAGATCTCTCTCTCTACACACACACACTCTCCCTCAGTTCGGATCTGAGATATTGGTAAGTAGTGCACGTACTGTTAGCCTTTGTCTTTCTCTATGCTTTAGGTCTTATAACTTCTCTTCTCTTTGATTTTGCAGAAGTTCTTTGGCGTCGATTGTTTGGAATTCAACGATAGACTACCTACATTACGCTTTGACGACAACGATCCAAAAGAGGGACATACTTTTAAGTGATTGTTTTATTGTCTATTGATAGAGAGAGAAAGAGAGAGAGATAGAGAGATGAGAGAGAGAGAAAGAGAGAGAGAGAGAGAGAGAGAGAGAGAGAGAGAGAAAGAGAGAGAGAGAAAGAGAGAGAGAGAGTGAGAGATAAAGAATGATGAAAAGAAAGGAAGATAGATATAGGAAAATAGAGCATACACACACACATCTACACATTTACACTTGCATACATACACACACATACACATATACACACATGCATATATACACATAGGAAAATAGAGCATACATACACACACACACATACACACACACATCGACACATTTACACATGCATACATACACACATACATGTACACACATGCATGCTTACATACACACACATATACACACATGCATGCTTACATACACACATATACACACATGCATGCATACACACACATACAAATATACATACATGCATACATACACACACACATGCATACACACATACATACTCACACATATATATACATATGCATACATACACATACACACACACATAAACACATACATGCACACATATACATACACACACATACACATATACACACATGCATGCATACATACACACACATACACATATACACACGTGCATACATACACATAGCAAAATAGAGCATACATACACACACACATACACACACAAATACACACACACACATATACACATTTACACATGCATACATACACACATACATGTACACACATGCATGCTTACATACACACACATATACACACATGCATGCTTACATACACATATATACACACATGCATGCATACACACACGTACATATATACATACATGCATACATACACACAGACATGCAGGCACACATACATACACACACATATATACACATATGCATAAATACACATACACACACACATACACACATACATGCACACACATACATACACACACATACACATATACACAAATGCATGCATACATACACACACATACACATATACACACATGCATACATACACATAGCAAAATAGAGCATACATACACACACACATATCTACACATTTACACATTTAGATTTTTATAGGTGTTTAAGTATTTACGTTTTAGTATTTTAGGTTTAAGTCTAAGTCTTTCTGATTAGGGTTTTAGGGTTTTAACACCTACATAACATATATACACACATAAACATACACATGCATATAATACGTATATAAAAAGTACTGGTGTTTTATTTAATTTAATTAAATATATATAACTAAATATATATAATTAAATATATAAAAATAGAAGTAACTAAGAAAAATCTGAATATGTAAATGAATATATATATAAAATAGGGTTTTAGGTTTTTAGCATTAACATTAGGGTTTTAGGATTAGGGTTTTAAGTTTTAAGGATTAGGATTAAGATTTTAGGGTTTTAGGGTTTAAGGAAAAAATCTGAATAAATAAATAAATAAATATATAAAATAGGGTTTTAGGTTTTTAGGATTAGGATTTGGGTAGGAAAAAACTGAATAAATAAATAAATAAATATATATATATAATAGGATAACTATATAGATAAATAAAGATAAAAAGTATTAGTGTTTTAAAAATTTAATTAAATATATATAATTAAATATATATAACTAAACATATAAAAATAGGATAATTTAAGAAAAAATATGAATATATAAATAAATATATATATAAAATAGGGTTTAAGGTTTTAGGATTAGGATTAGGATTTTAGGGTTTAAGGAAAAAATCTGAATAAATAAATAAATATATATATAAAATAGTGTTTTAGGTTTTTTGCATTAGGATTAGGGTTTTAGGATTAGGGTTTTAGGTTTTTAGGAATAGGATTAAGGTTTTAGGGTTATAGAGTTTCAGGAAAAAAGCTGAATAAAGAAATAAATAAATATATAAAATAGGGTTTTAGGTCTTTAGGATTAGGATTAGGGTCTTAGGGTTTTAAGATTTAAGGAAAAAATCTAAATAAATAAATCTAAATAGTAATACTGTTTTAAATAATTTAATTAAATATATATTATTAAATATATATAATTAAATATATAAAAATAGGATTAATTAAGAAAACATATGAATATATAAATAAATATATATACAAAATAGGGTTTTAGGTTTTTAGGATTAGGATTAGGGTTTTAGGGTTTATGGGTTTAAGGGAAAAATCTGAATTATATATATATATATATATATATATATATATATATATATATATATATATATATATATATATATATATATATATATATATATATATATATATATATATATATATATATATATATATATATATATATATATATATATATATATATATATATATATATGTAAAATAGGGTTTTAGGTTTTGAGGATTAGGATTAGGGTTTTAAGATTTAAGGAAAAAATCCGAATAAATAATTAATATATATATAAAATAGGATAATTATATAGATAAAGAAATATAAAAATTATTAGTGCTTAAAATAATTTAATTAAATATATATAGTTAAATCTATGTGATTAAATATATAAAAATAGGACTAATTAAGAAAAATCTGAATATATATATATATATATATATATATATATATAAGATACGATTATTATATAGGTAAATAAATATAAAAAGTATTAGTGTTTTAAATAATTTAATTAAGTATATATAATTAAATATATAAAAAAGGGACTAATTAAGAAAAAATCTGAATATATAAATAAATATATATATATAAAATAGGGTTTTAGGTTTTTAGGATTAGGATTAGGGTTTTAGGTTTTTATGATTAGGATTAGGGTTTTAGGGTTTTAGGGTTTTAGGGTTTAAGAAAAAATTTTGAATAAATAAATAAATATATATATAAAATAGGGTTTTGGGTTTTTTAAGGTGTTTAAGTATTTAGGTTTTAGTATTCCAGGTTTAAGTCTTTTGGAGTAAGATTTTTAGGTTTAATAAAAAAAAACAAATGATCTAAAATGTCCATATTGTAGCGGATGGCTTCTTTGGATCCGAAGGAGAGAATGGAGTATCCTTGTACTCAGTGCAAGTATCAAATTTATCGGAAATGGCGAATTTGTACTGCACATGTTAGAGAGTATGGATCTTTTGATATGAGTCGACTAGAAAACCTAGGCTACCATTCGCATGGTCCACCAGGTGAGCAGATGGACCCAAACGACATGGCACCGGTAACCTCTCGTAGACAAAAGAGAACTAAGAAGGACTTAGACGTACAAGCAATCACTAATAGTATTACACAGAATGAACTAATGGAAGAGATGCTCGAAGCATTTTATGAGATGGACAAAGATCATGATGGTGGTAAAGATGTCGAGAGTTTCATGGACACAACAGAATTTCCACGATCAGAAGTCGATGAAGAATATGAAAAGATGCAAAAACGAGCTGGTTTACCACTTTACAACGGAGCAAAGATATATGTACTACGTGCGTCGATCGCAATGCTCAATCTACAATCCCATTTATGGATGGTCAGATAGTAGTGTCAGCGAATTGTTCAGGTAAGTGGAGAACAAATTGACTTTCATTGTTGTATCAAAATAACTTTATTTACTAATATCGTTTTAATTGCTTATGGCAGGCTTCTTAAAGATCAATTTTTGCCAGAGGGCAATGACGTGCCTCCAACACGTGGAGATGCAAAAAAACTTTTTCTAGTCCATTGGAATGGATTATACTAAAATTCATGCTTGTCCGAATGATTGCATTCTCTTTCGGAATGAATATGAGCATCTCCACGTATGTCCAAAGTGTGGAGCAAATAGATTTAGAGAAGACCTTGTAGGGGAAGCAATCCCCACAAAGGTTCTTTGCCACTTTCCTATCATTCCACAAATTAAGAACATGTTTAGATGCAAATCTATAGCTGAGTTAATGTCATGGCATACAAAGAGTAGGTCTAAAGATGGTGTAATGTGAGTGCCTGCTGACTCTGATGCTTGGAAGCACATAGATAGTAAGTGGCCAAAGTTTGCTAGTGAGCCTCGGTCCATACGTCTAGGCCTAGCTATGGATGGAGTGAATACATTTGGTTTACGCAGTTCTTCATGGAGCACATGGCCTGTATGTTTGGTGATTTATAACATCCCACCATGGCTGGACACAAAGAAAGGTCATTTATTATTAGCTCTTATAGTACTAGGTAAGTATAAGGTAAAAAACATGGATGTATATCTTGCCCCACTTGTAGAAGAACTAGGCATTTTATGGGATGGGATTACTCTGCGTGATATGTCTTAACCTATAAGAAAATGAGACGTGGGAGTGCAAGGCATACTTATGTGGACGATACATGATTGGCGTGGTTATGGTGAATGTTCAGGTTTATCGATTTTGGGTCCCTTATTGTGAGAGTTTTGGGCAACTACTAATCCCAACGAAACAGTATCCTTACCAAGAGCTCCATGGGTGCTTTGCAAGATGGAAGAGCAACAAGTCAAGAAAACAATTTCAGAGTTTCGGACACCTACTAGATGCATGAGGTGTCTAAAGACTGCTTTCACACGAAACGACAATCTTGGAGGGCTCAAGTCTCATGATTGGCACACGTTTTTACAGTTTGTGCTCTCTGTAGCCCTAAAAGATTGTCTTTCGGAGGATGTACGAAGAACCATTTATAAAATTAGTTCTTTAGTACGGTGGATCTCTTCTAAAGAGATAAATAAAGATAGCATAGAGAGTGTGAAACTCAATGCTATCAAGGCTGTTTGTATGGTAGAGAAATACTTTCCCACAAGTATTCTCACTATTCAACTTCATTTATTAGTTGATGTGGTAGATGAAGTTGCAATAGCAGGAACTGTCCATAGTCGATGGATGTTCTTCTTAGAGCGCTTTATGAAGACATTAAAAGGGTTTGTTCGACAGAGAGCACGTCCAGAAGGTAGCATGGCAGAGGGATGGCTTGTTCATGAGTCTCTTGTATTTATAACTGAGAGTCTACATATGTTGGATCCTGAAATGCCTCGTTTATGGAGCGATGATGAAGATGTTCATCTCGTAGGCGATGAACCACAAGGTGAAGGATTGCAAACAAAAATGGATGCAGGTTTCAGAGAGAAGGCAATGAAGTTTTGCATAGTTAACTCTGAGCCTATGCAGAAGTGGTTAGAAAGGTATGAGCTTGCCAAGGAAACCAACGCAAAGGAAAGAGCTCAGTTTCGAGATAATCGTTCCACTCGATTTTTGCCTCTTCCAAAAAAACTTCAACCTCTTCCACCTTTTCCAACGAGCACATGGCTAGATATAGCGGTTTCACAAGCAAAGGCAGCGGGTGAAGATATCTCTGAAGAAGAAGAAGAACTCGCAAAGGGATGTGATTGGGAGTATACTAAATATGGTGCACTATGGTCTCATGGACAACACTTTCGAATCGCACAAATTGATAGAAATAGGTCTACTTTTGATAGTGGGGTTATGGTGAACTTTTTGCAAAAAAGTAGAGCGAGTGCAAGAGATGATAATGCTGAAGAAGGCCAGCTAGATTATTGTGGTGTGATTCAAGATATCTTGAAACTATCTTTTAGGAAATTTGATTGTTTTGTTTTGGATGTGAAATGGTTCAAACTAGTCACCTCTGGCTGAAACGCAACAGTGAGACGGGATAAAAGCGGTTTGCTTCAAGTCGACTCCACAAAATTATGGAGGGATTAAAAGGATACATTTGTACTTCCTGAACATTGTGAGCAAGTTGTTTTTATACCAGATTCAAAAGGACCAGAGTGGCTATTTGTTTTACAAGTCACCCCACGTAGTAGAAAAATTTGTGAGAATATAGATGTACAAGATAGTCCATCTATAGTGGACTCAGAGATCATTGTTCGAGAAGAAGAGGTCATTGTTCGAGAAGAAAAATTCATTGAAGAAGAGGTCATTGTTCGAGAAGACGAAGCAATAGACGATGATCACCAAGAAACCAGCATAGCAAGCAATTTAGAAGCCATCAATATAGAGATAGATATTCTCGGTGCATCGGATCTTCAAGAGGATGCTAGATTAGAGGATTTTTTAATAAAACACTTGTACGTACTAATTTTTGTTTTTTTTTCTGTTTATTCTCTATATTACGTTTATTACCACATACTAATTATTTGAGTTCCTTTGTTATAGAGCACGATGGGAGATAGTCCTCCAATCACTCCTCATTCCATGACAGCGGAGCAGTTTTTAGAGTTTATCTCTCAGGTACCGCCCGCATATATGGCTGCTGCGTCACAATATTGGATCGCTCGTGGTAGCACTCCTCGCGGCCTCACTTCTGGCATATTTCTAACTCAGATAAGGTTCAACCTCTATAACTGAATAGTGCATTGTTCCTTGTGTCTTCAACTTCAAATGTGAATAATCTCCCTGCCTTCTCACCTATGCGAATAGGAAGACACACTTTTTGCTTTTTCAATGAACATTGTTCTTGTTGAATATGGAATATGTGCATAACAAAAACATCCAAAAATTTCAAAATTCAAAATTAAAGTCCTTTTAGGAGAATATATCTTTTGAAGGAGTCATTCCTTTTAGAGATTTCCTGTAGTTTTGATTGAGAATATAGAATTTTGGAATGGAAACTTCTACTAAGAATGAATCTGGCATGCCTTGAGGTTTTAACATACAATGAGCCTTTTCAACTATTGTTCCTTTCCTATGCTCAACAATGCCATTTTGATGAGATGTGTGAGGTGTGCGAGGTGTTCTTTTCAAACTATGCTCCTTATAGTAGTTATTGAATTTTGTTGATAAGAATTCACCTCCTCTATTAGTTCTCAATTTCTTCAATTTTCTGTGTGATTCATTTTCCACATACTTACAACATGCTTTAATTTTTTCAAAAGCATCAGCCTTCTCTCAAATGAAATAAAGCCACATATTTCTACTATAATCATTCCCTAATAGCACAAAATAGAAAGATCCTCCTTAAGTAGATCTCCAAATCCGCATATAGTTGCTTAAGCCACATAGCTTCCTGAGTTGCATTTGCCTAACCTCTATATTCTGCTTCTATGGAAGATAAGGCCATAGTTGTTTGCTTCTTGGAAGACAAAGATATAAGCTTTGAACTTGCAGAGGATAGGTACCTTGAAGTTCTCACCTATTTATGGAGCCATCTTAGTTCTTCTTGATTTTTTATATCCACCTTGAACCAATTAACTTCATGTATGGCTTCTTGGGAGGTAGATCCCAAGTGTGATTGTCCTCTAATGCTTCCACATCTTCGTGCATAGCTTCTCTCTATTCTTTCTTCTTCCTAGTCTCTTCAAATGAAGAAGGCTCTTTTTCCACAGAGTATTTAGAGATATACACAAAGTGCTTGGGGACTAAAGATGTATCATATCCATACCTTATGGGCTTCTTACTTTGTCTTTGTGATCTCCTTAATGCTTTACTTGAAGACTCTAGTATGTCTTCTAGTTGCTTGAGCTTGATCTTGCCTCTTGAATTCCAAGACTTGAAGTCAATCTGCTCTTGATCTTCTGAGTTGATATCTTCTGCCAATGGTTGATCTTCTTGTGTGAGGGTTGGAAAATCATTTTCCAAATCATATGGTAACTTGAATTTTCTGAAATCATCATCAAACAATGAGTTATTTTCATCAAACACTACATCCATACTAACCATAAATCCTTGTTAGTGGGATTGTATAGTCTATACCCCCTTTTATTTATGATCATACCCAAGAAATATACATTTCTTAGCTTTAGGGTCAAGCTTTCCTTTGATTTGTGAGGGGATGTGTGCATAAGCAATGCACACAAATATTTTGCAATGGTCTAATGAGGCTCTTCTACCATTCCATGCGTCAAGGGTGTCATATCATCCAATGATTTGGATGGGAGTCTATTTACCAAGTAGGTGATTGTGGAAACAACCTCTGCCCATAGATAGTTACGGAACTTCTTCTCATTTAACATAGACCTAGCAGCGTTACCAATTAACATGTTCCTTCTCTCTCCCACTCCCTTGAAGTCAAGAGTATATCTTGTTCTTACTTCCTTCTTTTGGCCTCTGTCTTGTAGAAATGAATCAAGCTCCTTTTAAAAATACTCACCACCTCCATCATATCTTATCCTCTTAAAGCTCTTTCCTATTTGGTTTTCAACTAGTGCCAAGTACTTTTTGAAACATCTAAATACCTCATCCTTATGTTTCATGAAATAAAGAATTGTCCATCTACTGTAATCATCAATAAATGACACATAGTACCTTGAACCTCAGATGGAAGGATCTTTGCTGGGCCCCCAAACATTAGTGTGTACAAGCTTCGAATAGTCTTCATGAATGTATCCTTGCCTATTGAATGGTTGCCTATGAGCTTTGCCAAATTGGCATGCTCCACATTTGTATATCATATGTTACTTGGTCACACTCCGAATGCCAAGCACACTTTGATCCCTGCACATTTGCTTCAGAGCTCTTTCTCCTATGTTTCCTAGCCTTGTATGCCATATTTCTAACTCAGATAAGGTTTAATGTCTATAACAAAATAGTGCTATGTTACTTGTGTCTTCAATTTCAAATATGAATAATCTACCTGCCTTCTCACCTATGCAAATCCTTTTGAACCCTTGTTGGGAGTCTTCCACATATGCTCCATGCATAGTGAATCTAACCTATACACCTTTCCCAACAGTCTTCCAAATACTAAATAGGTTTTCTGTTATAGTTGGCACATAGAGAACTTTACTCAAAAGGTTCATGCTACCATCAAACGTTTCAACATTTCCAATGTGCTTGAATGAGTGTTTAGTATCATCACCTGTTTGTACTTAATGCTTCCCTTTAGGTTCTTCAAGATCAGATAATAGAGCTACATTTCCACCCACATGACTGGGAGAACCTAAATCAATGTAGAAAATATGCTCATCATCTTTACCTTGATTTGATGTCATGTTCATGATTAGTAATGAGTCTTATTGGTCTTCATTATAGTTGTTGTAGTCCCTTCTTCCTTTAAAGCCTCCTTGATAATTATTGTTATAGGCTTGATTGTAGTTATGGTTTTAGTTGCCTCCACCAATGTTGTATCTACCTCTTGATTCTCCATAGCTACCTCCATGGAGGCCTCTTCCCCTTTGATTCCTTGTATTATTGAAACATTCTTCTATGGTTTGGTTGGGAAGACCAGAAATGTTGCAAGGTGAGTTGTTGTAGGGTCTCCCGCTACCTTGCTTTCCTCTACTCGTTCCTCTAGAAGGTCTTCATCTTCCTCCATAATTAGCTTGAGGGGTACTAGCCTCTTCTTGACTCTTCTGACTTTTACCTTTATCCTTAGCTTTCTTCTTATCTGTATAAAGGGCAGAAGATTGGTTACCTCTTGGATTGTCACCATTTCTATTGATCTTTTTCTCGTGAGTGAAGAGTTGCCCCATCAAGGTGTTGAGGTTAGGTATTTGCAAGTCCATGTAGAGATCAATTCCCATGGCAAAGGACTCCCACTTTTCATCATCCTTGATTCCATTAATGATCTGCCTCATTATGTGTTCCTCTTCTATCTCGTCTCCAATGCTTACAACCTGATCAGCCACATCTTTCATCACGGTTATATAATCAGCCACTCCTTGCTTTGGTTGCTTCTTTTAGGGTTGTAAATTTGATCCATAACTGATATTTCCTAGCTCTTGTGTTTGAGGAGAAATGATGAGAGTACTTCCCAAGTCTCTTGGGAGGTCTTGAAATTCCTAACATGTGGTAACAAGAAATCAGAGATTGAGTATAGTAGATATGACCTAGAAAGAGACTCCTTTGCACACCATGTGGTCAAGTTCTCTTGCTCTTCCCTTGTAGTTCGATGCTTTCTACTAAATATTGACATCTCTTTATCTCCTCAGATGTATCCATATAAACTTCTCCCTTGAATGTAGGCTTGCATCCTTAGTGATCATGCTCACTAGTTGTTCCTATCCAATTTGTCAATGAAGGATGGAACTCCATCTCCCATCTTGATTGTTGTTGCTCTCATACCACTATTGGAGGAGATGGTGGATAGTCACAAGAGATGCAGTCGTGCAGCTAGATCCTACTTCACACCTGCTAAGAATGATAGCAAGAGAGTGTCATGAGCCTCTTTATCTTGCTAATGAACACAAATAACCATATATATTTCTTGGCAGATGATCCAACAATCAATGGATCAAAACAGACATGTTGAAGTTCATGCAAGAACAAAAAACGTGTTATTTTTTTTCGTACACATGTTTAGTGTTTTGCACAATTCTATGAGCACAGTAGCAATTGACTTAATTTATTTTGGGGAACTCTAATTAAATTAGTAAGCTAACAATCATGAGTTAATTCATAAAAAATGATGGACTACATGCAGAGAAGGAAGTTTGGCAAGTCATAGCTCCATCCCGACATTCACGGGCTGGAACAATCATTAGATGAGTGAGCAAAGATATGCTAGTCTCTGATGATCACGCGAAGCAATGCTAACGAATGTTTGTACGATTGTAATAGGTAGAATGCTCATTCTATCATGCTTTAAATTATTGTAAATGATCAACTACACACTGAGAAAAAGCTTTGAAAGGATCACTATTCTGATGAATTTATGATAGAGAAGTAAGATGAGAATGTAATGATTATATATGTATTAAAACATGCAAAAATACAATCTCATTGGCAATCAAACATTGTTCAGTGTGTGAGAAATGAATGATCTATAAGGTGAGCTCTCACTTCACAATGGATGTACTACAAAATGATCTCTCAACTTGGAGATTACACGTGGGTCTTCTAGATCCTCTTCTTATAGTTGAACTTGGAGTGATAGTTTGAATTCAGATTCAAACTTCTACCTAAAAGGTGAATGCTAACATACAGGATAGACTCTCTCATTGTTCAACAACCAAGTGATGCGTGATTTAGAGCTTCCTAACTTCTCGTGGGTGTAATCCACGTTTACAAGGATAAATGTGCAGTAGTTTTACAATAGGTTGATCATATGAAGCCTTTCATAGGTTATGGCAATAAGTTAAACATAATCTAGTTAACCAAGTATGTGGGCTCTTGTTGAGTTGCAGTGACATTCTTAACATCTGTGTTAGGCATGTTATCATCCATAGATAGCTTGTGATTTACCTTCATAAGTTGCCTAGTTAGTTTGCAATCCATCATTCTAAATGCCATAAGAATATCGTTAGTATACTTTTGTTGTGAGATGAAAATGCCATCCTTATTTTTCCATACTTCAATTCTAAGACAAAAATGGAGTAGAACTAAGCCTTAGTCAGTTTCCAAGTTGATCTGAGTTTGATTGATGAGTTCTTGATGAACTCCTATAATGATGAGCTCATCTACATATACAATGACAACAACTAGCTTGCAATTTCGTTTCATTACATTCATGTAAGCATCAGAAGTACTTCTTTTAATTTTGAAAAAATTACATATCCATTGGTACCAAGCTTGTGGTGCTTGTTTAAGGCCATACAAAACTTTCTTCAAATTGAAAACTTTATTTTATCAATTGGGCACATCAAAACCAAGTGGTTAAGATACATATACCTTCTCCTTGAGGTGATCATTCAAAAATGAGAATTTGAAATTCATCTAAAAAAAAGCCAGACCCAAGTACGATATCAATCCAAAACCTTCAACTTTTGAAAAAGCCTGTGCAACTAATCTTGCCTCATGCTTTTCTAATGTGCCTTCTGCTATATACGTAGCTATCCAAATCCATTTAGTACCTATTACCTTCTTCTTTAGAGAAAGTCCACCAGATCCCATGTATCATTTTTTAGTATACTATCATACTTGGACCGCATTCCCACTCTCCAACCTAGATCATCAATAATTTTTCAATGGTGGTAGGTTGCTTTATAGAGCCCATCATATGTGCCATTAGGGCCATGCCGACAATGTGTTTTGAGGCTCTTCTTTGCTCTTGTATTCTATTTGATCTATGTTATCCATCCGAGGAAGACTCTAGTATGTCTAAGTGTGGATTGCAATCATAGAAGAGTTTTTGTGCCCACTTCTATAGCGGCTTACATTATGCTACTACAACTCATTAGCATATTTCTAAGGAAATTTCACTATTACATGTTTCCTTGATCTCAGCTTTATTCTCTCTTTTGATAGGCACAAGGTGAGATATTTCTCTGTTTGATGAGATATAGATTCACCTTTATCTTCTACTATGTATGGGCATTCATCAAAAACCACATCTCCACTAACAAAAGTCTTCCTTGCTTCAGGATCCGAGAAGCTATATGCTTTATACTCTTCACTCTATCATACGAAGACACACTTTTTGGTTTTTGAATCCAACTTTGTTCTTGTTGAATACGGAATATGTGCATAACAGAAACAACCAAAAATTTCAAAATTCAAAATTAAAGTCCTTTTAGGAGAATATTCTTTTTGAGGAGTCATCCCCTTAAAGATTTCCTGTAGTTTCGATTGAGAATATAGAATATTGTAATGAAAACTTCTGCTAAGAATGAATCTGGCATGCCTTGAGCTTTTAACATAGAATGAGACTTTTCAACTATTGTCCTATTCCTATGCTCAACAATGCCATTTCGATGAGATGATGTATGAGGTGTGTGAGTTTGCCTTTTCAAACTATGCTTCGTATAGTAGTTATTGAATTTTGTTGATAAGAATTCACCTCCTCTATCATTTCTCAACTTCTTCAATTTCATTCCTGATTCAGTTTCCACATACTTATGACATGTTTTAGTTTTTTCAAAAGCATCACCCTTCTCTCAACTGAAATAAACGCACATATTTCTACTATAATCATTCGCTAATAGAAAAATGTAGAAAGATCCTCCTTAACATTTTATTTGAGGGATGAGCATGTACAAACTCTAGAGGAGCTTGAACTCGATTGCTAATGTCTCATGAAAGTTCGTTCCGTTGTTGCTTGCCCGTCATGCAAGCTTCACAAGGTTCCTACAACTCTCAAAATGCACTCAGATGAGCAACCATCCTTGTTCTTTGCATGCGCTTCTAAACAAAAAGTCCAGATTCCCAAATTGTTGGTGCCATAGCATGCTTACATCTTTATATTTGTACTAGTTAAGGCACTTAAATCATGCATGTTATCATTTTTTATGCCTTTTCTTACTACATTACTTGATAAATCCATGATTTTTTCATCACTCTTATTGAGGTGAACTTTGAATCCACTATTTTGTATTGCACAAATTAATAAACAATTTCTTTTAAGTGTACGTACATAGACATAGTCAAATAACTTCTTCTCAACACGTCAAGAATCCATAAAAGAGATGGTTCAAGTTCCTTTAGTTGGACACTCGGAATCATTTCCCATCAATGGGTTGATGGATTCCCATAAATGCACTATGAAAGTATACAAATCCTTTTTGTTGATCATATGGGAAGAAGTTACACTATATAAAATCCATGGTTCATCAACATGAGCTTGAGCAGATAAGCATACATCTTCAATAGCAACCCATAGTTCTAGCTCACAGTTGTTTGTAGACTCTTTGTTCTTCCAAGATGATTTTATAGTCCCATTTCATTTATGAACTTGCTTCTTTCTGCAATCCTTGATGTCATGACCTTTCTTTTCACAATAGAAGCAACTTCTTGTGAACATTTTCTTGTTTTGACTTTTTTTTTTAATCCATTAGAAGACCCTTTTCGTTTTGTGTTGGCTAAGAATGCAACATTGCTTGTAAGTTGCTGATTCTTCAACCATATCTCGTCTTCTAAGAGGATCGCACAAAACTCTTCAAATGTAAGGGGAGTTAGACTTACGTGACTTCTAATGGCTCTTACTAATCCATCATACTTTGTTGAAGAATATGCACGCACCTTCAAGCCAGCTGTTCTGGTGTTATAAA
This sequence comes from Ceratopteris richardii, assembly GCA_020310875.1. Classification (NCBI taxonomy): domain Eukaryota; kingdom Viridiplantae; phylum Streptophyta; class Polypodiopsida; order Polypodiales; family Pteridaceae; genus Ceratopteris; species Ceratopteris richardii. The sequence goes on from CM035422.1 coordinate 93,688,257, forward strand.
ACACCAATTACAACCAATTGATCTTATAGCTATTTTATTCGTTTAATCAAATCTTTAGCCTTGTTGATAATGAGAATGCTTATCCTTTGCCAATTGGTTTTCTAGATTGTATGTTATAGTTTGGTTCATGGTCATAGTGACAAGCCAATATGCCGGAAGCCTCATGTGCTTTAATAGTATGTTGAACTAAAGTATGGATAGAATCACCTACATTAGACACATTTTTTGACGTTTTTTTGATCCATTAGAAGGCCCTTTTCGTTTTGTGTTGGCTAAGAATGCAACATTGCTTGTAACTTGCTGATTCTTCAACCACATCTCCTCTTCTAAGAGCATCGCACAAAACTCTTCAAACGTAAGGGGAGTTAGTCTTACCTGACTTCTAATGGCTGTTACTAATCCATCATAATTTGTTGAAGAATATGCACGCACCTTCAAGCCAGCTGTTCTGGTGTTATAAAACACCAATTACAACCAATTGATCTTATAGATATTTTATTCGTTTAATAAAATCTTTAGCCTTGTTCATAATGAGAATGCTTTTCATTTGCCAATTGGTTTTCTAGATTGTATGTTATAGTTTGGTTCATGGTCATAGTGACAAGCCAATATGCCCGGAGCCTCATGTGCTTTAATAGTATGTTGAACTAAAGTATGGATAGGATCACTTACACTCCTGACAATTGCACATTATGCATCAACATTCCACCTCTTCCAAACTTTCAAAAGATCTAGATCTAATTAAATAATCAATATTGAAGATTTTTGGATCTTCAAATCATATAGGCTCTAGATCCAATCCCCTTTGTGAAGTATTTCAATGATGATGCACCACAATGTGTTCTCCTTCTAGAGATCTTCAAGACGATATCCTTGAACTAGTAAAGTGAGCTCTATGTGCCACTCATGGTACTCTGAACAAAGGCTGCAGAATACATAGAAAACACACTACACAAGGAACAAGAACATAGACTTCTTATTGTTACAAATGCAGTCAAACATATCATTTATGGTTGACCAAGAAACTATATGTTTTATTTAAGAACATATACACATGGTCCCATAATAGTGTCAAGTAAGTTGTAGGTAGTCCAAACCTACATAAATTTTGAACTTTGAGAGCATATAGTAGGTTCCGTCCAACTTCCTTTCAATGAATATAGCTAGACAAAATGCAATAGGTGGAGTGACAAACTCCAATAGGTGTAGCATTAACATTAACTCGAGCACGAAAACAAGTGTGTGACGATGAATCCTTCATGTAATCACTTGAATAATCTAATGATATTCCAGTGTCATAATAGGCTGAAATAGTGAGTCTTCTCAAGCTATTAGAACCTTGAGGCTCTGATACCATTTAAGACATTAATTATGCAGTATATCACATGAGTAGTAGTAGTGAAGATAACAAATATAGTAGATCCTCAAACATTTTCTACTAACAACAACTACAAAGATGATGGCATTCTCCTCCCATGCGCTCTGAAAGTAGAGCTTAAATGATGATCTAGAAAAGTCTAGACATGGATTTACAAGGAACATCTATGTTTACTTGCTCGATGTTTGGGGTAGTGTAGAGGTCATGCATATATAGGGTAATGGGTGTCCTTTCAGAGATGGCTATACATGGGTTGTAGAACATGGGTGGCCACCACTTGCGTAGTTCCCATATAGAGCCTAGGTCGACTCAGCTGGCCTAACAAATATATATGACTTCTTAGTTTGTTAGAAAATATTCCATGGAATACTCTTTTGATATTTATTGGCCCCCTTGAACCCCCAAGCCAAGGGGTTTGCTAGTCCCCATTAGACCCCCAAATGGGGTTGCTCCATCTTGATGTGGACCCCACATTTGGGCACCCTAGTAACTCGCTTTCCTTACAATACATTACATTGTCCAATTCGACCTTCATCTAACATGCAAGTTTCTCTGAAAATGGCTAAGAACATAGCAACTAAATGGATTCTAAGATCCACGAACGCATCTGATGTTTGGGCTTTTTTGATAAAAAAGAAATGGTGCAAAGTTATGTTTGTATGAGTGCAAACACCTCTTTCTTAAGTGCAAGTATGCTCAACAATTTCAAAAAATCCTTGACAATAGTCTCAATTGGGATATAAAGAGACCTTGATTGGTGTTATTCAAAGAATGGATCTCGCCTTGTGGTAAGTTTGGAGATCCACTATTCTTTGGTACATTTGGAACACCAAAAACTAGAAGATGTGTAAGAGTGATCATAAGAACTATGTGTTGCTATGCAAAAGAGAGTTGATCAAGCTCTCAGGGAGTAGTGTGTAGGCCATTAGAGATGTTGAAGAAAAACTAGTTCCTTAGATTTTGAGCCAAACTAGCTTAAACAAGTGGAGGCTGAGATTATTATCTTTTTACTCGAGTGAAAGATCTTTTATGATTTTTTGTGTATACTAATGTATATGCTCCCTTTTCATGTAATGATTTGTCTTGACTATTGTTCTTCCAGGAATGGGTTGATCTTGTAATACCTATTTACAATGCCATGGACGTGCTCCTTATACATCCGAAAACACTTGTTATCAATACATATTCTATTTATTTCTATTGCTCTCATAGAAAGAAAAAAATGGTTCTTCCTTCAAACGTCCATTGCAATTTAAGCAAGGAAGGAAGATGGGAACTCCTCTATTTAGCTTCAAACTTGCATAGAGAGGCCTTTTATGCACTTGGGGCCAATCCTACAATGCGAAAGAAAAAATATAAATGTTAAAAAGCTTTTGCTTGTAGGCGTTTTCATTTCTACCACCGAATGTGAATTAGAGGTCAGCATTTTCTTTGGCTTTGTCCACATGGGATGTCCCTATGCAACTAATATTGCCTCATGCTTTTCTAATGTGCCTTCTACTTTATACTTAGTGGTCCAAATCCATTTAGTACCTATAACCTTCTTCTTTAGAGAAAGTCCACCAGATCCCATGTATCATTTTTTAGTATACTATAATACTTAGACAACATTCCCACTCTCCAACCTAGATCATCAAGGAATTCTTCTATGGTGGTAGGTTGCTTTATAGAGCCCATCATATGTGCCATTAGAGCCATGCGAACAATGTGTTTTGAGGCTCTTCTTTGCTCCTGTATTCTCTTTGATCTATGTTATCCATCCGAGGATAATTCTAGTACTTCTAAGTGTGGATTGCGATCATAGAAGAGTTTTTGTGCCCACTTCTATAGTGGCTTACATTGTGCTACTACAACTCATTAGCATTTTACTAAGGAAATTTCACTATTAGATGTTTCCATCCAACTTCCCTTCAATAAATATGGCTAGACAAAATCCAATAGGGGGAGTGACAAATTCCAATAGGTTTAGCATTAACATTACTGCGAGCACGAAAACAAGTGTGTGACGATGAATCCATCATGTAATCACTTGAATAACCTAATGATATTCCAGTGTCATAGTAGGCTGAAATAGTGAGTCTTCTCAAGCTATTAGAACCTTAAGGCTCTGATACAATTTAAGACATTAATTATGCAATATATCACATGAGTAGTAGTAGTGAAGATAACAAATATAGTAGATTCTCAAACATCTTCTACTAACAACAAGTACAAAGATGATGGCATTCTCCTCCCATGCGCTCCCGAAGTAGAGCTTAAATGATGATCTAGAAAAATCTAGACATGGAGTTACAAGGAACATCTGTGTTTACTTGCTCGATACTTGGCATAGTGTAGAGGTCATGCATATATAGGGTAATGGGTGGCCTTTTAGAGATGGCTATACATGGGTGGTAGAACATGGGCAGCCACCACTTGTGTAGTTCCGATACGGAGCCTAGGTCTATTCAACTAGCCTAACAAATATAAATGACTTCTTAGTTTGTTGAAAATATTCCATGGAATACTGTTTTGATTTTCATTGGCCCTCGGGAACCCCTAAGCCAGGGGGTTTGCTAGTCCCCTCAGACCCCCAAATGGGGTTGCTCCATCTTGACATGGACCCCACAATTGGGCACGCTAGTAACTCGCTTCCCTTACAATACATTACATTGTCCAATTCGACCTTCATCTAACATGCAAGTTCCGATTCCCATCAATTGGGTAATACATGTTTGACTTCTCCTCATAATGGGGGCCTTACAAATAATACATATAATCCTGAGGGTTAGATATTGATCATATACTAACACTCTCTATAGTGCAATATTTCCCATAGATCTTTTGTTTTGAATCACTACATTTTTTCTTGGCATCGTTTAGTTCTTATCTTGCTTAATGCCATCTAAGAAGAAATTGTTGTAGGTTATTTCTCTCTCTAGGAGATTCTAGTGGGGTTGGGACTACGAGAAATCCAAAATCCCTAAAGTTTCTTGGAAAATATGTTGTATGAAAAAAGAAGAAGTTGGCCTTGGTATTCTATATCCTCTTAAAATGGCTAAGAACTTAGCAACCAAATGGATTCTAAGATCCACCAACACATCCGATGTTTGGGCTTGTTTGATAAAAAGAAATGGTGCAAAATTATGTTTGTATGACTGCACACACCTCTTTCTTAAGTTCAAGCATGCTCAACAATTTCATAAAATCCTTGACAATAAGTGCAACATTGCTAGGATCTCTCAATTGGGATATAAAGAGAACTTGATTGGTGTTATTCAAAGAATGGACCTTGCCTTGTGGTAAGTTGGAGATCCACTATTCTTTGGTACATTTGGAACACCAAAAACTAGAAGATCTCTAAGAGTGATCATAAGAACTATGTGTTGCTATGCAAAAGAGAGTTGATCAAGCTCTCAGGGAGTAGTGTGTAGGCCATTAGAGATGTTGAAGAAAAACTTGTTCCTTAGACTTGGAGCCAAATTATCTTAAAAAAGTGGAGACTGAGATTATTATCTGTTTATTCTAGTGAAAGATGTTTTATGCTTTTTTGTGTATACTAACATATATGCTCCCTTTTCATGTAATGATTTGTCTTTACTATTGTTCTTCCAGAAATGGGATTATCTTGTAATACTTAATTACAGAGCGATGGATGTGCCCCCTATACATCCGATAACACTTGTTATCAATACATCTTTTATTTATTTCTATTGCTCTCATAGAAAGAAAAGAATGTTTCTTCCTTGAAACCTCCATTGCAACTCAATCAAGGAAGGAAGATGGGAACTCCTCTATTTAGCTTCATACTTGCATAGAGAGGCCTCTCATGCACTTGGGGCCAGTCCTACAATGCGAAAGAAAAAATATAAATGTTACAAAGCTTTTGCTTGTAGGCGTTTTCATTTCTACCACCGAATGTGAATTAGAGGTGAGCATTTTCTTTGTGGGATGTCGAGCAAATAGAACATAAAATGACATTAGAACAACATATCCCTGGAAACTCCACTCATGTTCCTAGAATGTCAAACCTATCCATGATAGGTTGGATGGTTGGGCTTTTTGTTTCTTGAATCTCATTCAAAGGTTCAACTCTTTGTTGTAGTGGCGTAAGGTTGAACTCTTTCTTCTAGTGGTCAATATTCCGAGGCTGGTTGTAATGCCTTCAGTCAATCTAAACAAGTGTTATGTGTTTTGCTTTGGGTAATTCTTTTTTGCTGTCATCTTTTGGGAACTCTAAGATTTTGAGCAAATACAAAGGGGCCTTATCCGTACTATGCCCCTTCAGTTGTAGAGTTGCTTTTTCAATTGATTCAAGCAAACAGAGATTAGGCATCTGCCGGGCTTCCTCTTAAAGACGAAAGAAAACGGAGATTAGGCTTCTCTCAACCTTGTTCTTTAAAACAAAAGAAGAAATTGCTCTTTAATTAATGCAAGAACAGGGGATTTCGGTTCCACCGCACTTCCTGTAAAGAGAAAAAAAAAAACAACCAGAACTGTTATTCCATGAGTCACGTGCTATTCCACGCCGTTGATGCTCGCATCCAATACACAACAGGATGAATTAACGATATCGACCATTGCTTTTCCAAAAAAAAAACCTTGAAAATACAAAGACGCCATTGGAATTAAACAACTGAAAGCTTTACAGAGATGGAGGTTCAGGAGAAAATCGGGAGAAGATAACTGAGCTCCATAGAGTTTTCTCTTTACGTTGTTTAAGTAATTCAAGAAAATCCAAGTGTCGTGGCAGATACGTACATATGTTTAGGCGTACAACCTATATCAAACATTACTTGTGAGAGACGTGGGCACTGCTGAAGGCCTCAGAGCTCAAGACAGTGGCCCATTGTACAGAGCATGTCTTGAAATTGCATTCGAGCAATATAAGGATTACGTATTTCCTAGTATTCGGTCTTTGTGAAATACATATCAAACATTGCTCGTGAGAGACGTGGGCACTGCTGAAGGCCTCAGAGCTCAAGACAGTGGCCCATTGTACAAAGCATGTCTTGAAATTGCATTCGAGCAATATAAGGATTACGTATTTCCTAGTATTCGGTCTCTGTGAAATACATATCTAGCGGCAGGTTGCTTGCAGGAAAGTGAATGGCGACCTCAGCCTGCTGGATGTGAATCTCATTTTTGCATATACATCATTTGAATTGCATCCACATATTAAGCATTGTATGTTATCGCTGCGCTGTAGTATACGACAGCACTTAGAACTGCTCGCCACTGAATGTCTGGCCGAAGCGCCAGTCGGTAGGTGCAACGTCGTAGGAGGTGACACTGCGGCCGTCGCTGGTGCTCACTTGGAACGAAAGGCTGTGACCATCCAATAAGGCATTGCTCTGCCAGTTCTGTCCCCAGTTTCTGGTCAGGTGCTTCCATCTGGTGCGGGATCCCTTGACCGAGACGGAATGGATATCTCCGGCTCCAGCCACGTTGGTTACAAGCACCAGATTGAAGTACAAGTGCCCATTGATTGTGAAGTGCCCTGTTTCTGGCAAGAAACTCGTCTGTTCTTTCTAGACACTCTGTGGCAGTCATGGCGAGAATGCAACTCATTGCTCTTTTGGCTCTCTTCTCTGCCTGCGTACTATTGGCATCTTAATGGAGTAGAAAGCTTGGAACTGAATGGAGGATGTCGTAGTGAAGCAACGGACGGACGTCAGGCTTCGGCGCAACTCGAACTGAATGGAGGATGTCGTAGTGAAGCAACAGACGGACGTCAGGTTGGGCAGTGCAAGACGTGCTATGAAGCTCCGGTCCGAAGGCTAAAGGTTTCAGTCGCTCAAGAATCAGTCGATCGCGACTGATAGGACTCAGTCGATCGCGACTGATAGGGGGCAAAAACCGTCCATCGTGGGAGGAGAAAACCGTCCTTCGCGGTCCTGAAAACCGTCCTTCGTGAGCAATAACCGTCCATCGTGGGTGAATTCCGTCCATCGTGGGGGCGAAAACCGTCCATCGTGGGGGCGAAAACCGTCCATCGTGGGAGGAGAAAACCGGCCATCGTGAGAGCAAAAACACGTGGGTGAATACCATCTATCGCGGGGTCAATTCCGGTTTGTCGTGCTGCGCCGTCAGTTTCTTGCCTCCTGGCTTGGGCAGGAGGCTTTTTCCTCGTTTTCCGCGGACTCTCGTCTCCTTCCCTCGCGCTGACGCCTTTCTTCTGTGGCCTTCGCTTTCTCTACCGCCACTTGTCAGATTCGGCTTGTTCTAGTTCTGGTTTGAGCTCGTTGTTCTGTTCTTGAAATGAATAGTTTTGTTTAGCTGCCGCGTGGCCTCATTTCAGAAAGTTAAAAGTTTTCGTTAGTAAAGAGTTTTTAAATCTTAAGTCTTAAATGTGGCCCGTTGGAAGTTGGACTTCGATGGCATTAAAATCTAAATCGTGATTTTGGCAGCGCACGGTTGAAGTGGTAGTTTTTTTTTTTTTTTTTTTGTAATTTTGAAAAATTAAATAAAAAGAAAAGAGTTAAGCAGATTATGGAGAAGAAAGAAATGGACTTTGTGGCTCCCCCTCAGTCCGTGTCCCCCCTTGAGATGGAGTCTGTCCCAGTGGATGCCGCGCCCCCAGAGGTCTCTTTATGCAAGGAGTCTGTGACGGCAAAGCAGGAAGAACTGAAGAAAACTTGCCTGATCGATCAAATGTTTGGCCCCAGGCCCCCTCTTGAAAGTGTGAGAACTTGGCTTCGCAAGGAGTGGTTCCCACGAGGCTTAATTGTGTCCAAATGTCAATTCCTGCCGGCGAATCACCTGCTTCTTGTATTTGAGAACGAAGAGATGGCTTTCCAAGCCCTGCAAGCTGGCTCCTGGCAAGTGGGCCGGTCCACCCTTTGCCTTTTTAAGTGGACCCCAGACTTTGTCCCGAACAGATCAAAGCCTCTTCGCTACCCGCTTTGGGTGGAGCTTCCCAATCTGCCTTTCTTCATGTATGGATTTCTCCATGAAATCGTCTCACCGATCAGTCGACCGATGGCCGCAAGACAGGATGTTGGGGGGTTAATCTACGATGGAGCTCAACATTCTTTCAATGCGAGATGGCATCCTCAGATCTGCGTTGAAACATACCTGAACCAGGTCCTCCCCTCGAGGATCTCCATAAACTGTGGAGATGGTAAGACCTGGACACAAGAGGTTACTTACAAGAATTTGCCAAACGCGTGCTTCCGGTGCGGGCTTCAAGGTCATAGGATCAAAGACTGCCCCTTGAAGAAAAGTACCAATAAAAACAAGCTTAAACCAAATGGGACCCTAGACCCTTTCCCCCAAGACGACACTCGGGGTCATCCGCCTCCAATGGAGGAAGAAGAGGGAACTCGCGTTGCTGAGACGGATTCAGAAGGTTTCACTGAAGTGAGACGCAAGAGGAAAGTTAGCCCTCGAAGATCAAAAACAAGGAATTCTTCGACAGCTGCCCCCTCGAATAACATATACTGTAACCTAGAAAAAGGGATTAATGAGCTTGACTTCCCAGGGGACAACCTCTTTGATGAAGACCCCACTGATAATACCCTTGGGTGCTCTACGAGCAAAGAAGATAACCAAGAAGGTTGCACCACGAGTAAAGAGGAAGGCTTCACTACCAGCAATGAAGACAACCCAGACAGCGAAAACTCCGCTCTTGGTCCTACCCTCCCGGTATGCTTTCCAAGACTACCGCAACAAAAGTCCAAGCTTAAAGGTAAACAACCTTCCGGCTTGCCTTGGAAGAGCCCCCTCAAGAGTAGGATCCTAAGTCAAGAAGTAGGGAAGAAAAAAGAAGACCACAAGAAGAAAAAAAATCGGGTCCCTCCCCTTAAAGAGGGCAACCATCATTAATGAAATTCACATCTCTAAACGTTAGGGGTCTGTCTGACCCGTCAAGAGCTTCGATTCTTGGCCAGTGGTTCAAAGACATGTGCTTCGCCCCTGACTTTATTTGCTTACAAGAGATTAAAATCGACGGAGAGGATCTACAAAAACGGCTTAAATGCATTTCTCTGAACCACCTTTGGTTCTCCACTTCGCACCCTAGAGGGACGGGGGGTGCTTCTATCGGTATCAGTCATGCCTTGTCTAGCAATGTGACCTCGACTTTTGAAGGTCGGAATCATCATTGGATTGCTGCCTCTTTCGGGTCTCCTTTCCAGTTCACTGTGGTCTCAATTTATGCCCCTAATGGCGAAGCAGATAGAATGGATACTTGGGCTTCCCTTGACTCCCTTTCACACAATGTTCTGATTTGTGGGGACTTCAACATGGTTGAGTTTCCTGAGGACCGATGGAATAACAAAGGAAAAATTATTGACGGTCAGGAGAAAGAGATATGGGATAAAATCAAGCTCCATCTCGACCTGGTCGAAGTGAAAGACAGGCAGGGGTTCTCCTGGTCTAATCTCCAGTCGGGGGACTCTTTGAGGAAAGCAAGGCTTGATAGATGCTACATCGATCAGAACACCATCCTTCAGTGGGGTATTCCTTCGATTTCTCAACACATGGACCTCACTATCTCAGACCACTATCCGATTACTCTGTCATTCAAACCGATTCCCATGCTCTAGAAAGCTCCTTGGTTTCATGCTTGTCAGACATCATTTTCCCTCCCCTCTGTCCACCAGGAAATTTCTGAGGTGTGGACGGAAGCCTTTGCTTACTGTAATGAACCGGCTAAGTGTTGGAGAAACGCAGTAGAAAGGACTCGTAAAATTCTAATCAGGACTCAAAAGGCTATAAGAGGAATTCGAAAAAAAAGAAGAGAAACGGTGTATCGGAGGCTCTCACGGCTTGAAGAAGAGGTGAACAAAGGTAAGTTACATTGCCAACAGGGTCTCTTGAAAATCAGGGGAAGGCTAAGATTAGAGGAGGAGGTCCAAAGGAAAAATCTTCAAATTTTCTTCAAAGATTGGTGGTAGGGAAGGCCGAGAAACCAACGAAAGAGATGTGTAACATCCTCAAAAGGAAACAAGCTAGGGAATCCATCCCCCTAATGGTCGATAACAATGGAGCTGAATGTTGCACGGAAGTGGAGAATAGAACTATCATCGTCGAACATTTTACCAATCTTCTCGGGGTCACGACTCCTCTTTCCCCCCACAGGCGCGACTCCATGGCAACCATCTCAAGGGTTGCTCAAACTAGAATCCCACAGAACTTGATTGCTCTACTGGATGCTAACCTCTCCGAGAATGAAATTATCGAGGTTATTGATGCCCTTCCCAATGGGAAAAGTCCGGGTCTAGATGGCCTTACCAATGAGTTTTTCAAGTCCTTCAAACTTCAGGTGGCCACCCCACTGCGCCTCGTGTGGCAAGAGGCTCTCTCCTTCGGTGCCCTCCCTGAGTGCCTGAATAATGGCGTCATCAAGTTAATCCACAAACGGGGAGATAAGAACAAAATTGAAAACTAGCGTCCGATTACCATGCTCCAAACTTGATACAAGATAATTGCAAAAGTTATCGCCAACAGAATCTCCTGTCATTTAAAGTCATGGCTGTGCGAGGACCAGAAAGGTTTTATCAAAGGTAGATCTATACTTGAAGCAATTATTGATATTTGGGAAGGCCTTGCTTTTGCTGAGGAGTCTGCTCAAGATCTAGTTTTCATTAAGATCGACTTCGACAAAGCGTATGACAGATTGGAATGGGACTTTATTCTTCAATCATTGAAAGACCTTGGATGCAGCCAAAAGTTCACGAAGATGGTTTCCACTCTTCTTGGAAATGCTTCAACTAGAATAAACATCAACGGTAAGCTCTCTGAGCCCATTCGTTTAAAAAGATCAATTAGGCAAGGCTGCCCTCTGGCTCCTTTACTATTCGCTATCGCCTCGAATGGACTCAGCTGCCTATTAAAGCATCACATGGACGCTGGCAATCTCAAGGGTCTTTCCTTACCTCTAAATCACAGCCAAATGGTTGTGAGACTTTTTGCTGATGACATGAATGCCTTTGTGCATAACGATATAAACAGCATTGAGGTGTTTTGGTGGTGCCTCCACACCTTTTGTGTGGCATCAGGCTCAAAAATCAACCATGCTAAAACTGCTTTTAGAGCAATCAGCGGGCCTACTCCCCATTTGTTGGTGGATCGGGGGTGTCAAGCTATCCCTAGCGGTCAAGTCTTCCGTCTCCTTGGCATTCCGATGGGTTTCGACATCTCAATGGACCAACGATGGAACTGGGTGCTATCCAAGATGGATAGCAAGCTGAATCAGTGGAAAGGTATGCAAGTCAACCTGGCAGGACGTGCTATGGTGATTAACACTTTTATGTTGTCTACAATTATTTACTTTATCTCGTGTTGGAGACCTAAGGAGAAAGACTTGGCCAAAGTAGAAAGAATCTGCAGGAACTTCCTTTGGACTGGGGACCCCAACAGAAGGGGGGTTCCCAAAATCAAATGGGAAACTTGCATTAGCCCTAAAGACTCAGGGGGCTTGGGTATTTTGGATATTGCTGGGTTGGCTGACAAGCTGGCGGCTAAATGGCTTATCAAGGCCTGGAGCAATAGGGAGTCCTCTTGGGCTAAATTGATCTTCAGAAACACGGAAGACCTTACCTTTGTTGGCCTCCCTGGTTGGAAGGACATAGGGATTCTCACGCTTTTGTTCTCCCCCCACCCGGTCTACCCTAAAGGCTCTAGCCTCGTGTGTTCCTTATGGAAGAATTGGAACAAGGCCAAACAGTTCATCAGAATCAGTGATGATTGGAAGTGGGCGGCTGGCATAAGACAAAATGACTCTATTTGGTTCCCGATCAGTGGCATTCGGGGAGTGGAGTCTTGGAACCTCCAAACTGCAAGGCGGTTATGGAACAAGGGGTTCAAACAGTGGAAACAGCTATGGAAACAAGAGACCAGCCAGTGGATTAGGTTCGAAGATTTGGATCCGAGACTTAGCGTTACCTTTGAGGAATGGACTCTTCTTCAAAGCAGGTGTTTAGCCTGGGACCGCTCAACTACCCGCCTTCTCTGCGGTCAGGATCTTCCTTGCTAGGAGGGCCTCAAATGGAGCAATGGTAAGAAGCTCTCCAGAATCCCGAACTTCAAAGGGGATTTGGATGTTCACCACACCCTTAACAAGAGATGGTGCCTTGCTTGGACCAAACTTCGGTGGGAGCTAAAATTCATGTCTCTTTGGCACCCCCTAATCGAGGTCAAAAAGTCCGTTCTCATGTGGCAGGTCTTGCATAAAGGAATCTAGACCAATGCAAGGGCTAACAAAATCTGTGGTGTGCTGCCATGGTGCAAGCGTTGCCATCGGTGCATCGAAGATTTAGCTCACCTGTTCTTTGACTGCCCCAAGTCCCGTGTTATCTGGCATCACGTGTCCCGGGTTTTGAGACTCACGAGTCAAATCAACTGGCAACAAGTGATGTTGGGTGAGGTGATCGGATGCGCATCGAGGCTGTGGAATGCCATCAGAGGTGAGGCTCTCTGGAAGATTTGGAGAGAGCGCTGTGCCGTCAATTTTGGCCAAACTCCTAAGGAATGGTCGATCGAGAAATCCTTGTTTCTCCTTGGTAAAAGAATCTCCCGAGTCAAGAGATCGCCACCGTTTAGACATCACTGTATTTATCTCCTCGAAAACAACAAGTTGAAACCCAAATGGGTCCCACATGAGGGTGATGGTAATGTTATCCGCCTCATTTGTAATGCCCTGTAGCTTGCCATACTCCTCCCCTGCGTTGTGGGATTTGGGGGGTCCCATGGGCACTAGTCCCATTCACTTGTAACTTTTTCTCTTTATTATAATTAAAGTCCGGGAGATTAGGCTAAGGCCGAACTTCCTTTATTTAAAAAAAAAAAGAAACTCGTCTGTACTGCACAGGCACAATGCCCGCTTTGTAGATGCCAATCTTTTCGTACGCCGGCTGTGCCATGTCAAAGTGCTGCAGAGGAGGGTTGCACCACCCACCTGCGTTGTTGGGTAGAGTGTTGTTTGGAGGACAAAAGTTTGTGGCAGTAATCACAACAGAACTTCCAGAAATGCACCACTGCTGATCAGACGAGGAATCACATCGAATCTCGAAGCACGCGCCAGAGCTTAGTCCGCCGCTGAAGAGAGCAGTGCTCAGGGCAGCGGTGCTCGTTCCGTAACCAGAAGAGTAGAGATTTCCATAGCCACAAGTGCCACCTGTACGTCCAATCAGAGTTTAAGAAAGTGAATCAAAGCGCATGGAGGCAACTGCTACATTCACATCTCAAGTTATCAAACTTACCCATGGTTCCGGAAGCGTCGCTCACACCATAGAATGTAGCATGCGCGCTGCTCCAGCCACCCTCTTGCAAGCCAGTACTAAGGCTGTAGGCCGGCATCATCCCAAGAATAAGGATGGAGAGACATGAGAGGAATGCAACAGGAGTGTACACAGGCTCCATAATAACAACGAGGTGAGATACCAGTCTATCCCTGAAGAACAGAGATCTAGGGATGGAGAACAGGGTGACTCTTGCCCGATCCTGAATCCATTCGGTATTCAAAGGGGTCATCCTCAAATGGAGGCATAGTTGCAGTTCCATATTGCCGTTGATTACTCTCTTGTTCGGCCGGTTTGCTTATTGGCTTCTGGCCATATCGTTCACGCATACAGTGATCCCAAGCACATGGGGTGCAATAAACAACCCCGAGAACTTCATTCAACTTGTCATAGTACAACCATCAGTCAATCAATCCGACCATGAGCTAGCGAGAATTACGGACATGCTGGAGGAACATCATTGTCGTTGACAACTATAACTACCAGTGTAGAAGCAAGGCATCCACCACGGCCCACCATTCTGATGGAGGTCTATATGAAATGTTTTGCGTCCACGGCCGACATTGCACTACGTAGTAGACCCAACATTGATAGGCTGTCTCATTGAGCTCAACCCCGCAAGCCGCAAGCCACCTTTTACACTTGAAAAACCCGAAATCCATCAGTTCACCACTCGGAGGGCCGCATCAAAGTTGCGTGGATTAGATCTCGTGCCAAGAAATGAACATTTTGATTTAATACACCCCCGTTTCAAGTATTGTAAGCCATATACGTCTTTGTGCGTCCTCAATGAAGCCAAGATCTAGATATTTGACACTTCAGTACATGTAGAATAAGAAAATTGTTACAGCTGATACTCATGCTCAAGAGAAGCCGCCTTATGGTGTGGAAGGCCTAAATTTTGCGCCAAACCCCAAGCGACACAAAAGGAACCATCTAGCAAGGGCAAACAAAGTATTTATTCGTATATGTCTTTCTACTAGTTCAAGGGTTTCGTTTAAAAGGCACAGCAACTTGTAAGCCACGGCCCTAAGCCGGATGAACGGGATCATTGAGAATCTCTTATTCAGTTAGTCTTACAGTCATGCTATTCATGCACAGAAGCAAACACATATTAATTATATTCCTTAACATTCAATGTCATGAAACGTCATGAAATTTAGTGTCATAGCAAAAATCTCACTCACTCATTATTCACCATTGTCGGAGGTTATCAACCTGATCAAATACGCATGGGTGCATAATACGTACATTAGTACATCCACATATGCTAAAATGCGTATGTTTATAAATACATACACACGTGATCATGGACAGACGCATAGGCATACATGTTCGAATACAGCAACAACACAATTTACACGGTCATATATAACACACATATGTACATGAACGGATAATTGTCATACACACAAGGAGATGTACATGCGTTAATATATGCATACATGAAGAAAAGCATACACTAAAACATGCCTACATACAGTACGGACACACACATACATACATGTTGAAATTCAAGCTTGAACCTTAGTCATAAATGGACCATTGGATGGATACGATTTGGAGCTACATGGCACAAGTCTTTAAGCACAAAAATGTAACATCAATTCTGAATTTAAACTCCCCTTCACAAAAGGCATGTTTTGAATCACACTTATGTGTGATTAAAAGCCTATAATTTTAGAAAAGTGATTCCTAACTTGTAAGAAACGTTTCAACTCTATATCTACACACAAAGAGCATCGAGTGAATGATCCCACTTGTGGGACTCTATAAGCATTTGAATAAGCTAGTAGATGCCTTGTCTAGCAAGCCATGTGCATGCTTGAGATTTCACTCATCTCTGAGAAGCTATATCTAGATCACACATTTTTGTGTGTGACATATTTAGCTATGTTGAGTTCTTCCCAAGGTTTCCTTATCATTTCTCATTCATTTCTTGTAATCTTTGGCTTTTAAGAACCTAATCAAATCTTCTAAAGCATTCTCAAAGTTCATCTTGAATCTCCGAATATTATGAGAGGACTAGCTCCAAAACTAAGTAGGTGACTAGAGGAGGCTATACCTTGTCTATCTTAGAGGCATTGGGTCTCAAAATAGGAGTAACCAAATAAAAGATGATTAAGTCAAACAATGAACTAGACGACATGAGGAAAACCCCTAGTAGCAACATAAATTATAACATTTTGAAAATCAAAGAGGTTTGTGATGTATTGGGTTCCATAGTTTGTCACATAGATGATGATGAACTAATTGCATACACCTTGAATGGGCTTAGGGATGATGAGAAGTGGAAGGATTTCTATGTAGGTAAAGGTAGTAGAAGAGGAAGGAATGGAGGTAAATGAACATAGTAGCAAGGGAGAGGATTAAGTGGTGATTCTAATCATGAACAAAGAAGCAAATATTCTTAATCAAGAGGAAGTGGCAAGTTTAGAGGTAGAGAAGGAAGATACAACAATAATAGAGACAACCCAATTCAGAAGGATTCTTCATTTGTGGCAAGTATGGCCACTACACAAGAGAATGCTATCAAAAGGAGAAGATAAATTGACCCTATGAAGGCTAAGGTAATTATACATCAACTTAATTATGCGTCAAAGTTGCGTGGACTAGATCTCGTGCCAAGAAATGGACATGATGATGTTATTAAGGTTCATTACAACCCCGTTTCAAGTATTTAAAGGCATATTCATCTCGGAACTTCTCAATCAATCCGAGATCTAGATATTGGACACTCAGTACATGTAGAAATAAGAAGATTCATACATCTGATGCTCAGTCTCAAGAGAGGCCGCTTTATGGTCTCCCGGGATTAACATTTGCGCCCAACCCCAAGATACACAAAATGAGCCATGTAACGCGGGCAAAAAGAAAAAAATTCAAAATCCTTCATAGAATATTTCTTCTAGTTCTAAGGTTTCGTTTAATAGGCAGAGCAACTTCGATGTTTTGCCTTACGAACAGGAGCATTATGACTTTCTTATTGAATTAGTCTTATATTGATACTGTTCTACGCAACGGAATTACTTTTGAACTCGCTAACATTCAAACTCACAATCCCCATAAAATACTCACAATCCTCATAAAAATTAGTGCCAGATCAAAAAGATCACGCACTGATCATTCATCGTTGTAAGAGGTTATAAACCTAATGAAATATGCATGCGGGCATATTACGTACATTAATACATCCACAGAGACATACATATATGTAAAATTACATACGTTTAAACATATACATACGTTTAAACACATAGGGATAGATGTTCGAATACACGCAAGAACACGCAAGAACTACACAAAAAGAGATGTACGTGCGTTAACCTATGCAGGCATGAATGAAAACGTAAACCTATACATGCATCCGTACACTAAGGCATGGACACACTTACGTACATAAACCCATACATAAACACACACATACGTAAATGCATAAATAGAAATAGACATACATACAAACATAAATATAGATATACGTGCATGCATACAGATACATCTTCAGATAAATATAAATACCAGAAGATTAGTGATTCTCATCGCCACAAGCGCCACCCGAACGTTGAATCAGAGCAGAGAGTGCATGAAAGCTCATGGAAGCAAGTGCTACATTCACATCTCAAGTTGTCAAACTTACCCATGGTTTCCGGAAGCATTGCTTCCACCAAAGAATGTAGCATGTGCGCTCCTCGAGCCACCCTCTTACGAGCCATTACTAAGGCCCTATGCGAACATTAACCAAACAAAAAATATTGAAATACAAATTAAGAATGCTTAAGATTTGTCAATCTCGTCAAACACACTTCTTGCAATGATGATGATCAGGTCATCAACCTAATTATAAATATACAAACATCGATTTCTTATAATCTTCACATGCAAAGAAGGATCTGCAACATTTGGTTTGTATCCTTAAGCTTCCAAATAGCGTAGAAATCGATGATTCCAAGCTCCACGTGCCTATTTAAAACTATATAATGCTTTCGTAAATTTTCAAACAAAATTTAGGTATTTTCCATGTTAATATTTTTTGGATTGCTCCATATAAACCTCTCCTTATAATGGACCATTCA
The DNA here is from genome assembly GCA_020310875.1 of Ceratopteris richardii. Lineage (NCBI taxonomy): Eukaryota > Viridiplantae > Streptophyta > Polypodiopsida > Polypodiales > Pteridaceae > Ceratopteris > Ceratopteris richardii. Next base: position 93,705,932 of record CM035422.1, read on the forward strand.
AAATGCATTTTTAATATCAAGTTTAAATATATTGCAAAATTTACTTGGTGCAACACTTACAATAGTTTATATCGTTGATATTCTTGGAACTAGACTAATTGTCTCCTCATATTCATTTCCATATGTTTTCACAAAGCATTTTGCGACTAGTTTGGCCTTGTACCTAGCAATAAAACCAACAATATTTCTTTTAATACAAAATGTCTACTTTTTTTCCAAGTAACACCATCATATTATCTCATGGCACAAGCTACCATGTCTTGTTCTCATACAATGGATCTATCTCTTCTTGCATCGCATTGGACCAATTTGCATCCTCAAAACATGTAGGTTACTATTCTTCTATAAGTTTTGAAATTAATGTTGAATGGGAGACACAATAAGACTGAATATACCTTTGTGTGGGCTTTCTTTCTCTTGAACTTCTTCTAAGTTCATATTTATGTTTTATCAATTAGATTTAGAACTTTGACGAATTCCTACTTTGTCACTTAATTGAACAAGCTTCGCATTACCTTTTCTTTTTCCCATTTAATGTAGGTGATAATCCTTCTTTAGCATGACCATCCTCAATTTCTTCTTGCATTTATTGTTGAGCCTAGACAATATGATTTGTATACCAAGATAGGAACTCATGAAAGCATACATGTCAACTAATAATCATTTCCTTCTAATTGGATCATAGTTGTTATATCCTTTCTGATTAATTTGGGTTACCCATTAAAATGCTTTTCTATGCTTTCAACTCTAGTTTAGTTCTCAATGCATATCGAACCATAGCAAAACAAACATTACCAAACACACATAAGTGATCAATAACATGTTTTCTATCATATCAAACCTCTAAAGAAGTTATATTATGTGTTGTAGAAGGCTGCATATGATTCATCAAATATACTATTATATTTACCGCTTTAGAACAAAACCTTGAGGGCATATGCTTTTCATTTAGGATTGCTCTAGCTATTTTTGCAATAATCCTATATCTCTTTCAGTCACTCAATTCTATTCATGACTATATATACAAGTGAGTTCTCTATTTACACCTTCATTCCAAAGAAAATCTGAAAGACAATAGTTACCCAATATAACACAGGAGAAGTAGTAGAGAAGATAACAGATATAGGAGAATCTCAACAATTTTTTACTAACAGCAAGTACAAAGATGATGGCGTTGTTCACCCATGCACTCTCAAGGTAGAGCTTAAATGCTGATCTAGACAACTCTAGATAGGGAGATACAAGGTAGAGGTATGCTAGATCAATTCGATGTCTCAGGTAGTGGAGAAGTCATGTATATATAGGATCATGGCTGGCCTTCCGTGGATGGCTATACATGGGCGGTAGAGCGTGAGCAACCACCGCCCATGTAATTGCCATACATGGGCAAGTACAAAGATGATGGCGTTGTCCACCCATGCACTCTCAAGGTAGAGCTTAAATGTTGATCTAGACAACTCTAGATAGGGAGATACAAGGTAGAGGTATGCTAGATCAATTCGATGTCTCAGGTAGTGGAGAAGTCATGTATATATAGGATCATGGGTGGCCTTCCATGGATGGCTATACATGGGCGGTAGAGCGTGAGCAGCCACCGCCCATGTAATTGCCATACACGGATTAGACCGGTTGAACCGACTTAACAAATATAAATGATTGCCCCCTTGGACCCCCCACCACATGATAGAGCTTAATGCTTCCCTTTGGGTTCTTCAACCTAAAGGGCTACATTTCCAACCACATGATTGGGACAACCTAAATCAATGTAGAAAAGATGCTCATCATCTTAACCTTGATTGGATGTCATGTTCATGATGAGTAATGAGTGTTATTGGATGTCATGTTCATGATGAGTAATCAGATAATAGAGCTACATTTCCAACCACATGATTGGGACAACCTAAATCAATGTAGAAAAGATGCTCATCATCTTAACCTTGATTGGATGTCATGTTCATGATGAGTAATGAGTCTTATTGGTCTTCATTATAGTTGTTGTATTCCCTTCTTCCTTTAAAGCCTCCTTGATAATTGTTGTTGTAGTCTTGATTGTAGTTATGGTTGTATTTGCCTCCACCAATGTTGTATCTACCTCTTGATTGCCCATAGCTACCTCTGTGGAAGCCTCTTCCTCTTTGATTCCTTGTATTCTTGAAACATTCTTCTATGATGTGGTTGCGAAGACCACAAATGTTGCAAGGTGAGTTGTTGTAGGGTCTCCCGCTGCCTTGCTTTCCTTCTCTACCTTTTCCTCTAGAACGTCTTCCTCTTCCTCCATAATTATCTTGAGGGGTACTAGCCTCTTCTTGACTCTTCTGACTTTTAACTTTATCCTTAGCTTTCTTGTTATCTGTATAAAGGGCAGAAGATTGGTTACCTCTTGAATTGTCACCATTTCTATTGAGCTTTTTCTCGTGATTGGAGAGTTGCCCCATCAAGGTGTTGAGGTTAGGTATCTGCAAGTCCATGTAGAGATCAATTGCCATGGTGAAGGACTCCCACTTTTCATCATTCTTGATTCCATTAATGATCTGCCTCACTATGTGTTCTTCTTCTATCTCGTCTCCAATGCTTACAAGTTGATCAGCCACATCTTTGATCATGGTTATATAATCATCCACTCCTTGCTTTGGTTGCTTCTTGAGGGTTGTAAATTTGATCCACAATTGATATTTCATAGCTCTTGTGTTTGAGGAGAAATATGATGAGAGTACTTCCCAAGTCTCTTGGGAGGTCTTGAAATTCCTAACATGTGGTAACCAGAAATCAGAGATTGATTTTAGTAGATATGACCTAAAAAGAGCCTCCTTTGCACACCATGTGGTCAAGTTCTTTTGATCTTCCCTTGTAGGTTGATGCTTTCTCCTAAAGATTGGCATCTCTTTATCTCCTCAGATGTATCCATATAAACTTCTCCCTTGAAGGTAGGCTTGCATCCTTAGTGATCATGCTGACTAGTTGTTCTTGTCCAATGTGTCAATGAAGGATGGAACTCCATCTACCATCTTGATTGTTGTTGTTCTCATCCCACTATTGGAGGAGATGGTGGATAGTCACAAGAGCTGAAGTGTTGTAGCTAGATCCTACTTCACACCTGCTAAGAATGATAGCAAGAGAGTGTCATGGGCCTCTTTATCTTGCTAATGAACACAAATAACCATATATATATATATATGTACATATATATATATATATATATATATATATATATATCTTTGCAGATAATCCATCAATCAATGGATCAAAACAAACATGTTGAAGTTCATGCAAGAACAAAAAATGTGTTATTTTTGTTCTTACACCTGTTTAGTGTTTTGCACAATTCTTTAAGCACAGTAACAATTGACTTTATTTCTCTTGGGGAACTCTAATTAACTTAATAAGCTAACAATTATGAGTTATTTCATAAAAAATGATGGACTACATGTAGACAAGGAAGTTTAGTAAGTCGCAGCTCCATCGCGACATTCACAGGCTGGAACAATCATTAGATGAGTGAGCAAAGATATGCTAATATCTGAGGATCCCGAAATGCAATGCTAATGAATCTTTGTAGGGTTGTAATAGATAGAATGCTCATTCTATCATGCTTTAAGTCATTGCAAATGATCAACTACACACTGAGAAGAAGCTATGAAAAGATCACTGTTGTGATGAATTTATGACAGAGAAGTAAGATGAGAATGTAATGATTATATATGTATTAAAAAATGTAAAAATACAATGTGATTGGCAATCAAACATTGCTCAATGTGTGAGAAATGAATGATCTATAAGGTGAGCTCTCACTTCACAATGGATGTACTACAAAATGATCTCTCAACTTGGAGATTACACGTGGGTCTTCTAGATCCTCCTCTTATAGCTGAACGTGGAGCCAAAGTTTGAATCCACATTCAAACATCTACCTAAAAGGTGAATGCTAACATATAGGATAAACTCTCTCATTGTTCAACAACCGAGTGATGCGTGATTTAGAGCTTCCTAACTCCTCGTGTGTGTAATCCACGTTTACAAGGATAAATGTGAAGTACTTTTACAATAGGTTGATCATATGAAGCCTTTCATAGGTTATGCCAATACATCAAACATAATCTAGTTAACTAAGTATGTGGGCTTTGGTTTAATTGCACTAACATTCTTAACATCTATGTTAGGCATGTTATCATCCATAGATAGCTTGTGATTTACCTCCATAAGTGGCCTAGTTAGTTTGCAATCCATCATTCTAAATGCCATAAGAATTTCTTTAGTATACTTTTGTTGTGAGATGAAAATGCCATCCTCACTACAACATATGAGGGGCATATCGACACTGCTGTATGGGTAACGCAAGAGCAAAACTTCACTTTTTTGCACGTGTTTGAGTAATGTTTGTCTTCTGTCGAGCTTGCGTGCGCGAAGCCAATTGCGAACTGCATTGTCTTGTGCACACACACACACAGATCTCTCTCTCTCTACACACACACACACACCACACTCTCCCTCGGTTTAGATCTGAGATATCGGTAAGTAGAGCACATACTGTTAGCCTTTGTCTTTGTCTATGCTTTAGGTCTTATAACTTCTCTTCTCTTTGATTTTGTAGAAGTTCTTTGGCGTCGATTGTTTGGAATTCAACGATAGACGACCTACATTACGCTTTGACAACAACAATCCAAAAGAGGGACATACTTGTAAGTGATTGTTTTATTGTTGATTGATAGAGAGAGAAAGAGAGAGAGAGAAAGAGAGAGAGAGAAAGAGAGAGAGAGAGAGAAAGAGAGAAAGAGAGAGAGAGATGAGAGAGAGAGAGAAAGGGAGAGAGAGAGTGAGAGATAAAGAATGATGAAAAGAAAGGAAGATAGAGATAGGAAAATAGAGCATACACACACACATACATACACACACACACATCTACACATTTACACTTGCATACATACACACACATACACATATACACACATGCATATATACACATAGGAAAATAGAGCATACATACACACACACATACACACACATCTACACATTTACACATGCATACATACACACATACATGTACACACATGCATGGTTACAAACACACACATATACACACATGCATGCTTACATACACAATATACACACATGCATGCATACACACACATACAAATATACATACATGCATACATACACACACACATGCATACACACATATATACACACACACACACACATATATATATATATATATATATATATATATATATATATATATATATATATATATATATATATATATATATATATGCATACATACACGTACACACACACATACACACATACATGCACACATATACATACACACACATACACATATACACACATGCATGCATACATACACACACATACACATATACACACATGCATACATACACATAGCAGAATAGAGCATGCATACACACACACATACACACACAAATACACACACACACACATATACACATTTTCACATGCATACATACACACATACATGTACACACATGCATGCTTACATACACACACATGTACACACATGCATGCTTACATACACACATATTCACACATGCATGCATACACACACGTACAAATATACATACATGCATACATACACAAACACACATGCATACACACATACATACACACACATATATACACATATGCATACATACACATACAAACACACATACACACAAACATGCACACACATACACATATACACAAATGCATGCATACATACACACACATACACATATACACACATGCATACATACACATAGCAAAATAGAGCATACATATACACACACATATCTACACATTTAGATTTTTTATAGGTGTTTAAGTATTTATGTTTTAGTATTTTAGGTTTAAGTCTAAGTCTTTCTGATTAGGGTTTTAGGGTTTTAACACCTACATAACATATATACACACATACACATACACAGGCATATAATACATATATAAAAAGTACTAGTGTTTTATTTAATTTAATTAAATATATATAATTAAATATATAAAAATAGAAGTAATTAAGAAAAAATCTGAATATATAAATAAATATATATATAACATAGGGTTTTAGGTTTTTAGCATTAGCATTAGGATTTTAGGATTAGGGTTTTAGGTTTTTAGGATTAGGATTAAGGTTTTAGGGTTTTAGGGTTTAAGGAAAAAACCTGAACAAATAAATAAGTATATATATATAATAGGGTTTTAGGTTTTTAGGATTAGGATTAGGGTTTTAAGATTTAAGGAAAAAACTAAATAAATATATATATATATCTAAAATAGGATAATTATATAGATAAATAAATATAAAAAGTATAAGTGTTTTAAAATATTTAACTCAATATGTATAACTTAATATATAAAAATAGGATTAATTAAGAAAAAATCTGAATATATAAATAAATATATAAATAAAATAGGGTTTTAGGTTCTTAGGATTAGGATTAGGATTAGGGTTTTAGGGTTTAAGGAGAAAATCTGAATAAAAAAAAATATATATATATATAAAATAGGGTTTTAGGTTTTTTGCATTAGGATTAGGGTTTTAGGTTTTTAGGATTAGGATTAAGGTTTTAGGGTTTTAGAGTTTAAGGAAAAAAGCTGAATAAATAAATAAATAAATATATAAAATAGGGGTTTAGGTTTTTAGGATTAGGATTAGGGTTTGAGGGTTTTAAGATTTAAGGAAAAAATCTAAATAAATATATATAAATAGTATTAATGTTTTAAATAATTTAATTAAATATATATAATTAAATATATATAATTAAATATATAAAAATAGGATTAATTAATAAAACATCTGAATATATAAATAAATATATATATAAAATAGGGTTTTAGGTTGTTAGGATTAGGATTAGGGTTTTAGGGCTTATAGGTTTAAGGAAAAAATCAGAATAAATAATAAATAAATAAATAAGTATATATATATACATATATATATATATATATATATATATATATATATATATATATATATATATATATATATATATATATATATATATATATATATATATATAAAATAGGGTTTTAGGTTTTTAGGATTAGGACTAGGGTTTTAGGGTCTATGGGTTTAAGGAAAAAATCTGAATAAATGAATCAGTCTATATATATATATATCTATATATATATATATATATATATATATATATATATATATATATATATATATATATATATATATATATATATATATATATATATATATATATATATATATATATATATATATATATATATATATATATATATATATATATATATATATATATATATATATATATATATATATATATATATATATATATATATATAATAGTGTTTTAGTTTTTTAGGATTAGGATTAAGGTTTTAGGGTTTTAAGATTTAAGGAAAAAAATCTGAATAAATAAATAATATATATATATAATAGGATAATCATATAGATAAATAAATATAAAAAGTATTAGTGGTTTAAATAATCTAATTAAATATATATAATTAAATCTATATGATTAAATATATAAAAATAGGACTAATTAAGAAAAATCTAATTAAATAAAGATATATATATATATATATGTATATATATATATATATATATATATATATATATATATATATATATATATATATATATATATATATATATATATATATATATATATATATATATAATTATAATTATATCGATAAATACATATAAAAAGTATTAGTGTTTTAAATAATTTAATTAAATATATAAAAATAGGACTAATTAAGAAAAAGTCTGAATATATAAATAAATATATATATAAAATAGGATTTTAGGTTTCTAGGATTATGATTAGGGTATTAGGATCAGGGTTTTTAGGTTTTTATGATTAGGATTAGGGTTTTAAGATTTTTGTGTTTAAGGAAAAACTTTGAATAAATAAATAAATATATATATAAAATAGGGTTTTAGGTTTTTTTAGGTGTTTAAGTATTTAGGTTTTAGTATTTCAGGTCTAAGTCTTTAGGAGTAAGATTTTTAGGTTCAATAAAAAAACAAATGATTTAAAATGTCCATTTTGTAGCGGATGGTTTCTTTGGATCCGGAGGAGAGAATGGCGTGTCCTTGTACTCAGTGCAAGTATCAAATTTATCGGAAATGACGGATTTGTACTGCACATGTTAGAGAGTATGGATCCTTTGATAGGAGTCGACTAGAAAACCTATGGTACCATTCACATGGTCCATCAGGTGAGCAGATAGACCCAAACAACATTGCACCGCTAACCTCTCGTGGACAAAAGAGAACAAAGAAGGACTTAGACGTACAAGCAATTACTAATAGTATTACACAGAATGAACATATGGAAGAGATGCTCGAAGAATTTTATGATATGGATGAAGATCATGATGGTGGTGAAGATGTCGAGAGTTTGATGGACACAACAGAATTTCCACGATCAGAAGTCGATGAAGAATATGAAAACATGCGAAAATTAGTTGGTTTACCACTTTACAATGGAGCAAAGATATCTGTACTACGTGTGTCACTCGCAATGCTCAATCTGCAATCCATTTATGGATGGTCAGATAGTAGTGTCACCGAATTGTTCAGGTAAGTGGAGAACAAATTGACTTTCATTGTTGTATCAAAATAACATTATTTACTAATATCGTTTTAATTTCTTATGGCAGGCTTCTTAAAGATCAATTTTTTCTAGATGGCAACGACATGCCTCCAACACGTGGAGATGCAAAAAAACTTTTACAGTCCATTGGAATGGATTATACTAAAATTCATGCTTGTCCGAATGATTGCATTCTCTTTCGGAATGAGTATGAGCATCTCCACGTGTGTCCAAAGTGTGGAGCAAATAGATTTAGAGAAGACCTTGTAGGCGAAGCAATCCCCACAAAGGTTCTTCGCCACTTTCCTATCATTCCACAAATTAAGAACATGTTAAGATGCAAATCTATAGCTGAGTTAATGTCATGGCGTACAAAGAGCAGGTCTACAGATGGTGTAATGGGAGTGCTTGCTGACTCTGATGCTTGGAAGCACATAGATAGTAAGTGGCCAGAGTTTGCTAGTGAGCCTCGGTCCATACGTCTAGGCATAGCTATGGATGGAGTGAATCCATTTGGTTTACGCAGTTCTTCATGTAGCACATGGCCTGTATGTTTGGTGAATTATAACATCCCACCATGGCTGGCCACAAAGAAAGGTCATTTATTATTAGCTCTCATTGTACTAGGTAAGTATAAGGTAAAAAACATGGATGTATATCTTGCCCCACTTGTGGAAGAACTGTGCATTTTATGGAATGGGATTACTCTGGGTGACATGTCTCAACCTATAAGAAAATGAGACGTGCGAGTGCAAGGCATACTTATGTGGACGATGCGTGATTGGCCTGGTTATGGTGAATGTTGAGGTTTATCGATTTCGGGTTACCATGCTTGTCCCTTATGTGGACCACGACTCAAAGCATACTATTCCAGAGAACTATGTAAAACTTCTATGAAGGACACCATAGATATTTGCCTGATGGACATGTTTTACATGAAGGACAAATTGGTCGACAAGTGCCATGCCAAATGAAAGCTAGCGACTGGAAACAAATGTGGGATTTAGAAAATCCAGCCACTAGTATGAAGCGGTTGTCTATTTTTTCACTCCCTTATTGGAGTGAATTGTTGATCAATCATTTGGTAGACCCGATGCATATTTTTAAGAATGTGGGAGAGATTCTTTGGAAAACTTTGATCGGAAAAAAAGAAAGCAAAGCACAAAGGGAGGACTTAGAAGAGTGAGGTCGTATGCAAGAGTTTTGGGCAACTACTAAGCCCAACGGAACAGTATCGTTACCAAGAGCTCCTTGGATGCTTTGCAAGATGGAAGAGCAAGAAGTGAAGAAAACAATTTCAGAGTTTCGGACACCTACTGGATGCATGAGGTGTCTAAAGACTACTTTCACACAAAACGACAATCTTGGAGGGCTCAAGTCTCATGATTGGCACAAGTTTTTACACTTTGTGCTCCCTATAGCCCTAAAAGATTGTCTTTCGGAGGATGTACGAAGAACCATTTATAAAATTAGTTCTGTAGCATGGTGGATCTCTTCTAAAGAGATAAATAAAGATAGCATAGAGAGTGTGAAACTCAATGCTATCGAGGATGTTTGTATGGTAGAGAAATACTTTCCCACAAGTATTTTTACTATTCAACTTCATTTATTAGTTCATGTGGTAGATGATGTTTCAATAGCAGGAACTGTCCATAGTCGATGGATGTTCTTCTTAGAGGGCTTTATGAAGACATTAAAAGGGTTTGTTCGACAGAGAGCACGTCCAGAAGGTAGCATGGTAGAGGGATGGCTTGTATAAGAGTCTCTTGTATTTATAACTGAGATTCTACGTATGTTGGATTTATGGAGCGATGATGACGATGTTCATCTCGTAGGCGATGAACCACAAGGTAAAGGATTGCAAAGGAAAATGGATGCAGCTTTCAGAGAGAAGGCAATGAAGTTTTGCATAGCTAACTCTGAGCCTATGCAGAAGTGGTTAGAAAGGTATGAGCTTGCCAAGGAAATCAACGCAAAGGAAAGAGCTCCGTTACGAAATAATCGTTCCACTCGATTTTTGCCTCTTCCAGAAAGACTTCGACCTCTTCCACCTTTTCCAACGAGCACACGGCCAGATACATCGGTTTCAGAAGCAAACGCATTGGGTGAAGATATCTCTGAAGAAGAACAAGAACTTGCAAAGGGATGTGATTGGGAGTATATTAAATACGGTGCACTATGGTCTCATGGACCACACTTTCGAATCGTAGGAATCGATAGAAATAGTTCTACTTTTGATAGTGCGGTGATGGTGAACATTTTGCAAAAAAGTAGAACGAGTGCAAGAGATGGTAATGCTGAAGAAGGCCAGCTAGATTATTGTGGTGATTCAAGATATCTTAAAATTATCTTTTAGGAAGTTTGATTATTTTGTTTTTGATGTGAAATTGTTCAAACTAGTCACCTCTAGATGAAATGCAACAGTGAGACGGGATAAAAGCGGTCTGCCTCAAGTCGACTCCACAAAATTATGGACGGATGAAAGGGATATATTTGTACTTCCCGAACATTGTGAGCAAGTTGTTTTTATACCAGATTCAAAAGAACCAGAGTGGCTATTTGTTTTACAAGTCACCCCACGTAGTAGACAAATTTGTGAGAATATAGATGTACAAGATAGTCTATCTGTAGTGGACTCAGAGATCATTTTTCGAGAAGAAGAGGTCATTGAAGAAGAGGTCATTGTTCGAGAAGACGAAGCAATAGATGATGATCACGAAGAAACCAGCATAGCAAGCAATTTAGAAGCCATCAATATAGAGATAGATATTCTCCGTGCATCGGATCTTCAAGAGGATGCTAGATTAGAGGATTTTTTGACTAAAACACTTGTACATACTAATTTTTGTTTTTTTCTGTTTATTCTCTATATTACTTTTATTATCACATACTAATTATTTGAGTTCCTTTGTTACAGAGTACGATGGGAGATATTCCTCCAATCACTCCTCATTCCATCACACAGGAGCAATTTTTAGAGTTTATCTCTTAGGTACCGCCCGCATATATGGCCGCTACATCACAGTATTGGATCGCTTGTGGTAGCACTCCTCCCGGCCTCACTCGTGGTATACTTCTAACTCAGATAAGGTTCAACCTGTATAACTAAATAGTGCTATGTTCCTTGTGTCTTCAACTTCAAATGTGAATAATCTCCCTGCCTTCTCAACTATGCGAATGGGAAGACACACTTTTCGATTTTTGAATCAACATTGTTCTTGTTGAATATGGAATATGTGCATAACAAAAACATCCAAAAATTTCAAAATTCAAAATTAAAGTCTTTTTAGGAGAATATATTTTTTTTGAAGCAGTCATTCCCTTTAGAGATTTCCTATAGTTTTGATTGAGAATATAGAATTTTGGAATGGCAACTTCTACTAAGAATGAATCTGGCATGCCTTGAGCTTTTAACATACAATGAGCCTTTTCAACTATTGTTCCTTTCCTATGCTCAACAATGCCATTTCGATGAGATGTGTGAGGGGTGTGCGAGGTTTCATTTTCAAACTATGCTCTGTATAGTAGTTATTGAATTTTGTTGATAAGAATTCACCTCCTCTATTAGTTCTCAATTTCTTCAATTTTCTGCCTGGTTCATTTTCCACATACTTACAACATGTTTTAATTCTTTCAAAAGCATCAACCTTCTCTCAAATGAAATAAACCCACATATTTCTACTATAATCATTCCCTAATAGCAAAAAGTAGAAAGATCCTCCTTTAGTAGATATAAACATTTTATTAGAGAGATCAGCATGTACAAACTCTAGAGGAGCTTGAACTCGATTGCTAATGTCTCATGAAAGTTCCTTTCGTTGTTGCTTGCCCGTCATGTAAGCTTCACAAGGTTCCTACAACTCTCAAAATGCACACAAATGAGCAACCATCCTTGTTCTTTGCATGTGCTTCAAAACAAAAAATTCGAGATTCCTAAATTGTTGGTGCCATAAAAAGCTTATATCTTTATCTTTGTGGTAGTTAAGGCACTTAAATCATACACATTATCATATTTTATGCCTTTTCCTACTACATTACTTGATAAATGCATGATTTTTGCACCACTCTTATTGAGGTGAACTTTGAGTCCACTATTTTTTATTGCAAAAATTGATAAAAAATTTCTTTTAAGTGTAGGTGCATAGAGATAGTCAAATAACTTCTTCTCAACACCTCAAGAATTGATAAAAGAGATGGTTCAAGTTCCTTTTGTTGGACACTTGGAATCATTTCCCATCAATGGGTTGATCGATTCCCATAAATGCACTATGAGACTATAAAAATCCTTTTTGTTGATCATATGGGAAGAAGCTCTACTATCTAAAATCCATGGCTCATCAACATGAGCTTGAGCAATAAGCATACATCTTCAATAGCTACCCATAGTTCTAGCTCACAATTGTTTGTAGTCTCTTTGTTCTTCCAAGAGTATCTTATCGTCCCATTTCCTTTATGAACTTGCTTCTTTCTGCAATCCTTGATGGCACGACCTTTTCTTTCACAATAGAAGCAACTTCTTGTGAATTTTTTCTTGTTTTGGCTTAGTTTTTTATCAATAAGAAGACCCTTTTTGTTTTGTGTTGGCTGAAAAGTAAGATGAGGTGACATCTCACTTCACAATGGATGTACTACAAAATGATCTCTCAATCTCAAGATTACACGTGGGTCTTTTAGATCCTCTTTTTATAGTTGAACTTGGAGACAAAGTTTGAATTCAAATTCAAACTTCTACCTAAAAGGGGAATGCTAACATATAGGATAGACTCTTTCATTGCTCAACAACCAAGTGATACGAGATTTAGAGCTTCTTATCGCCTCGTGGGTGTAATCCACTTTTACAAGGATAAATGTGAAGTACGTTAAGAAGAGGTTGATCATATGAAGCCTTTCATAGGTTATGCCAATAACTTAAACATAAGCTAGTTAACCAACTCCCCATCATGCCTAACATGCTTGGTCTTCATTGCTTCTTGTTTTCTTGCAAATCAATCATCAATTTGAACTTGTTCATAGTTGTTCCATCCAATGCCTTTGTGAGTATATCTGCAAATTGCAGATGAGTTGATACATAGGTTAGTTGAAATTCTTGCTAAGAAACTTCTCTCTTACAAAATGATAGTGCACTTCAATGTTCTTAGTCCTTGCATTATATACAGGATTAGCAGCCAAATGAAGTGAGCTAGTATTGTATGCAAAGATTATTTGAGTGTATGAATGTATCTCCAAATCCGCATATAGTTGCTTAAGCCACATAGCTTCCTGAGTTGCATTTGCGAAACCTCTATATTCTGCTTCTATGGAAGATAAGGCCATAGTTGTTTGCTTCTTGGATGACAAAGATATAAGCTTTGAACTTGCAGAGGATAGGTACCTTGAAGTGCTCACCTATTTATGGAGCCATCTAACTTCTTCTTGATTTTGTATATCCACCTTGAACCAATTAACTTCATGTATGGCTTCTTGGGAGCTAGATCCCAAGTGTGATTGTCCTGTAATGCTTCCACATCTTCGTGCATAGCTTCTCTCCACTCTTTCTTCTTCCTAGCCTCTTCAAATGAAGAAGGCACTTTTTCCATAGAGTATTTAGAGATATACACAGAGTGCTTGGGGACTAAAGATGTATCATATCCATACCTTATGGGCTTCTTACTTTCTCTTTGTGATCTCCTTAATGCTTTACTTGAAGACTCTAGTATGTCTTATAGTTGCTTGAGCTTGATCTTGCCTCTTAAATTCCAAGACTTGAACACAATCTGCTCTTGATCTTTTGAGTTGATATCTTCGGCCAATGGTTGATCTCCTTGTGTGAGGGTTGAAAAATCATTTTCCAAATCATATGGTAACTTGAATTTTCTGAAATCATCATCAAACAATGAGTTATTTTCATCAAACACTACATCCATACTAACCATAAATCCTTGTCAGTGGGACTGTATAGTCTATACCCCTTTTTATTTCTGATCATACCCAAGAAATATACATTTCTTAGGTTTAGGGTCAAGCTTTCCTTTGATTTGTGAGGGGATGTGTGCATAAACAATGCACTCAAATATTTTGCAATGGTCCAATGAGGCTCTCCTACCATTCTATGTGTCAAGGGTGTCATATCATCCAATGATTTGGATGGGAGTCTATTTACCAAGTAGGTGACTGTGGTAATAACCTGAGCCCATAGATAGTTAGGCAACTTCTTCTCATTTAACATAGACCTAGCAACGTTACCAATTAACATGTTCCTTCTCTCTCCCACTCCATTCAAGTCAAGAGTATATCTCGTTCTTACTTCCTTCTTTATGCCTCTATCTTGTAGAAATGAATCAAGCTCCTTTTAAAAATACTCACTACCTCCATCAAATCTTATCCTCTTCAAGCTCTTTCCTATTTGGTTTTCAACTAGTGCCAAGTACTTCTTGAAACATGTAAATACCTCATCCTTATGTTTCATGAAATAAAGAATTGTCCATCTACTGTAATCATCAATAATTGACACATAGTACCTTGAACCTCAGATGGAAGGATCTTTGCAGGGTCCCCAAACATTAGTATGTACAAGCTTCGAATAGCCTTCATGAATGTATCCTTGCCTGTTGAATGGTTGCCTATGAGCTTTGGCAAATTGGCATGCTCCACATTCGTATATCATATGTTACTTGGTCACAGTGCGAATTCCAAGCACACTTTCATTCCTGCACATTTGCTTCAGAGCTCTTTCTCCTATGTTTCCTAGCCTTCTATGCCATATTTCTAACTCAGATAAGGTTTAATCTCTATAACTGAATAGTGCTATGTTCCTTGTGTCTTCAATTTCAAATGTGAATAATCTACCTGCCTTCTCACCTATGCAAATCCTTTTGAAGCCTTGTTGGGAGTCTTCCACATATGCTCCATGCATAGTGAATCTGGCCTATACACCTTTCCCAACAATCTTCCAAATACTAAATAGGTTTCGGTTATAGTTGGCACATAGAGAATTTTACTCAAAAGGTTCATGCTACCATCAAATGTTTCAACATTTCCAATGTGCTTGACTGAGTGTTTAGTATCATCACCTATTTGTACTTAATGCTTCCCTTTAGGTTCTTCAAGATCAGATAATAGAGCTACATTTCCAACCACATGATTGGGAGAACCTAAATGAATGTAGAAAAGATGCTCATCATCTTTACCTTGATTGGATGTCCTGTTCATGATTAGTAATGAGTCTTATTGGTCTTCATTATAGTTGTTGTAGTCCCTTCTTCCTTTAAAGCCTCCTTGATAATTGTGTTATAGGCTTGATTGTAGTTATGGTTGTAGTTGCCTCCACCAATGTTGTATCTACCTCTTGATTGCCCATAGCCACCTCCATGGAGGCCTCTTCCCCTTTGACTCCTTGTATTCTTGAAACATTCTTCTATGGTGTGGTTTAGAAGAACAAAAATGTTGCAAGGTGAGTTGTTGTAGGGTCTCCCGCTGCCTTGCTTTCCTCCTCTACCCCTTCATCTAGAACGCCTTTGTCTTCCTCCATAATTATCTTGAGGGGTACTAGCCTCTTCTTGACTCTTCTTACTTTTACCTTTATCCTTAGCTTTCTTCTTATCTGTATAAAGGGCAGAAGATTGGTTACCTCTTGGATTGTCACCATTTCCATTGATCTTTTTTTCGTGAGTGAAGAGTTTCCCCATCAAGGTGTTGAGGTTAGGTATTTTCAAGTCCATGTAGAGATCAATTGCCATGGTGAAGAACTCCCACTTTTCATCATCCTTGATTCCATTAATGATCTGCCTCACTATGTGTTCTTCTTCTATCTCGTCTCCAATGCTTACAAGCTGATCAGCCACATCTTTCATCACGATTATATAATCAGCCACTCCTTGCTTTGGTTGACTCTTTAGGGTTGTAAATTTGATACACAAATGATATTTCCTAGCTCTTGTGTTTGAAGAGAAATATGATGAGAGTACTTCCCAAGTCCCTTGGGAGGTCTTGAAATTCCTAACATGTGGTAACAAGAAATTAGAGATTGAGTTTAGTAGATATGACCTAGAAAGAGCCTCCTTTGCACAACATGTGGTCAAGTTCTCTTGCTCTTCCCTTGTAGGTTGATGCTTTCTCCTAAATATTGACATCTCTTTATCTCCTCAGATGTATCCATATAAACTTCTCCCTTGAAGGTAGGCTTGCATCCTTAGTGATCATGCTGACTAGTTGTTCCTCTCCAATTTGTCAATGAAGGATGGAATTCCATCTTCCATCTTGATTTCTGTTGCTCTCATACCACTATTGGAGGAGATGGTGGATAGTCACAAGAGATGCAGTCGTGTAACTAGATCCTACTTCACACCTGCTAAGAATGATAGCAAGAGAGTGTCATGAGCCTCTTTATCTTGCTAATGAACACAAATAACCATATATATTCCTTGGCAGATGATCTAACAATCAATGGATCAAAACAGACATGTTGAAGTTCATGCAAGAACAAAAAATGTGTTATTTTAGTTCTTACACTTGTTTAGTGTTTTGCACAATTCTTTGAGCACAGCAGCAATTGACTTAATTTCTTTTGGGGAACTCTAATTAAATTAGTAAGCTAACAATCATGAGTTAATTCATAAAAAATTATGGACTACATGCAGAGAAGGAAGTTTGGCAAGTCATAGCTCCATCCCGACATTCACGGGCTGGAACTATCATTCAAATGATCAACTACACACTGAGAAAAAGCTTTGAAAAGATCGTTGTTCTAATGAATTTATGATAGAGAAGTAAGCTCAGCATGTAATGATTATATATGTATTAAAACATGCAAAAATACAATGTCATTGGCAATCAAACATTGTTCAGTGTGTGAGAAATGAATGATCTATAAGGTGAGCTCTCACTTCACAATGGATGTACTACAAAATGATCTCTCAACTTGGAGATTACACGTAGGTCTTCTAGATCCTCTTCTTATAGTTGAACTTGGAGTGAAAGTTTGAATTCACATTTAAACTTCTACCTAAAAGGTGAATGCTAACATATAGGATAGACTCTCTCATTGTTCAACAACCAAGTGATGCGTTGTCGTTGAGATTTGCTCTCCTCTCTCACTTGTGAAGGCCTACAAAAAACATATTTGGTCAAGGTAGCCGGAATTCCCCAAGAAGTCCAGGATGCATCAAGGATGTCAAAGGAAGGTCACATACAAAGTTTCAAAGAAATCAAGAAAGTCCGTGGTAGTAGTCAAAGCTGGTCAAAGCTGGTCAAAGTTGGGAAATTAGGGCAAAAATTTCATTGACACCAAATTAGATGAGAATCCATATACTTGTAAAGATTGTCAAAGGCAGTCTATAGCCCAAATTTCAGCAGAAAATGGATTTTGTAGCACATTGATATGCTATGTTCATTTTGTAAAAATGTAATTTTTCTAGTTTGACCCTACAAATTCTTGTATAGAAATTTATGTTAGCCATGTGGTTTGGCATGTATAAAGATCATATGTGGCTACATATTTGTACAAATTTTCAAGGCTATCAGAGCTTCCTAGACACCTTAATGCCACCTTGCAAGCTTCTAAATGTAGTCAAGCTTGTACAAGGGAGATTCAGATGGGAGTGTTTTGTGCATATTCTTGAAGGAGATCTTTGGAAACATAGTCCTAAAAAGTTTCATCCTCATCAAAGCCTATTTGGAGGGTCAAAGAGTACAAAGTCGAGTTTTCAGGATCACCACAGTTTTCTAGTTTAAGCAAATTGAAGGGTTGAAGGGCCACCACATGGCGAAAGCTGATTGAGCCATGTTGTACGATCAAGATGAGCTCATATTCAAGGGTGGAGATGCACTTATGCTCAAAGCAAGGAGGATCCACGAGTTTTTCCATAAAAGAAGATTTTTTTGACAATCAAAGATCAATAATGCAGCTTTTCTCCAAAAATAGTGGCTTCTCTTATCCAAAATGATGTCAGCACTGATCCGACGGTCCAGATCATCCCCAGATCCAATGGTGGAGAATGAGGGCGCCTAAATTTCACTCCTTTACACTAGATTTGATAGAAATAACAATTCCAAGCCATTGATTTGATTAATCAAATGGTTGTAATCGAAAGTAGTGATCCTAGAGTTGAGAGTTGATTTCTCTAGATCCAAGGGCCCAAATTCATTCAAAAAACTATATAAACCCCCCTCCAAACTCCTAGAGCATCATTGTTAGGCATCCATAGGGCTCATGCTAGCTTATGGTTTCCTTGAGACGATCACCCTCGGTTGAGCGAGTGAGGATCCAAGGTGAGCTAGTATGAGTATAGTACCTAGTTTCATATTTAAGTTAGAACTCCAATCTAGGATAGGATCTTGAAACCAGCATCTCTATCTTGACTCACCCTCGGTGGAGCGTGTGAGTGAGTTAGAGCTGATTTTAATGAGTCTTAGACTTCTTTAGTTAGACGTTATGAGCCTAGACATACATAGGGTCACTGGAGTGGAACTCACCTTCTTACGTGTGACATTCGGTTGAACTGTCATGGTTTGAGGGTCGGAACCACCTTTGATCAGTAGACTGCCTAGCTTGACGTACCACGACGATCTTATACATGTATCTTAATTCAAATCCTTTTAATTCATGTCACTTGTCACTTGTCTCTTGTCTCCTCTCTTAGTCTCTTAAGTATTTTTACATGTCTTCTATTTCTTCTATGTGTGAGAAGGCTCCGCAGTATTGCGTTCAACCAGTGAGGATGTTTCTTTGAGCTTGTGAGTAAACTCTATCATCATAATTCACTTGCATGCATATAATCCATACATACCCATACATATTGATTAGTTTCTGAAAGTGTATAAGAAGCTCCAATATTGGACCATTCTTCCTTTCAAAACTGGTTTATGTGTAAGGATTCCATCTATTCACGTCATGCATACATATCATCCAAAGAAGACTATGCATATGAATTAGAATTAGGAAGTGTTTAAGAAGCTCCTTCAATGGACCATTCTTCCTTCCAAATTTGATTCGTGTGTATGGTTCTCTTTCATTCTTATCATTCATGTTCATAAATCTAACTTGCACTCCTACTTTCCCATTCCCATAATCATTTCAACATCTCTCTCTCTCCATACTCAACATTAATTTCACTTTCATGTCCTTAAACCTTCCAACATTCATTAGCTTCATACACCCTGTGTGTGCCACGACCGGACCCGATCCACCCGGATTGCGATCACCTCCACATTTGAACCGGACGTGAAACGCTTCGTGGCATTTGCTTCTGATCTTGTTGGGAGGTTGTGATCCATATCCTTTGTTTCATATTTTTCATCCTCATCATATCATCATCATCAGTCTTGAGTGTTGCACTGGATTTCTCACAGTATCGTGCACATCTTCGTCATGAAGTAAACGCATTTGTGAGAGATCTAGAGCATCGTGCATCACTTGCTTATTCACATAAGATGGAGGAAGGATTCAAACCCCTTATTGTTGAGAAACAAGGCCAAAGAATAGTCTCTTCTATGTTGAGAGAGAAGGGAAAATTCAATGGCATCAACATCACAAGCTACTTAGATTTGTTTGAAGAGCAAGCTATGCTTTTTGGTCTTCCCGAAGATCTTTTGATATCATTCTTTGAATAAATTGTTGATAGCTCTATCATAAACCGTGTCACTCAATATGATAGTCTTCCTTGGAGTGATTTTAGAAAGGAGATGCTCAAAGAATTCTATCTTGAAGATTATAGCCAACATAATCGAGATCGATTCTTACGATGGGTCAATTCTCCAAAGCCTAGTAGCTCTATTACTCACTTACAAAATGACTATATTAGACACTATGAACAACTTCCTGATGAGGATAAGATAACTTTGGAACCTGATCTTGTGATCAATTTTCTTAAGCTTCTTCATCCTGAAACTCGTAGGGAAGTTGAACGGCGATTAGAAGAACCAAATAAGCACTATGGTCTTACTGACAATTGGCAAAAAGTGCGTAAAGTAGTAGAGGCTGTAGCCCATAGACATCAAAGACAATCCATGCTTTATGAGCAAACTAGTCTTCCTCAAGCTAGCCTTCCACAAACTAAGGAGCAAGTTAGAGAACAATCCCATGCTATGCTTTTTGACTCTACTCCTATTCCTCAAATGATGGAGCCTAATCAAGGTTTTAAAGTAGAGCCAAATAAAAGTGTAGTTGAACAATCTCAAGTGGATATTATCACTAAGCAAATGGAAAGTCTTATTGCTACACAATCCAATTTGGCCAAGACTATAGATGCTTTACAATCTAATTACACCAAAACTTTCCAAAATCAAATGAACCCAATGACTTTTCAAGAGCCTAATCAACATGTTATAGCTACCAATCAAAATCCACAAGTAGCTCCTACTCAAGCATATCAAGTTCCTCCAATGCATAATCCTTCAATGCAAAATCCTCATCCTCATGTGCAAAATCCTCAAATGTATCAAAACCTGTATCCTCAAGCTTCTCAAATAGCTTTTCAAAATCCTCAAAATCAAAAGTTTCAAAATCATCAACCGTATAATATGGAAGCTCCTCTTGCACCTCAAGTACCACATGTTGCTCCCCAAGCTCCTCAAATACATCAATTGCATTTTCAAAATCCTAATTATCCTGTTCAAGCAATACCTTATCAACAAAATCCTCAATTTCAAAATTTCCCACCACAAGTTAATCAAAATCCTCAAAATCAAAATGGTTTTGTGCGTGGCCCTCGTAGGTGTCCTTGGTGTGATTCGTTAGAGCACTTTTTGAGAGATTGTGAATTATTGAAGGCTGCTAAGGAGCAACGACTAGTAATAGACATAGACAAGAAAATCTGTGACTATCGATCTAGGCTACCTTTGCAAGGAAATTATGGTAAGGGAGGAATGAAAAAACATTATGAAAATATAACCATAATGGACGTAGGAACTAGAGGAGTGAAACTAGAAGCTCTTGATGAACAACAAGTAGAATCAAGTAAACCCACAAAGGAAGGTGATTTTTCCATAGAGGCTTTAGTAAGAGCACGGGATGAGATTAGGAGAATAACGGCTTGGGAGTCACCGATAGAAGATCAATCTCTTATTTCTCACATATCCAATGTAGAAGAAAAACCAAAAAGAGATGAAGTTGAGCCTAGTGAAAGAAGAGTGACTCGAAAACAAACCTCAGAGGGAATAGAAACAATCATAGAGCAAGGAGAAACATCACAATCTAAAGATAAAAAACAAGAATCGGAACTCAATGAACAAAAACAAGAGGAGAAACAAAAAGGGAAGAAGACAAAGCAAAGAAAAACAGAACCAAAGCCTTTAGATAAACAAGAACAATCAAAACAAACAGAAGACCAAACACGAGAACATGAACAAAAACAAAATCCTGAGCAAAAACAAAAGAAACCAAAGAGAAAACCTAAAGCCATCTTGATTTCAAAAATTGAGAGAAAAATAGATCCTATGGAGATTTTAGATGACATTTTTCTTAACAGTCAAGTGACTATGTCTTTAGAGCAAGTTTTCTCTATTGCAAAGCCTAGTTTTAAAGATAACTTTATCGGCCTAATTAAAAGGAAGAGGTTTCCACTTAATCTAGATACTGAGATGCAAGATTCTCTAGATCAAGATCAAGCTATGAATGAAGCCTTAAACTTTGATGAATCTGATGAAGAGGACTTTGATGATGATGAAGTAAATGTTAATAAAAATTTCCTAGGACCTATTCAACCTGACCATGAAAATCATGAACACAATCTTGAAAGTCACTTTAAAAGAACATTTTGGTCTAGAGGTACATCAGAGATGCATGTTAAAATAGGAAATGATAAGAACACTATCACTGTAAATGCATTAGTAGATTCCGGCTCTGAAATCAATGTGATTTCAAGAGAAGTCTATGATAAGTTTCGATGGCCCATAGATAAAGATTGTGGATGGCGTATGAGAACTGCAGATAATGGTGTAGGTACCCTGTATGGAGCTTGTGCTAGTGTGCCCATATCCATAGGAGGAATCACAGAAGAGTTTCACTTTTTTATTCAAGATAATTGCTCCTATGAAGTTCTCTTAGGTCAACCCTTTATTTGTGAGAGGCGTATGGAAACTAAAGCCATGGATGATGGGTCTACCTATGCTAGATTTAAGTCTAAGGATGGAATGCAATCACTTCAAGTCATGACAGTAGGAGTGAATCATCCTAGGAATTCATTGTCAATTAGAAAGAAACCTATTGTTACTCAGGGTCATGAGCATGCTTGTAGTGACTGTGCACCTCGATTCATGTTTGGAGCTACATATTATCAAAATTTTGGATAGAATCCATCCAATAAAATTTCAAATAATATTTCAGTAATTTTATATTCTTTAAAAATATTTGATGAAAAAACTTCCATTGTTGAGCGGGACAACAGTGGATATTGGTTTGACATCTCGCATCCAACCAACATGTACAATAGTTTGTCACTTTGTTTTCCACATTCTAGATTAGATTTTCTTCATAAGTGTCAATTGTCCAAGTTTTTTATCCAAAAAACCCAAAAAAATTATAAAAACAACAAAATCATGGAACATGATGAGAACATTGAGCATGTAATTGAGACATCTCATTGTTTCTCTACTCTTGAGGAGTTAGAGTTATGTCTTCAACAAAATTGTAATTCCCATATTAATCTGATTTCTTCCCTTGATGAGTATGCTCTAATCCAAGAGTATGCTCTCAATGTTGACAAGTGCTCAAAATTTAACCAAACACATGATGCCTTAGTTGAAACAAAGTACAAAACAGCAGACAAAAAAGTCAAACCCATAGCTCAACCATTACCTCAAGGA
The DNA here is from genome assembly GCA_020310875.1 of Ceratopteris richardii. Lineage (NCBI taxonomy): Eukaryota > Viridiplantae > Streptophyta > Polypodiopsida > Polypodiales > Pteridaceae > Ceratopteris > Ceratopteris richardii. The sequence continues at coordinate 93,729,301 of CM035422.1, forward strand.
AGTAATGAAAAAATTATTGATGTGAAAAATGATCCAATTCTTCGGGATAAGAAAAACATAGGACATACATTCACGGATGAGACAATCAAACAGGTGAAAATTGGTAGAGATGATGACTTTCTTTTGCCAGCAGAGAGAGATAAATTTGAGAGAGTCATACGTAGCCATGGAAAAGCCTTTACTATGTATCCTCATGAGATTGGTTGTGTAGATCCTAAGCTAGTTGCACCCATGATAATCTTTACTATTTCACATATTCCATGGAATCTTCGTCCTATACCTGTTCCAAAGGCTCACTTACCTGAGCTAATGAAACTACTTAAGGAGAAGATAAACATGAGAATTTTAGAGCCATCTTTTGCACCTTACTCAAACAGATGGTTCACTGTGCCTAAAAAGAATGGGAAACTACGTTTTATTCAAGATCTCCAACCCGTCAATAAAGTCACCATAAGGAATGTAGGAACAGGACCCATTGTAGATGAGTTTGCTGAATCATTTTCAGGACATTCTATCTATTCAATGGGTGATTTATATTCTGGATATGACCAATTCCAGTTAGCAATTGACAGTCGTGACATAACCATAATGAAAACTCCTTTAGGCTTAGTGCGAATGTGTACTTTACCTCAAGGAGCGACTAATTCTGTGGCTCATATGATGAGTGCTATGAATATGGTCTTACATGATTTTATCCCTCATATAACTATGCCATTCATTCATGATACTCCAATTAAAGGGAGTGAGGAACGTGTAAAGGACATTACTTTAGATTCATCTGGATGTCGTAAATTTGTTCTTGATCATATCTCTGATTGTGAAAGAATATTTCAACGATTTGAAGAGGTAGGTCTCACATTTTCCATAGAGAAATCTGTTTTTGGTGTCAACGAGGTGCTTATTGTTGGACATTTATGTGGCCATTATGGTCGAAAGCCATACCCACAAAAAGTTGATGCCATTAGCAAGATTTCTGAAACATGTAACAACGTGAGTGAGTTACGTAGATTTCTTGGTGCTTGCATCTTTTATGTTATTTGGATCCCACACTTTGCTCATGTTGCGGATTGTCTTTATGACTTGTTGAGGAAGAAACGAAAATTTATTTGGACTGACAAACACACTCAAGCTATGCGTAAATTGAAGAAATTATTGCTTGAAGCTCCCATCCTTAAGCGTGTAGACTATTCTGCTAACAAACCTATTATATTGACTGTTGATACTAGTCCTATTGGTATAGGTTGGGTCATAAGTCAAGATGATAGTGAAGGGAATAGATATGCAATTAGGTTTGGTGCCGAAATTCTACATGAAACACAACGAAAATATCCACAAATCAAACGAGAACTATGGGGTATGGTAACAACTTTGAAAACAGACAAAGAATATTTCATTGGTGCAAATGTCAAAGTTGAGACTGATTGTTTGCCTCTCATTGGAATGATAGCCAATTGTTCATCTCCTGATATAGCCATGCTTAGATGGATCTCATATATTAAGTTCATAAATCCTGAGTTAGTTCATATTTCAGGTAAGTCAAACTTAGTTGCTGATATGTTATCGAGAGCTAGATTTGATGATGATCTTGAAAGTGATCTAATAAAGAATGTGAGTTTAGTTGACTATGTCCCACATAACATTAGGAAACGAGCTTATAACTTTTTCCTATGTAATGGTTATCTTTGGAGACATGCTAAGGGTAAGGTTAAGAATCCACAACGAGTCCTAGGAAAACGAGGTCTTCAATTGCAAGTAATGAAGGAAATGCATGAGACATTATGGGCCGGTCATAAAGGATTTTTTGGAACATATGAAAAAATTAGAAGTACCTATTATTGGCCTAGGATGTATGTTGACATTAGTAGCTATGTTTCTACATGTTCTACTTGTCAACTTCATTCATCAGTCAAACATAGAGATCCGTTGCATCCTACTTATCCACCTTGTATTCACTACAAGTGGGTAGTAGATATTGTAACTATGCCTAAAGGTATCGACAAAATGCGTTACATTGTACTTGCAAGAGAAGACTTAACTAATCATGTAGAGGGACGTGCACTACGATCTAAGACCACTTACAATGTTTGCAAATTCTTGCTTTAAGATGTCATAAGTCGCTTTGGGTACATAGAGAAAGTAGTTGCCGATCGTTGAGAGTTAAATGCGAGAGAAGCTAAAGAGTTCTTTGAGCGTCACGGTATTTGTTTGTCTCTCACTACTGCATATAACCCAGAGGCCAATGGTAAAATAGAGAGAGGGCATCCACCTATTGTGAAAGCCATATCTAAATCATGTAATGGTGACATCAAACAATTGCCTAAATTCTTACCTTTTGCACTTTGGGCAGATAGAATGACATGTGCACGAACTACTGGATATATGCCTGCCGAACTCATGTACTGTCAAAAACCATTGTTTCCAATTCAGTCTCATATTTCTGCATGGTCAAATTTGCCTTGATCTGAAAACATGTCTACCGATGATTTTTTGAGTTTGCGTATTAAACAGTTAGAACAAGGTAAATTAAGACTTGATGATGCTGTTGAAAAATTAAGAGAATCTAGAATGAAGAACAAGCATTATTTTGATAAAACTCATGGATTGCGTCCTAAGCCAATTGAAGTAGGAGATTGGGTGCTCATTTATGATAGTACATTCGACTCTCAATATGATGCACGCAAAAAGCTCACTCAACGGTGGTTTGGGCCATACATAGTATCAAAAGTCAACAACAATGGTACGTATGCTCTTTGTGAATTAAATGGTGTTGCACTAAAAACTTTGATTGCAGGTAAAAGGATAAAGCTATTCAAGAAACGTGATAATGACGAGTACATTTTGGATGAGGACATTGAAGAAGATGACAACAATGAGGCCGATTCATAAACAGGAGTATCCATGTTATTAAAAAAAAAAAAGTATAAAAATATCATTAATTTTTTAAGTTCATGTTGCTTTGTTTTTTTTCAAGTTCATTCTATTTTTTTTCCATGCTTGTTTCATGCATGTTTTTTTCAGTCTTTGCATCGCATTGCATATCCACATCACTTGAGTAAAAAAAGGGCAAATGATGATTTATCTACTTGTGTAAAATTTTATCTTAAGTAGTAACTTATCTACCAAGAAATTGTTTATAATCTAGGATTGTGGAAAGATAGGGCATGTAGATTTGGAGGTTTATTTTGGTGACAAGACTTTCATATATAAACATGCATATGTATCCTGTATCGAAAGCATAGTTGTTGAAATCCTAGCTCCTGCTACTGCATGTTTCTTCATCCTTAGTCCATCTCACAGCACTTGTATCGGAGTTTTAAACAACTGTTCTCCGTCATCAAAAATGGTTGTACCTTGTATCGGGGTTTAATTTTTCCCCGTCATCCAAAAAAAAAAAAGTTGCTACATGTTACCAAGAAGTTTACACTTTCTTCCACCCCAAAAAAGTGATCGTAACCATAAAGTTGCCGAATCATCATCATCATCAAAAAAAAAAAAACAAAAAAAGAGCAAGCCAAAGGAGGATAAAGAGGCATAGTAGAATAAATCACGGGCTATATAGGCACATTTATGCATTAGTGGAGTTTAGTTAGATTTCCTTGCATGTTATTAGAGAAAGAGCATTTTCATATTTATGTAGGAAAGGAGTTGATCTAAAATAAGCTAAAGATGAAAGATGTCTCTTGAGAATCCTAAATCTTTGTTTATAATCATATTTAAGGTAGATTGCTTTATGAAAAGGTACAAAATTTTCTTCAAGATGAGAGGAACTGATGATTAAAACAACTCAATACATCCACTTCCACTTCATATTGATGCTTGTTTTTTTTCTTTCTTGTTGCCAATGTTGCTTGTTCATTTGCATATATGTTGCCTATTTGTTCATGCATATTCATGTTGCCTGTTTCAATTATTTCTTTCATGCAAATTTTGCTTCATGTCACGTTACCTACTTATTCATGCATATAATCAATTTTCCTTCCATCTTTCTTATGTTGCCTATAAAAGAATTTGATGCCTGGAACATTTTGTTTTTCACAGATGCTAGAGTGGCGCTTCCGGAGGAATCGCAGGTTTAGTGGGGGCGAATGTCGTCGAGATTCGCTCTCCTCTCTCACTTGTGAAGGCCTACAAAAAACATATTTGGTGAAGGTAGCCGGAATTCCCCGAGAAGTCCAGGATGCATCAAGGATGTCAAAGGAAGGTCACATACAAAGTTTCAAAGAAATCAAGAAAGTCCATGGTAGCGGTCAAAGCTGGTCAAAGCTGGTCAAAACTGGTCAAAGTTGGGAAATTAGGGCAAAAATTTCATTGATACCAAATTAGATGAAAATCCATATACTTGTAAAGATTGTCAAAGGCAGTCTATAGCCCAAATTTCAGCAGAAAATGGATTTTGTAGCACATTGATATGCTATGTTCATTTTGTAAAAATGTAATTTTTCTAGTTTGACCCTACAAATTCTTGTATAGAAATTTATGTTAGCCATATGGTTTGGCATGTATAAAGATCATATGTGGCTACATATTTGTACAAATTTTCAAGGCTATCAGAGCTTCCTAGACACCTTAATGCCACCTTGCAAGCTTCTAAATGTAGTCAAGCTTGTACAAGGGAGATTTAGATGGGAGTTTTTTGTGCATATTCCTGAAGGAGATCTTTGGAAACATAGTCCTACAAAGTTTCATCTTCATCAAAGCCTATTTGGAGGGTCAAAGAGTACAAAGTCCAGTTTTTAGGATCACCGGAGTTTTCCAGTTTAAGCAAATTGAAGGGTTGAAGGGCCACCACATGGCGAAAGCTGATTGAGCCATGTTGTACGACCAAGATGAGCTCATATTCAAGGGTGGAGATGCACTTATGCTTAAAGCAAGGAGGATCCACGAGTTTTTCCATAAAAGACGATTTTTTTGACAATCAAAGATCAATAATGCAGCTTTTCTCCAAAAATAGTGGCTTATCTTATCCAAAATGATGTCAGCACTGATCCGACGGTCCAGATCATCCCCAGATCCAATGGTGGAGAATGAGGGCGCCTAAATTTCACTCCTTTACACTAGATTTGATAGAAATAACAATTCCAAGCCATTGATTTGATTAATCAAATGGTTGTAATCGAAAGTAGTGATCCTAGAGTTGAGAGTTGATTTCTCTAGATCCAAGGGCCCAAATTCATTCAAAAAACTATATAAACCCCCCTCCAAACTCCTAGAGCATCATTGTTAGGCATCAATAGGGCTCATGCTAGCTTACGGTTTCCTTGAGACGATCACCCTCGGTTGAGCGAGTGAGGATCCAAGGTGAGCTAGTATGAGTATAGTACCTAGTTTCATATTTAAGTTAGAACTCCAATCTAGGATAGGCTCTTGAAACCAGCATCTCTATCTTGACTTACCCTCGGTGGAGCGTGTGAGTGAGTTAGAGCTGATTTTAATGAGTCTTAAACTTCTTTAGTTAGATGTTACGAGCCTAGACATACATAGGGTCACTGGAGTGGAACTCACCTTCTTACGTGTGACATTCGGTTGAACTGTCATGGTTTGAGGGTCAGAACCACCTTTGATCAGTAGACTGCCTAGCTTGACATACCACGACGATCTTATACATGTATCTTAATTCAAATCCTTTTAATTCATGTCACTTGTCTCTTGTCTCCTCTCTCAGTCTCTTAAGTATTTTTACATGTCTTCTATTTCTTCTATGTGTGAGAAGGCTCCGCAGTATTGCGTTGAACCAGTGAGGATGTTTCTTTGAGCTTGTGAGTAAACTCTATCATCATAATTCACTTGCATGCATACAATCCATACATGCCCATACATATTCATTAGTTTCTGAAAGTGTATAAGAAGCTCCAATATTGGACCATTCTTCCTTTTGAGACTGGTTTATATGTAAGGATTCCATCGATTCATGTCATGCATACATATCATCCAAAGCAGACTATGCATATGAATTAGAATTAGGAAGTGTTTAAGAAGCTCCTTCAATGGACCATTCTTCCTTCCAAATTTGATTCGTGTGTATGGTTCTCTTTCATTCTTATCATTCATGTTCATAAATCTAACTTGCACTCCTACTTTCCCATTCCCATAATCATTTCAACATCTCTCTCTTCTCCATACTCAATATTAATTTCACTTTCATGTCCTTAAACCTTCCAACATTCCTTAGCTTCATACACCCTGTGTGTGCCACGACCGGACCCGATCCACCCGGATTGCGATCACCTCCACAGTGTGGTTTAGAGCTTCCTTACTACTCGTGGGTGTAATCCACGTTTACAATGATAAATGTGAAGTACTTTTACAATAGGTTGATCATATGAAGCCTTTCATAGGTTATGCCAATAAGTTAAACATAATCTAGTTAACCAAGTATGTGGGCTTTGGTTGAGTTGCAGTGACATTCTTAACATCTATGTTAGGCATGATATCATCCATAGATAGCTTGTGATTAACCTTCATAAGTGGCCTAATTAGTTTGCAATCCATCATTCTAAATGCCATAAGAATTTATTTAGTATACTTTTGTTGTGAGATGAAAATGCCACGCTTATTTTTCCATACTTCAATTCTAAGACAAAAATGGAGTAGAACTAAGCCTCTAACATTTCATAGTCAGTTTCCAAGTTGATCCGAGTTTGATTGATGAGTTCTTGATGAACTCCTATAATGATGGGCTCATTTACATATACAATGACAACAACTAGCTTGCAATATCGTTTCATTACATTCATGTAAGCATCAGAAGTACTTCTTTTAGAACCCATATTTTTGAAAAAATTACCTATCCATTGGTACCAAGCCCATGGTGCTTGTTTAAGGCCATACAAAGCTTTCTTCAACTTGAAAACTTTATTTTATCAATTGGGCACATCAAACGAAGTGGTTAAGATACATATACCTCCTCCTTGAGGTGATCATTCAAAAATGAGAATTTGAAATTCATCTTAAAAAAAGCCAGACCCAAGTACGATATCAATCTAAAACCTTGAACTTTTGAAAAGGCCTGTGCAACTAATCTTTCCTCATGCACTACAACATATCAAGGGAATACCGACGGTCAGTGTACCGACGTGCAGCTGTCTGCGTCGGTATACCCCTCGGGAAATTTGGGAAGGCTCCATTGCCTCGAAATCACAGCCGCGTCGGTTTGGAATCACAGGGGATTTTGGTTCCACCGCACTTCTTGTAAAGAGAAAAAAAAAACAACCAGGTCTGTTATTCCATGAATCATGCGCTATTCCACGCTGTTAATGCTTGCATCGATTACAAAACAGGATGAATTAACAATATCGACCATTTCTTTTCCAAAACCCTATACCTAGTGGTTAAGATACATATACCTCCTCCTTGAGGTGATCATTCAAAAATGGGAATTTGAAATTCATCTAAAAAATATGCCACGCCCAAGTACAATATCAATCCAAAACCTTCAACTTTTGAAAAACCCTGTGCAACTCATATTGCCTTATGCTTTTCTAATGTGCCTTCTTCTTTATACTCAATGGTCCAAATCTATTTAGTACCTATAACCTTCTTCTTTAGAGAAAGTCCACCAGATCCCATGTATCATTTTTTAGTATACTATAATACTTAGACAACATTCCCACTCTCCAACCTAGAGCATCAAGGAATTCTTCAATGGTGGTAGGTTGCTTTATAGAGCCCGTCATATGTGCCATTAGAGCCATGCGGAAAATGTGTTTTGAGGCTCTTCTTTGCTCTTGTATTCTCTTTGATCTATGTTATCCATCCGAGGATGATTCTAGTACTTCTAAGTGTGGATTGCGATCATAGAAGAGTTTTTGTGCCCACTTCTATAGTGGCTTACATTTTGCTACTACAACTCATTGGCATTTTACTGAGGAAATTTCACTATTAGATGTTTCCAGCCAACGTCCCTTGAATGAATATAGCTGGACAAAATCCAATAGGCGGAGTGACATATTCCAATAGTACAAAGATGATGGCATCCTCCTCGCATGCGCTTTCGAAGTAGAGCTTAAATGATGATCTAGAGAAATCTAGACATGGAGTTACAAGGAATATCTGTGTTTACTTGTTCGATACTTGGCGTAGTGTAGAGGTCATGCATATATAGGGTAATGGGTCACCTTTCAAAGATGGCTATACATATCAAAAGAGTATTCCATGGAATATTTTCTAACAAACATAAATGACTTCTTAGTTTGTTAGAAAATATTCCATGGAATACTCTTTTGATTTTCATTGGCCCTCGGGAACCCCTAAGCCAGGGGGTTCCCTAGTCCCCTTAGACCCCCAAATGGGGTTGCTCCATCTTGACATGGACCCCACAATTGGGCACGCTAGTAACTCGCTTTCCTTACAATACATTACATTGTCCAATTTGACCTTCATCTAACATGCAAGTTCGGATTCCAATCAATTGGGTAATACATGGTTGACTTCTCCTCATAATGGAGGCCTTACAAATAATACATATAATCCTGAGGGTTGGATATTGATCATATGCTAACACTCTCTATAGTGCAATATTTCCCAAAGATCTTTTGTTTTGAATCACTACATTTTTTCTTGGCATCGTTTAGTTCTTATCTTGCTTAATGCCATCTAAGAAAAAATTGTTGTAGGTTATTTCTCTCTCTAGGGGATTCTAGTGGGGTTCGGACTACGAGAAATCCAAAATCCCTAAAGTTTCTTGGAAAATATGTTGTATGAAAAAAGAAGAAGTTAGCCTTGGTCTTCTCTATCCTCTTAAAATGGCTAAGAACTTAGAAACCAAATGGATTCTAAGATCCACCAACACATTTGATGTTTGGGCTTGTTTGATAAAAAGAAATGGTGCAAAATTATGTTTGTATGACTGCACACACCTCTTTCTTAAGTGCAAGCATGCTCAAGAATTTCATAAAATCTTTGACAACAAGTGCAACATTGCGAGGATCTCTCAATTGGGATATAAAGAGACCTTGATTGGTGTTATTCAAAGAATGGATCTTGCCTTGTGGTAAGTTTGGAGATCCACTATTATTTGGTACATTTGGAACACCAAAAACTAGAAGATGTGTAAGAGTGATCATAAGAACTATGTGTTGCTATGCAAAAGAGAGTTGATCAAGCTCTCACGGAGTAGTGTGTAGGCCATTAGAGATGTTGAAGAAAAACTAGTTCCTTAGATTTGGATCCAAACTATCTTAAACAAGTGGAGGCTGAGATTATTATCTCTTTACTCCAGTGAAAGATGTTTTATGCTTTTTTGTGTATACTAATGTATATGCTCCCTTTTCATGTAATGTTTGTCTTTACTACTGTTCTTCCAGGAATGGGATTATCTTGTAATACTTAATTACAGAGCCACTTGTTATCAATACATCTTTTATTTATTTCTATTGCTCTCATAGAAAGAAAACAATGTTTCTTCTTTCCAACCTCCATTGCAACTGAAGCAACCTCCATTGCAATTCAATCAAGGAAGGAAGATGGGAAGTCCTCTATTTAGCTTCAAACTTGCATAGAGAGGCCTCTCATGCACTTGGGGCCAATCCTACAATGCGAAAGAAAAGATATAAATGTTAAAAAGCTTTTGCTTGTAGGCGTTTTCATTTCTACTGCCGAATGTGAATTAGAGGTGAGCAGTTTCTTTGCGGGATGTCGAGCAAATAGAACATACAATGACATTAGAACAACATATCCTTGGAAACTCCGCTCATGTTCCTAAAATCTCAAACCTATCCATGATAGGTTGGATGGTTGGGCTTTTCGTTTCTTGAATCTCATTCAAAGGTTCAACTCTTTGTTGTAGTGGCGTAAGATTGAACTCTTTCTTCTAGTGGTCAATATTCCGAGGCTGGTTGTAATGCCTTCAGTCAATATGTGATGTGTTTTGCTTTGGGTAATTCTTTCTTGCTGTCATCTTTTGGAAACTCTAAGATTTTCTAACCTCTTCTTTCAGCAAATACAAAGGGGCCTTATCCGTACTATGCCCCTTGTTCTTTAAAACAAAAGAAGAAATTACTCTTTAATTAATGCAAGAACAGCGGATTTCGGTTCCAGCGCACTTCCTGTAAAGAGAAGAAAAAAACAACCAGATCTGTTATTCCATGAGTCATGCGCTATTCCACGCCGTTGATGTTTGCATCCATTACAAAACAGGATAAATTGTCGATATCGACCATTGCTTTTCCAAAGAAAAAAAACCATGAAAATACAAAGACGCCATTGGAATTAAACAACTGAAAGCTTTACAGAGATGGAGGTTCAGGAGAAAATCGGGAGAAGATAACTGAGCTCCATAGAGTTTTCTCTTTACGTTGTTTAAGTATTTCAAGAAAATCCAAGTGTCGTGGCAGATACGTACATATGTTTAGGCGTACAACCTATATCAAACAATGCTTGTGAGAGACGTGGGCACTGCTGAAGGCCTCAGAGCTCAAGACAGTGGCCCATTGTACAGAGCATGTCTTGAAAAATTGCATTCGAGCAATATAAAGATTACGTATTTCCTAGTATTCGGTCTCTGTGAAATACATATCAAACATTGCTCGTGAGAGACGTAGGCACTGCTGAAGGCCTCAGAGCTCAAGACAGTGGCCCATTGTACAGAGCATGTCTTGAAATTGCATTCGAGCAATATAAGGATTACGTATTTCCTAGTATTCGGTCTCTGTGAAATACATATCTAGCGGCGGGTTGCTTGCAGGAAAGTGAATGGCGACCTCAGCGTGCTGGATGTGAATCTCATTTTTGTATATACATCATTTGATTTGCATCCACATATGAAGCCTTGTATGCTATCACTGCGCTGTAGTATACGACATCACTTAGAACTGCTCGCCACTGAATGTCTGGCCGAAGCGCCAGTCGGTAGGTGCAACATCGTAGGAGGTGACACTGCGGCCGTCGCTGGTGGTCACTTGGAACGAAAGGCTCTGACCATCCAATAAGGCATTGCTCTGCCAGTTCTGTCCCCAGTTTCTGGTCAGGGGCTGCCATCCGGTGCGGGATCCCTTTACGGAGACGGAACGGATATCTCCGGCTCCAGCCACGTTGGTTACATGCACCAGATTGAAGTACGAGTGCCCGTTGATTGTGAAGTGAATTCCGCCCTGTTTCTGGCAAGGAACTCGTCTGTACTGCGCAGGCACAATGCCCGCTTTGTAGATGCCAATCTTTTCGTACGCCGGCTGTGCCATGTCAAAGTGCTGCAGAGGAGGGTTGCACCACCCACCTGCGTTGTTGGGCACAGCGTTGTTGGGCACAGCGTTGTTTGGAGGACAAAAGTTTGTGGCAGTAATCACAACAGAACTTCCAGAAATGCACCACTGCGGATCAGACGAGGAATCACATCGAATCTCGAAGCACGCGCCACAGCTTAGTCCGCCGTTGAAGAGAGCAGTGCTTAGGGCAGCGGTGCTTGTTCCGTAACCAGAAGAGTAGAGATTTCCATAGCCACAAGCGCCACCTGTACGTCCAATCAGAGTTTAAGAAAGTGAATCAAAGCGCATGGAGGCAATTGCTACATTCACATCTCAACTTATCAAACTTACCCACGGTTCCGGCAGCGTCGCCCACCATAGAATGTAGCGTGCGCGCTGCTCCAGCCGCCCTCTTGCGAGCCAGTACTAAGGCTGTAGGCCGGCATCATCCCAAGAATAAGGATGGAGAGACATGAGAGGAATGCAACATGAATGTACACAGGCTCCATAATAACAACGAGGTGAGATACCAGTCTATCCCTGAAGAACAGAGATCTAGGGATGGAGGACACTGTGACTCCTGCCCGATCCTGAATCCATTGGGTATTTAAAGGGGTCATCCTCGAGTGGAGGCATAGTTGCAGTTCCATGATGCCGTTGATTACTCTCTTGTTCGGCCGGTTTTCTTATTGGCTTCTGGCCACCATCGTTCACGCATACAGTGATCCCAAGCACATGGGGTGCAATAAACAACCCCGAAAACTCCATTCAACTTGTCATAGTTCAACCATCAATCACTCAATCCGACCATGAGCTAGCGAGGATTACGGACATGCTGGAGGCACATCATTGTCGTTGACAACTATAACTACCAGTGTAGAAGCAAGGCATCCACCACGGCCCACCATTCTGATGGAGGTCTTTATGAAATGTTTTGGGTCCACGGCCGACATTGCACTACGTAGTGGACCCAACATTGCGGGGCTGTCTCATTGAGCTCAACCCCGCACGCCGCAAGCCACCTTTTACACTTGGAAAACCGGAAATCCATCAGTTCACCACTCGGAGGGCCGCATCAAAGTTGCGTGGATTAGATCTCGTGCCAAGAAATGAACATTTTGATTTAATACAACCCCGTTTCAAGTATTCTAAGCCATATACGTCTTTGTGCGTCCTCAATGAAGCTCAAGAGAATAAGAATAAGAAAATTGTTACACCTGATACTCATGCTCAAGAGAAGCCGCCTTATGGCGTCGAGGGCCTAAGTTTTGCGCCAAACCCCAAGCGACACAAAAGGAACCATCTAGCAAGGGCAAACAAAGTATTTATTCGTATATGTCTTTCTACTAGTTCAAGGGTTTCGTTTAATAGGCACAGCAACTTGTAAGCCACGGCGCTAAGCCGGATGAACGGGATCGTTGAGAATTTCTTATTCAGTTAGTCTTACATTCATGCTATTCATGCACAGAAGCAAACATATATTAATTATATTTCATTTGAGTACCCACGTTTACGCAAAAGGACCTACTTTTGAATTTCTTAACATTCAATGTCATGAAACGTCATGAAATTTAGTGTCATAGCAAAAATCTCACTCACTCATTATTCACCATTGTCGGAGGTTATCAACCTGATCAAGTACGCATGGGTGCATAATACGTACATTAGTACATCCACATATGTTAAGATGCGTATGTTTATAAATACATACACACGTGATCATGGACAGACGCATAGGCATACATAGATGATGATGACCTAGTTGCATACAGCTTGAATGGGCTTAGGGATGATTAGAAATGGAAGGATTTCTATATAGGTAAAGGTAGAAGAAGAGGAAGGAATCGAGGCAAATGAACATAGTAGCAAGGGAGAGGATTAAGTGGTGATTCTAATCATGAACAAAGAAGCAAATATCATTAATCAAGAGGAAGTGGCAAGTTTAGAGGTAGAGAAGGAATATACAACAATAATAGAGACAACCCAATTCAGAAGGATTCTTCATTTGTGGCAAGTATGACCACTACACAAGAGAATGCTATCAAAACGAGAAGATAAATTGAGCCTATGAAGGCTAAGGTAATTATACATAAACTTAATTATGCATCAAAGTTGCGTGGACTAGATCGCGTGCCAAGAAATGGACATGATGATGTTATTGAGGTTCATTACAACCCCGTTTCAAGTATTTAAAGGCATATTCATCTCGGAACTTCTCAATCAAGCCGAGATCTAGATATTGGACACTCAGTACATGTAGAAATAAGAAGATTCATACATCTGATGCTTAGTCTCAAGAGAAGCCGCTTTATGGTCTCCAGGGATGAACATTTGCGCCCAACCCCAAGATACACAAAATGAGCCATCTAACGCGGGCAAAAAACAAAAAATTCAAAATCCTTCATAGAATCTTTCTTCTACTTCTAAGGTTTCGTTTAATAGGCAGAGCAACTTCTAAGCTTCGATGTTTTGCCTTACGAACAGGAGCATTATGACTTTCTTATTGAATTAGTCTTATATTGATACCGTTCTACGCAAAGGAATTACTTTTGAACTCGCTAACATTCAAACTCACAATCCTCATAAAATACTCACAATCCTCATAAAATTTAGTGCCAGATCAAAAAGATCACGCACTGATCATTCATCGTTGTAAGAGGTTATCAACCTAATGAAATATGCATGCGTGCATATTACGTACATTAATACATCCACAGAGACATACATATATGTAAAATTACATACGTTTAAACATATACATGGATACATACACACATACATACATGGTCGTGCACAAACACATAGGGATAGATAATCGAATACACGCAAGAACACACAAAGAGATGTACATGCGTTAACCTATGCACGCATGAATGAAATTGTAAACCTATACATGCATCTATACACTAAGGCATGGACACACGTACGTACATAAACGCACACATAAACACACACATACGTAAATGCATAAATAGAAATATACATACATACAAACATAAATATAGATATACGTGCATGCATACAGATACATCTTTAGATAAATATAAATACCAGAAGATTAGTGATTCTCATCGCCACAAGTGCCACCCGAACGTTGAATCAGAGCAGAGAGTGCATGAAAGCTCATGGAAGCAAGTGCTACATTCACATCTCAAGTTGTCAAACTTACCCATGGTTTCCGGAAGCATTGCTTCCACCAAAGAATGTAGCATGTGCGCTCCTCGAGCCACCCTCTTACGAGCCATTACTAAGGCCGTATGGGAACATTAACCAAACAAAAAATATTGAAAGACATAAGAAGAATGCTTAAGATTCGTCAATCTCGTCAAACACACTTCTTGCAATGATGATGATCAGGTCATCAACATAATTATAAAGATACAAACATCGATATCTGATAATCTTCAAATGCAAAGAGGGATCTGCAACATTTGATTTATATCCTTAAGCTTCCAAATAGCGTAGAAATCGATGATTCCAAGCTCCACGTGCCTATTTCAAACTATATAATGCTTTCGTAAATTTTAAAACAAAATTTAGGTATTTTCCATCTTAATATTTTTTGGATTGCTCCATATAAACCTCTCCTTATAATGGACCATTCAAAATGCATTTTTAATATCAAGCTTAAATATATTACAAAATTTACTTGGTGCAACACTTACAATAGTTTATATCGTTGATATTCTTGGAACTAGACTAATTGTCTCCTCATATTCATTTCCATATGTTTTCACAAAGCATTTTGCGACTAGTTTTGCCTTGTACCCGGAAATAAAACCAACAATATTTATTTTAATACAAAATGTCTACTTTTTTTCCAATTAACTCCATCATATTATCTCATGGCACAAGCTACCATGTCTTGTTCTCATACAATGGATCTATCTCTTCTTGCATCGCATTGGACCAATTTGCATCTTCAAAACATGTAGGTTACTATTCTTCAATAAGTTTTGAAATAAATGTTGAACGGGAGACACAATAAGACTGAATATACCTTTGTGTGGTCTTTCTTTCTCTTGAACTTCTCCTAAGTTCATATTTATGTTTTATCAATTAGATTTAGAACTTTGACGAATTCCTACTTTATCACTTAATTGAACAAGCTTCGCATTACCTTTTCTTTTCCCATTTAATGTAGGTGATAATCTTTCTTTAGCATGACCATCCTCATTTTCTTCTTGCATTTATTGTTGAGCCTAGACAATATGATTTGTATACCAAGATAGGAACTCATCAAAGCATACATGTCAACTAATAATCATTTCCTTCTAATTGGATCCTAATGCTTATATCCTTTCTCATTATTTTGGATTACCCATTAAAATGCTTTTCTATGCTTTCAACTCTAGTTTAGCTCTCAATGCATATCGAACCATAGCAAAACGAACATTACCAAACACACAAAAGTGATCAATAACATGTTTCTTATCAAATCAAGCCTCTAGAGAAGTTATATTATGTGTTGTAGAAGGCTGCATACGATTCATCAAATATACTATTATATTTACTGCTTTAGAACAAAACCTTGAGGGCATATGCTTTTCATTTAGGATTTCTCTAGCTATTTTTGCAATAATCCTATATCTCTTTCAATCACTCAATTCTATTCATGACTATATATACAAGTGAGTTCTCTATTTACACCTTCACTCCAAACAAAATCTGAAAGACAATAGTTATGCAATATAACAGAGGAGAAGTAGTAGAGAAGATAACAGATACAGGAGAATGTCAACAATTTTCTACTAACAGCAAGTACAAAGATGATGGCTTTGTCCACCCGTGTGCTCTCAAGGTAGATCTTAAATGATGATCTAGACAACCCTAGATAGGGAGATACAAGGTAGAGGTATGCTAGATCAATTCGATGTCTCATGTAGTGGAGAAGTCATATATATATAGGATCGTGGGTGGACTTTTGTGGACGGCTATACATGGGCGGTAGAGAGTGAGCAGCCACTACCTATGTAATTGCCATACACGCCTTAGACCGGTTGAACTGACCTAATAAATATAAATGATTGCCCCCTTGGACCCCCCACCACATGATAGAGCTTAATGCTTCCCTTTGGATTCTCCAAGATCAGATAATAGAGCTACATTTCCAACCAAATGATTGGGACAACCTAAATCAATGTAGAAAAGATGCTCATCATCTTAACCTTGATTGGATGTCATGTTCATGATGAGTAATGAGTCTTATTGGTCTTCATTATAGTTGTTGTATTCCCTTCTTCCTTTAAAGCCTGTTTGATAATTGTTAGTGTAGTCTTGATTGTAGCTATGGTTGTAGTTGCCTCCACCAATGTTGTATCTACCTCTTGATTGCCCATAGCTACCTCTATGGAAGCCTCTTCCCCTTTGATTCCTTGTATTCTTGAAACATTCTTCTATGGTGTGGTTGGGAAGACCACAAATGTTGCAAGGTGAGTTGTTATAGGGTCTCCCGCTGCCTTGCTTTCCTTCTCCACCCCTTCCTCTAGAACGTCTTTCTCTTCCTCCATAATTACCTTGAGGGGTACTAGCCTCTTCTTGACTCTTCTGACTTTTAACTTTATCCTTAGCTTTCTTCTTATCTGTATAAAGGGCAGAAGATTGGTTACCTCTTGAATTGTCACCATTTCTATTGAGCTTTTTCTCTTGAGTGAAGAGTTGCCCCATCAAGGTGTTGAGGTTAGGTATTTGCAAGTCCATGTAGAGATCAATTGTCATGGTGAAGTACTCCCACTTTTCATCATCCTTGATTCCATTAATGATCTGCCTCACTATGTGTTCTTCGTCTATCTCGTCTCCAATGATTAGAAGCTGATCAGCCACATCTTTCATCATGGTTATATAATCAGCCACTCCTTGCTTTGGTTGCTTCTTTAGGGTTGTAAATTTGATTCACAACTGATATTTCCTAGCTCTTGTGTTTGAGGAGAAATATGATGAGAGTACTTCCCAAGTCTCTTGGGAGGTCTTGAAATTCCTAACATGTGTTAACAAGAAATCAGATATTGATTTTTGTAGATATGACCTAGAAAGTGCCTCCTTTGCACACCACGTGGTCAAGTTCTCTTGCTCTTCCCTTGTAGGTTGATGCTTTCTCCTAAAGATTGGCATCTCTTTATCTCCTCACATGTATCCATATAAACTTCTCCCTTGAAGGTAGGCTTGCATCCTTAGTGATCATGCTGACTAGTTGTTCCTGTCGAATGTGTCAATGAAGGATGGAACTCCATCTACCATCTTGATTGTTGTTGTTTTCATACCACTATTGGAGGAGATGGTGGATAGTCACAAGAGGTGAAGTGGTGTAGCTAGATCCTACTTCACACCGGCTAAGAATCATAGCAAGAGAGTGTCATGGGCCTCTTTATCTTGCTAATGAACACAAATAACCATATATATATATTTCTTTGCAGATGATCCAACAATCAATGGATCAAAACAAATATGTTGAAGTTCATGCAAGAACAAAAAATGTGTTACTTTTGTTCTTACACCTGTTTAGTGTTTGCACAATTCTTTGAGGACAGTGACAATTGACTTAATTTCTTTTGGGGAACTCTAATTAACTTAGTAAGCTAACAATCATGAGCTATTTCATAAAAAATGATGGACTACATGTAGAGAAGGAAGTTTAGCAAGTCACAGCTCCATCCCGACATTCACGGGCTGGAACAATCATTAGATGAGTGAGCAAAGATATGCTAAGATCTGACGATCCCGAGAAGCAATGCTAATGAGTCTCTGTAGGTTGTGATGAATTTATGACAGAGAAGTAAGATGAGAATGTAATGATTATATATGTATTAAAACATGTAAAAATACAATGTCATTGGCAATCAAACATTGCTCAATGTGTGAGAAATGAATGATCTATAAGGTGAGCTATCACTTCACAATGGATGTACTACAAAATGATCTCTCAACTTGGAGATTACACGTGGGTCTTCTAGATCCTCTTCTTATAGCTGAACTTGGATCCAAAGTTTGAATTCACATTCAAATGTCTACCTAAAAGGTGAATGCTAACATATAGGATAGACTCTCTCATTGTTCAACAACCAAGTGATGCGTGATTTAGAGCTTCCTAACTTCTCGTGGGTGTAATCCACGTTTACAAGGATAAATGTGAAGTACGTTTACAATAGGTCGATCATATGAAGCCTTTCATAGGTTATGCCAATACGTTAAACATAATCTAGTTAACCAAGTATGTGGGCTTTGGTTTAATTGCACTGACATTCTTAACATCCATGTTAGGCATGTTATCATCCATAGATAGCTTGTGATTTACCTCCATAAGTGGCCTAGTTAGTTTGCAATCCATCATTCTAAATGCCGTAAGAATTTCTTTAGTATACTTTTGCTGTGAGATGAAAATGCCATCCTCACTACAACATATGAAGGGCATATCGACACTACTTATACCAACGGTCACTCGTGGTGCCGGTATAAACGTCGGAAGAGATGACTGAAAGATACCGACGGTCAAGTGATCATCGGTATGACCGTTTTAAATAGATCGTCGGTGTGCTCCGCAGATGTCGGTATAAGCGTCGGTATAAGCATCGGTATGAGCGTAGGTATGAGCGTCGGTAATTTACTAGAAGTTACCGACGCCCATATGGATGCCCATACCAACGCCCATACCGACGTACATATCGAGGTAGACTTTTAAACATACCGGTAACCCAAGAGCAAAACTTCACTTTTTTACGCGTGTTTGAGTACTGTTTGTCTTCTGTCAAACTTGCAGGCGTGAAACGAATTGCGAACTGCATTGTCTTGTGCACACACACACAGACACACATATCTCTCTCTCTACACACACACACACTCCCTCAGTTCAGATATGAGATATTGGTAAGTAGTGCACGTACTGTTAGCCTTTGTCTTTCTCTATGCTTTAGGTCTTATAACTTCTCTTCTCTTTGATTTTGGAGAATTTCTTTGGCATCGATTGTTTGGAATTCAACGATAGACTACCTACATTACGCTTTGACGACAAGGATCCAAAAGAGGGACATACTTGTAAGTGATTGTTTTATTGTCTATTGATAGAGAGAGAAAGAGAGAGAGATAGAGAGATGAGAGAGAGAGAAAGAGAGAGAGAGAGAGAGAGAGAGAGAGAGAGAGAGAGAGAAAGAGAGAGAGAGTGAGAGATAAAGAATGATGAAAAGAAAGGAAGATAGAGATAGGAAAATAGAGCATACACACACATCTACACATTTACACTTGCATACATACACACACATACACATATACACACATGCATATATACACATAGGAAAATAGAGCATACATACACACACACACATACACACACACATCTACACATTTACACATGCATACATACACACATACATGTACACACATGCATGCTTATATACACATACATATACACACATGCATGCTTACATACACACATATACACGCATGCATGCATACACACACATACAAATATACATACATGCATGCATACACACATACATACTCACACATATATATACATATGCATACATACACATACACACACAGATAAACACATACATGCACACATATACATACACACACATACACATATACACACATGCATGCATACATACACACACATACACATATACACACGTGCATACATAAACATAGCAAAATAGAGCATACATACACACACACATACACACACAAATACACACACACACACATATAGACATTTACACATGCATACATACACACATACATGTACACACATGCATGCTTACATACACACATATACACACATGCATGCTTACATACACATATATACACACATGCATGCATACACACACATACATATATACATACATGCATACATACACACAGACATGCAGGCACACATACATACACACACATATATACACATATGCATAAATACACATACACACACATACACACATACACGCACACACATACATACACACACATACACATATACACAAATGCATGCATACATACACACACATACACATATACACACATGCATACATACACATAGCAAAATAGAGCATACATACACACACACATACACACACACATATCTACACATTTACACATTTAGATTTTTATAGGTGTTTAAGTATTTACGTTTTAGTATTTTAGGTTTAAGTCTAAGTCTTTCTGATTAGGGTTTTAGGGTTTTAACACCTACATAACATATATACACACATAAACATACACATGCATATAATACATATATAAAAAGTACTGGTGTTTTATTTAATTTAATTAAATATATATAACTAAATATATATAATTAAATATATAAAAATAGAAGTAACTAAGAAAAATCTGAACATGTAAATGAATATATATATAAAATAGGGTTTTAGGTTTTTAGCATTAACATTAGGGTTGTAGGATTAGGGTTTTAGGTTTTAAGGATTAGGATTAAGATTTTAGGGTTTTAGGGTTTAAGGAAAAAATCTGAATAAATAAATAAATAAATATATAAAATAGGGTTTTAGGTTTTTAGGATTAGGATTAGGGTAGGAAAAAAACTGAATAAATAAATAAATATATATATATAATAGGATAACTATATAGATAAATAAAGATAAAAAGTATTAGTGTTTTAAAAATTTAATTAAATATATATAACTAAATATAAAAAAATAGGATTATTTAAGAAAAATAATGAATATATAAATAAATATATATAAAATAGGGTTTAAGGTTTTAGGATTAGGATTAGGATTTTAGGGTTTAAGGAAAAAATCTGAATAAATAAATAAATATATATATAAAATAGTGTTTTAGGTTTTTTGCATTAGGATTAGGGTTTTAGGTTTTTAGAAATAGGATTAAGTTTCTAGGGTTTTAGAGTTTCAGGAAAAAAGCTGAATAAATAAATAAATAAATATATAAAATAGGGTTTTAGGTTTTTAGGATTAGGATTAGGGTCTTAGGGTTTTAAGATTTAAGGAAAAAATCTAAATAAATAAATATAAATAGTATTAGTGTTTTAAATAATTTAATTAAATATATATTATTAAATATATATAATTAAATATATAAAAATAGGATTTAATTAAGAAAACATATGAATATATAAATGTAGAGGAGGTACTGGGGTATCCGCTTTTAACAAAGGTAGAGAATGAAGATTAAACACGTCCAGTACGTCACCTACTCAAGGGGGGTTCTCTTTAGGGAAGTATACCCTTTAACATTTCTGTGAGCAGGCGGACAACGAGAATTTTACAGAATGGTAAATGCTTCAGCAAATATGGACAACCAATAACCAATGAAGACTGTACTCTGCCTGATTCAAACCAGATGATTACAAAGTTGGGCAATTGATAGATGATGCTCACAAGTGTAAACTTAGGTCTAACAAGCCACAAGCTTAGGGCTAAAAAATCACCTGAATAGTAGACACACCAATACAAAAGTTTCTCCTACCCGCATAAGGACCACTGATATGCAGACTAACTCAGAACAATACAAGTGGTAAGATCTTCTCAAGAGAATAGAACGCAATCAACCACACTGGATAAGAAGAAGAATCCAAGCTACTCTTTTACACTATAGTGCTCATAGCCCTTCACTGAGAAGCCTCCCCTCTGTATACACAACAGAGTAGCTCCCACAGTAGACTTGAAACCACCAAGTGCAAGAGAGGTCTTCTACACAAACTTGTACATGTACTCCAGTGTGTGTCGTCGTCGTCGTTGTCGTAACCCAAATGAGCACAAATCCTTTGATTTTATAGGCCCGCATAGGGCAAGGGAGCCTCGCCGAATCTTCACGTCCACAGATCATGCGCCGGTTGAATGCCCAAAATTGGAGGGTAGGTCAAATATTCCCTTGATTTGAATTGGATCCTCAAAAATAGGTAGTGGCCGTGAATGGTTGGTGACAATTCCACTTTCACTTTTGACAATTACCTTTTTATCTTTTCACCCGCTTTCCGAGATTCTCATTTTGTGTTGTTTTTTTTTTCATCAAGTCTAGTGTTCATGTAGTGGTTGAACCATGTGAAGCTTCAAATAGCATTCCTCTGAGTTCCAAAAGTCATTGTGTCAGCATCATGGGTCATCTTCATCATGCTTCTGTTGTAGCCATCTTATCTGTTTCCCGGAGAGCCACATTTCCCCTTGTCTCTGTGGGGCCCAATCCATTTCTCCTGAACCGCATAATCTTCATCTTCTGGACCTTGGTCTTCTTCCCGTGTGTGCGTGTTGTGAGGATGTGTGTGCGTATGTATGGATGTGTATGCGTGCGGTTGTGTGTATGAGTGTGAGTGTGTGCTTATATGTGTGAGAGTGTTTATGTGCATGCATGTGAGTGTGGAAATGTACGTGTGTAGGTGTGCATGTGTGTGTGTGTGAGTGCATGAGTGAGCCGGTGTGTGAGTGTGTGAGTTGTGTGTGTGTATGGGGATGGGTGTATATGTGTGAAAGTGTGTTTGTGCAAGTGTGGGTGTGTGGGCAGGTAGAGGAGAGGAGTGCGGCAGCGGAGGGCTAGTGAGTAGCTAAGGGGGGGAAGGCTAGTGGGTAGCTAAGGGGGCTATGGCGGGCGGGTGCGGGGTGAGGGGGGGGTGTGGGCAGTGGAGGGCGGAGGGCGGGTGCGGGGTGAGGGGGCGGAGGGCGGATGCGGGGAAGGGGAGTAGCGGGGGCTAGTGGGTAGCTAGGGGGGGTGGGGTGGCTATGGCGGAGGGGTGCAGGGTGAGGGGGCGGAGGGCGGAGCGGAGATAGGGGGCAGAGGCGGGAGGCGGAGTGGGGGAAGAGAGAGAAGGATGGTGCGGGGGGAAGAGAGAGAGGGATGGTGCGGGGGCGGGGTGGAGGGTGGATGGCGGGGCGGAGATAGGGGGCGGAGGCGGACGGCGGGGCCTAGTGGGTAGCTAGGGGGGGTGGGGTGGCTATGGCGGAGGGGTGCGGGGTGAGGGGGCGGAGGGCGGAGCGGAGATAGGGGGCGGAGGCGGGAGGCGGAGTGGGGGAAGAGAGAGAAGGATGGTGCAGGGGGAAGAGAGAGAGGGATGGTGCGGGGGCGGGGTGGAGGGTGGATGGCGGGGCGGATATAGGGGGCGGAGGCGGACGGCGGGGGCTAGTGGGTAGCTAGGGGGGGGTGGGGTGGCTATGGCAGAGGGGTGCGGGGTGAGGGGGCAGAGGGCGGAGCGGAGATAGGGGCGGAGGCGGGAGGCGGAGTGGGGGAAGAGAGAGAAGGATGGGAGGGGAAGAGAGAGGGGAAGAGAGAAAGGGAGATAGAAAGAGAAAGAGAGAGAGAGGGAGAGAGAGATAGAAGGAGGGCACGCGGGGGAGGAGAGAGAAAAGAGAGAGAGATAGAGGAAGAGAGGGGGAGAGAGAAGAAGGGAGAGAGGGAGGAGGAAAGAGAGAGAGAGAGAGAGAGAGAGAGAGAGAGAGGAAGAGAGGGGGAGAGAGAGCCAGAGAGGGAGAGAGAGGGGGAGAGAGAGATGAAGAGAGTGAGAGACCGAGAGAAAGAGATAGAATGAGAGACGGAAAGAACGGGAGGAAAAGAGAGAGATTAGGGGAAAGAGAAAAGGGGTTAGAGAGAGATAGGTATCAAACAACGGAGGAAGCCAAGAGAAGATGACTGCTCAGAACTTCAAATACTGCTCAGAACTTCAAATATTGCTCAGAACTTCAACTATATCCGTGTGAGAACACTTGAACACTTCCTGAAACTTCATCCCAAGGCATCTGAGCGTTTCGGACCTCTACAGACCCCCACATCAAGCTTTTGCACCGTCCCGGTGCAATAACTCCTTTATATGCTTATTTCAATGAGATTTAACTGCAATTACTGAAAAGAAACATGGTATGTACAAGGAATAGAATGCTTCCACTTGAACTAATTCAGATACTTCTTCACCCTGGAGATGTTAACCAGGGGAATCCTTTTGCCTTGCAGATCCTCCAGTTGCACTACACCATGAGGGAGTACCGTTATTACCTTATAAGGCCCTATCCATTTAGGTGCGAACTTGGTGGTTCTCGACGGGATTTGATGCACTAGGACCAAATATCCTTCCTGTACCTCATTAGTCCTCAAATACCTGTCATGCAGCCTTTTGCGTTCCTCTTGCTTTACCTATAGTTTCTTCATTGCTGCTTCCCTACATTCTTCCAATGCCACAAGTCTTCTGATTGGAGGTTCAATACCCATGGTTCTGGCTCCGATTTCCTTCTTGATAATAAATTCGAAAGGTGCCAATGCCTCTTTACCATAGACTAGGCGGAATGGACTTTCACCAGTGGTTCCCCTTCTAGTAGTTCAGAAGGCCCACATTGCACCGATTAGTGCCTGTGGCCAAGAACTTTGATGATCAAAGGCTAATTTGCTTAAGAGCCCAATCAAAATTTTGTTAGAGCTTTCTGCTTGGCCATTCGCCCTGGGATAGTAAGCACATGACTTCCTGTGAAAGATTTTATACCTGTCAAAGATGAATTGAAGTAACTGATTCACAAAGTGAGTGCCCCTGTCACTAGTAACTTCAATTGGGCAACCGAATCTGGAAAAAGTACGTTTAAAGAAAAACTTAGCCACTGTCAAGGCCGTGCAATCTGTAGTGGCTTTAGCCTCTACCCACTTAGTTGCATAACACGTGGCCATAAGGATATATCTCTTTCTTCCAGGTTGATCCATTGGACTGATCGGACCAATAAAGTCAAGACCCCATCGTTCAAAAGGTAGCCATCCAGTGGAGACGACTAATGGCTGGAAACTCATCTTGGTTGGCTTAGGAGCACATCTCTGACAGATATCGCACTCCTTGGCAAATTTGATTGCATCTTTGTATATCTGAGGCCACCATAATCCTTGGTGGATAATCTTGTGAGCCAACTCTTCTCCCTTCATATGTCCTTGGCTGTGTGCTACCTCAAGCAAAAAGTTTACTTCTTCTGGAAAAACACACTTTCTTAAGATACCGTCATGACAATATTTATATAAATTTCCATCTATGAGCGAGTAAGATTTGGACTTAAAGAGTAATTTCCTCTTTTCTAATGCTGTCAGATGTTTGGGAAATTCTCCGATGGAGAGGAACTCAAGAATTTCATTATACCAATCAGTCTGCATTGCAACCAGAAAAAGAGTACTATCTACCAATTCATCATCAATACCTGTTGCTTGTTCACCCAGAGCAGTTGTTGATACCTGATCCGCCATATAGTGTTCTTTCCTTGGCTTAATATGAATATCGAAATCAAATTCTTGAAATAACAATAGCCATCGCCAAACCCTTCCAGCTACTCTGGGCTTGTTAATCAGGTACTTCAAAGGCTGATGATCAGTTATGACAATAAAATGTACACCTAAGAGGTAATGCCGAAATTTTTGAAGAGCGAACACGATGGCCAAACCTTCCCTTTTGGTAGTGCTGTAGTTTCTTTCTGCCCTGGTAAGCAATCTGCTAGCATAGACAATAGGTTGGTCTACCTTATGTGATGAAGGTTGAGCCAAGACTGCTCCAACTGCATGAAGACTGGCATCTGTATGTACATGGAACTCTAATGACCAATTAGGAACAGTTAAAAGTGGGGCAGTACATAGTCTTAACTTTAATTTGCAAAATGCTTTCTCAGCTTCAGGAGTCCATGAGAAAGGGACGTTCTTACTTGTAAGCTTGGATAAAGGCTTAGCTATTTCCGAATACATCCTGATAAATCGTCTATGATATCCTGCATGGCCCAAGAGACTTTGCACTTCCTTTGGGCTTTGTGGAATTGGCATGGAAAGGATAGCAGTGATCTTTGCCAGATCAACTGTTATCCCTTCAACTGATACTATGTGGCCTAGGAGAGTGCCTTTGGTCACCAAAAAATGACATTTAGCAGGATTCAACTTCAACCCTGTTTTGAGACACTGCTGAAAGATTTCCTTTAGATTATCCAAATGGTTATTGAAATCTTGAACTATTGCCCTCTTGTCTGTTCCTGAAAATACTGAAAAGTCATCCATAAAAATGCGCAGAAATGAGGTTAACCATTTCCCTAGTATGAGATACATGGTCCTATTAAAAGATGCTGGTGCATTTTTCAAGCCAAAGGCCATACGGGTATAGACATATGTGCCCCATGGAGTAACAAAAGCCGTCTTGTCTCTATCTTCAGGATGAATGGCTATCTGATTGTAGCCGCTGAACCCATGAAGAAAACTGTATAGAGAGTGTCCAGCTACTTCTTCAAGCACCTGCTCTGTGAATGGCTGAGGAAAGCCATCTTGAATAGTTACCTTATTCAAGGCACGAAAATCAACGCATACTCTTATTTTGCCATTTTTCTTTGGTACAATGACCATGGAAGAAAGCCACGGTGAGTGTTCTACAGGAACAATAATGCCTGCTTCTTCCAGTTTTGTTATTTCTAGCTTTACTGCTTCTGCATACTTTGGATTAAGTCGGTAAGGCCTACTTCTTGCAGGTGAAGCTCCTTCTACTAAGGATATTCAGTGTAATCCAAGCTCCTCTGGTATCCCTGTTAAGTCTTTATAGGACCATGCAAAGACATCTTTATAGGCAAAAAGTAGGGAGGTTACCTTCTGCAATAAAGAGGGATAGTGCTATAACCAAGCAGCCAAGTGAACTATCTGAGGATTCTCTTCATCACCAAGCTTTACTTCTTGAACAAACTTTTCAGAATTGGACTCACTTGAAGATTCATCTCCATTGTATGCAGGAGCAGAGTTCAATTTATGATCCACAATCTGTTCCTTGATCCATCCTAAAGGTATATTTGAGAATGGAAGTTCTTGAAGATCACACTTAGCTTCCTCCGATGCAGGCACATCTTTGTCACTTTCTGGTCCTACAAGCATAAAATCATCTGATTCCTCATGCTTACCTGCCTTTTCCTTACATACCATCTTAGTGGCGCTAAGTGTTGAATTTTGATTATCTGATTCAATTAGAGATTCATGTCCTTCAGGAGGTGCCTGCAAAAGATAAGCTTGACTTCCTTGCTTACTCTTTTCTATTTTGTTCAAGTGAAGAACATCAGTTTTTCCCTCTTCCCGTCCTCCTTGTGTTTCTTCAGCAAAGTCTTCATTTACCTCACATATCTCCACTGTGCAGCATTCTGCACTTCCCATCATCCAACTTAATAGGGCATCATCTTCTGAAGGCATTACCTGAGTTTCGAGTGCATACCCAGTAGCCTTGTTGATGTCTGATCCTTCTTCCAAATGTATCTGTAAATGATTGTTAGTACATGTGGAAATCCATAACTTGTTCTTTCCCCAATCCTGTAGAGCCTTTGCTTGCCTTAACCAAGGCCTTCCCAAGAGTAGAGGGTATGAGGTCTCCTGTGGCAGGGCTATAACGACAAAGTCTAAAACAAAATGACAACCCTGCACTATCATAAGTACCTTTTCGACAATGCCCAGTGGTGCAACCCGACGTTGATCTGCTAATGTGACTGTGAAGGGTGCTGCCTTTGTGGGATTCAGCCTTAGTTTCCTCATACTGAAATCAGGCATCAAATTGATGCCGGAACCTCCATCTATAATAACACCTGTGAGAGCTTCCTCCTTGATAAAAACAATTAATCTTGAGCTTTGATAATCAGCCAGGGGTGCAGGAGGAAAGTCCACCATAAAACCATCTATGCTAGGAGGTGGGCACAAGCATGCAGAATGTATAATTTTCAGCAGATCACTTCTTACTTTAGAATCCATCTTTATGAGTTGGTACAGACTAATCTTATGGTGAATACCTTTCAAGATTTCCTCAATGTTCACTTCTTGCGTGTCTTCAGGAGTACTTGTTGGTCGATCTTTTAGCAATTTGGTCACCCTCTTATAAGCCTCTTCCATATCTTCTTGGTCCTTCCATCCCACCCTCTTTTCTGCTTCTCTATCTTTGGGTCCTTGTTGTTCCTCCTTATGGGCTACTGCCGCTTGCCTGGCTCTAGTCATCATTGGCATGGATGAAGATGAAACAGCATAAGATTGAGTGGTCATACCTTCTTCTTTTGGAGAGACTGAAATCATGTGGATTGGAGTGGGACGACCTCTTGGGCAATCTCTGGTATAATGATCCTTTGCTTCCGCACAATGTTGACAAGGAGGTGCATCTTCTGGAAGAGAACACCTATTCTGCATGTGGCCGTACTCCCCACAACGGTAGCACATCAAAGGTCTATTGTATCTAGGCTTCGTAGGCCGATTCTCTTCTCTATTAGCTGTATGGGAAGTACTGGCATAATATGAATCCAAGGCTTGATGGTTACCTTGTTGTTGTGCTCTCTAGCTTCATGACCATTTTTGCCACAGAATTGACAACTGACCTTGTTAGGACAATTGACATTGGAATGTCCACTATTGCTACATATTGTACACCAAACCTGTCTTCGTATGTCCTGTGTGGTTCACAAATCTTCGAGCTCATGACGAAGTTGAGCTACTTCATCAACACTGTGGGGTGGGGGCAGCGACACAACCTTCTCTTCTTGGCGACTTCGCTGCATTCTTAAGGCTTCCAACTCCTTCCTGAGTTGCTCGATGGGATCCAAGTCCGATGCATAATTTGGTTGGGCCTCCCCTTCAAAATGTAGTCTAGCCTCCTCAATGCGCGATGCAGTTGCAACAAAATCATCAAGTGTTGCATCCAATCTCAGAGATTCTCGAAGCTTCTACTGAGATGACTTGGGCAAAGCTTTCTCTATCCATTTTTTTACTCAGAAATCACCTGGAGCATGTGGCAGCCATGAAACAAGTGCTTTTGTTCGAGTGTGAAGTTCGTGGAAGGATTCACCTGATCTCAATTTTAGGTTCTCCAGCTGATCTAGCGCTCTTTCAGAGGAGTTGCTTGGTCGGAATGTCTGCGAGAATGCCGTCTTCAATGCCTCCCACGTAGTGAAGTGTCCATCTGCATATTGACTGTACCATTTGTCTGCAAGGCCTTCCAATGTAGATGGGAAGAGTACCAACATTGCATCCTCACGGTTTTGCAATCCTCGCCCTCGGCATAATGAGATGAATCTCCTCACGTGGTCGTCCGCATCCTCATAAGCCAATCCCTTAAATGTAGGGAACTTGATGTTCAACCTAGAGAGTAAATGAGAAAGTTCCTCCATGGGCACTGGTGCTTCTTCTGAAGTATCAGAGGAAAAATCCAACGTCCTCCTCAGTTTTTCTTTTGAAAGCGGGGTTGAAGCCGAATCAATGGACAAATTTAAGCGTAGAGGGGTACTAGCCGAAGGTAGAGCTGGTTTCTTGAGGCTCCTTTGTACACGAAGAGGCTCTCTGTCTAATCGAGTGCGGGTCATGTACCCACTCGCAGAATGCAAAAATCAAGAAGTTAATGCAATGACAATTATATAGTGCACACTAGATACCTCCCACAAAAATGCAATGTCCCACCGGGCGTGCCAAACTGTAGAGGAGGTACTGGGGTATCCGCTTTTAACAAAGGTAGAGAATGAAGATTAAACACGTCCAATACGTCACCTACTCAAGGGGGGTTCTCTTTAGGGAAGTATACCCTTTAACATTTCTGTGAGCAGGCCGACAACGAGAATTTTACAGAATGGTAAATGCTTCAGCAAATATGGACAACCAATAACCAATGAAGACTGTACTCTACCTGATTCAAACCAGATGATTACAAAGTTGGGCAATTGATAGATGATGCTCACAAGTGTAAACTTAGGTCTAACAAGCCACAAGCTTAGGGCTAACAAATCACCTTAATAGTAGACACACCAATACAAAAGTTTCTCCTACCCGCATAAGGACCACTGATATGCAGACTAACTCAGAACAATACAAGTGGTAAGATCTTCTCAAGAGAATAGAACGCAATCAACCACACTGGATAAGAAGAAAAATCCAAGCTACTCTTTTACACTATAGTGCTCATAGCCCTTCACTGAGAAGCCTCCCCTCTGTATACACAACAGAGTAGCTCCCACAGTAGACTTGAAACCACCAAGTGCAAGAGAGGTCTTCTGCACAAACTTGTACATGTACTCCAGTGTGTGTCGTCGTCGTCGTCGTCATCGTCGTAACCCAAATGAGCACAAATCCTTTGATTTTATAGGCCCCCATAGGCCAAGGGAGCCTCGCCGAATCTTCACGTCCACTGATCATGCGCCGGTTGAATGCCCAAAATTGGAGGGTAGGTCAAATATTCCCTTGATTTGAATTGGATCCTCAAAAATAGGTAGTCGCCGTGAATGGTTGGTGACAATTCCACTTTCACTTTTGACAATTACCTTTTTATCTTTTCACCCGCTTTCCGAGATTCTCATTTTGTGTTGTTTTTTTTTCATCCAGTCTAGTGTTCATGTAGTGGTTGAACCATGTGAAGCTTCAAATAGCATTCCTCTGAGTTCCAAAAGTCATTGTGTCAGCATCATGGGTCATCTTCATCATGCTTCTGCTGTAGTCATCTTATCTGTTTCCCGGAGAGCCACATTTCCCCTTGTCTCTGTGGGGCCCAATCCATTTCTCCTGAACCGCATAATCTTCATCTTCTGGACCTTGGTCTTCTTCCCGTGTGTGCGTGTTGTGAGGATGTGTGTGCGTATGTATGGATGTGTATGCGTGTGGTTGTGTGTATGAGTGTGAGTGTGTGCTTATATGTGTGAGAGTGTTTATGTGCGTGCATGTGAGTGTGGAAATGTACGTGTGTAGGTGTGCATGTGTGTGTGTGTGAGTGCATGAGTGAGCCGGTGTGAGTGTGTGAGTTGTGTGTGTGTATGGGGATGGGTGTATATGTGTGAAAGTGTGCTTGTGCAAGTGTGGGTGTGTGGGCAGGTAGAGGAGAGGAGTGCGGCACCGGAGGGCTAGTGAGTAGCTAAGGGGGGGGGTGGCTAGTGGGTAGCTAAGGGGGCTATGGCGGGGGGGTGCGGGGTGAGGGGGGGGTGTGGGCAGTGGAGGGCGGAGGGCGGGTGCGGGGTGAGGGGGCGGAGGGCGGATGCGGGGAAGGGGAGCAGCGGGGGCTAGTGGGTAACTAGGGAGGGTGGGGTGGCTATGGCGGAGGGGTGCGGGGTGAGGGGGCGGAGCGGAGATAGGGGGCGGAGGCGGGAGGCGGAGTGGGGGCAAGAGAGAGAAGGATGGTGCGGGGGGAAGAGAGAGAGGGATGGTGCGGGGGCAGGGTGGAGGGTGGATGGCGGGGCGGAGATAGGGGGCGGAGGCGGACGGCGGGGGCTAGTGGGTAGCTAGGGGGGGTGGGGTGGCTATGGCGGAGGGGTGCGGGGTGAGGGGGCGGAGGGTGGAGCGGAGATAGG
This sequence comes from Ceratopteris richardii, assembly GCA_020310875.1. Classification (NCBI taxonomy): domain Eukaryota; kingdom Viridiplantae; phylum Streptophyta; class Polypodiopsida; order Polypodiales; family Pteridaceae; genus Ceratopteris; species Ceratopteris richardii. Next base: position 93,760,703 of record CM035422.1, read on the forward strand.
GGGCGGAGGCGGGAGGCGGAGTGGGGGAAGAGAGAGAAGGATGGTGCGGGGGGAAGAGAGAGAGGGATGGTGCATGGGCGGGGTGGAGGGTGGATGGCGGGGCGGATATAGGGGGCGGAGGCAGACGGCGGGGGCTAGTGGGTAGCTAGGGGGGGTGGGGTGGCTATGGCGGAGGGGTGCGGGGTGAGGGGGCAGAGGGCGGAGCAGAGATAGGGGCGGAGGCGGGAGGCGGAGTGGGGGAAGAGAGAGAAGGATGGGAGGGGAAGAGAGAGGGGAAGAGAGAAAGGGAGATAGAAAGAGAAAGAGAGAGAGAGGGAGAGAGAGATAGAAGGAGGGCACGCAGGGGAGGAGAGAGAAAAGAGAGAGAGATAGAGGAAGAGAGGGGGAGAGAGAAGAAGGGAGAGAGGGAGGAGGAAAGAGAGAGAGAGAGAGAGAGGAAGCGAGGGGGAGAGAGAGCAAGAGAGGGAGAGAGAGGGGGAGAGAGAGATGAAGAGAGTGAGAGACCGAGAGAAAGAGATAGAATGAGAGACAGAAAGAAAGGGAGGAAAAGAGAGAGATTAGGGGAAAGAGAAAAGGGGATAGAGAGAGATAGGTATCAAACAACGGAGGAAGCCAAGAGAAGATGACTGCTCAGAACTTCAAATACTGCTCAGAACTTCAAATATTGCTCAGAACTTCAACTATATCCGTGTGAGAACACTTGAACACTTCCTGAAACTTCATCCCAAGGCATCTGAGCGTTTCCGACCTCTACAATAAATAAATATATATATAAAATAGGGTTTTAGGTTTTTATGATTAGGATTAGGGTTTTAGGGTTTATGGGTTTAAGGACAAAATTTGAATATATATATATATATATATATATATATATATATATATATATATATAAATATATATATATATATATATATATATATATATATATATATATATATATATATATATATATATATATATATATATATATATATATACATACATACATATATATATATATATATACATATATATATATATATATATGTATGTATGTATATATATATATATATATATATATATATATATATATATATATATATATATATATATATATATATATGTATGTATGTATGTATATGTATATATATATATATATATATATATATATATATATATATATATATATATATATATATATATATATATATGTATGTATGTATGTATCTATATATATATATATATATATATATATATATATATATATATATATATATATATATATATATATATATATATATATATATATATATATATATATATATATATATATAGGGTTTTAGGTTTTTAGGATTAGGATTAGGGTTTTAGGGTTTATGGGTTTAAGGAAAAAATCTGAATAAATATATATATATATATATATATATATGTATATATATATATATATATATATATATATATATATATATATATATATATATATATATATATATATATATATATATATATATATATATATATATATATATATATATATATATATATATGTAAAATAGGGTTTTAGGTTTTTAGGATTAGGATTAGGGTTTTAAGATTTAAGGAAAAATCTGAATAAAAAAATAATATATATAAAATAGGATAATTATATAGATAAAGAAATATAAAATTATAAGTGCTTAAAATAATTTAATTAAATATATATAGTTAAATCTATATGATTAAATATATAAAAATAGGACTAATTAAGAAAAATCTGAATAAATAAATATATATATATATGTATAACATACAATTATTATATAGGTAAATAAATATAAAAAGTATTAGTGTTTTAAATAATTTAATTAAATATATATAATTAAATATATAAAAATAGGACTAATTAAGAAAAAATCTGAATATATAAATAAATATATATATATAAAATAGGGTTTTAGGTTTTTAGGATTAGGATTAGGGTTTTAGAATTAGGGTTTTAGGTTTTTATGATTAGGATTAGGGTTTTAGGGTTTTAGGGTTTAAGAAGAAATTTTGAATAAATAAATAAATATATATATAAAATAGGGTTTTAGGTTTTTTAAGGTGTTTAAGTATTTAGGTTTTAGTATTTCAGGCTTAAGTCTTTAGGAGTAAGTTTTTTAGGTTTAATAAAAAAAACAAATGATATAAAATGTCCATATTGTAGCGGATGGCTTCTTTGGATCCGAAGGAGAGAATGGAGTATCCTTGTACTCAGTGCAAGTATCAAATTTATCGGAAATGGCAGATTTGTACTGCACATGTTAGAGAGTATGGATCCTTTGATATGAGTTGACTAGAAAACCTAGGCTACCCTTCGCATGGTCCACCAGGTGAGCAGATGGACCCAAACGACATTGCACCGGTAACCTCTCGTGGACAAAAGAGAACTAAGAAGGACTTAGACGTACAAGCAATTACTAATAGTATTACACAGAATGAACTAATGGAAGAGATACTCGAAGCATTTTATGAGATGGACAAAGATCATGATGGTGGTAAAGATGTCGAGAGTTTCATGGACACAACAGAATTTCCACGATCAGAAGTTGATGAAGAATATGAAAACATGCAAAAACTAGCTGGTTTAGCACTTTACAACGGAGCAAAGATATATGTACTACGTGCGTCGATCACAATGCTCAATCTACAATCCATTTATGGATGGTCAGATAGTAGTGTCACCGAATTGTTCGGGTAAGTGGAGAACAAATTGACTTTCATTGTTGTATCAAAATAACTTTATTTACTAATATCGTTTTAATTGCTTATGGCAGGCTTCTTAAAGATCAGTTTTTGCCAGAGGGCAATGACATGCCTCCAACATGTGGAGATGCAAAAAAACTTTTACAGTCCATTGGAATGGATTATACTAAAATTCATGCTTGTCCGCATGATTGCATTCTCTTTCGGAATGAATATGAGCATCTCCACGTATGTCCAAAGTGTGGAGCAAATAGATTTAGAGAAGACCTTGTAGGGGAAGCAATCCCCATAAAGGTTCTTTGCCACTTTCTTATCATTCTACGAATTAAGAACATGTTTAGATGCAAATCTATAGCTGAGTTAATGTCATGGCATACAAAGAGTAGGTCTAAAGATGGTGTAATGCGAGTACCTACTGACTCTGATGCTTGGAAGCACATAGATAGTAAGTGGCCAAAGTTTGCTAGTGAGCCTCGGTCCATACGCAGTTCTTCATGGAGCACATGGCCTGTATGTTTGGTGAATTATAACATCCCACCATGGCTGGCCACAAAGAAAGGTCATTTATTATTAGCTCTTATTGTACCAGGTAAGTATAAGGTAAAAAACATGGATGTATATCTTGCCCCACTTGTAGAAGAACTACGCATTTTATGGGATGGGATTACTCTGCGTGATATGTCTGAACCTATAAGAAAATGAGACGTGCGAGTGCAGGGCATACTTATGTGGACGATACATGATTGGCCTGGTTATGGTTAATGTTCAGGTTTATCGATTTTGGGTCCCTTATTGGAGTGAATTGTTGATAACTCATTTGGTAGACCCGATGCATATTTTTAAGAATGTGGGAGAGATTCTTTGGAAAACTTTGATCGGAAAGAAAGAAAGCAAAGCACAAAGGGAGGACTTAGAAGAGAGAGGTCGTATGCGAGAGTTTTGGGCAACTACTAATCCCAACGGAATAGTATCGTTACCAAGAGCTCCATGGGTGCTTTGCAAGATGGAAGAGCAACAAGTCAAGAAAACAATTTCAGAGTTTCGAACACCTACTGGATGCTTGAGGTGTCTAAAGACTGCTTTCACACGAAACGACAATCTTGGAGGGCTCAAGTCTCATGATTGGCACAAGTTTTTACAGTTTGTGCTCTCTATAGCCCTAAAAGATTGTCTTTCGGAGGATGTACGAAGAACCATTTATAAAATTAGTTCTTTAGTACGGTGGATCTCTTCTAAAGAGATAAATAAAGATAGCATAGAGAGTGTGAAACTCAATGCTATCAAGGCTGTTTGTATTGTAGAGAAATACTTTCCCACAAGTATTCTCACTATTCAACTTCATTTATTAGTTCATGTGGTAGATGAAGTTGCAATAGCACGAACTGTCCATAGTCGATGGATGTTCTTCTTAGAGCGCTTTATGAAGACATTAAAAGGGTTTGTTCGATAGAGAGCACGTCCAGAAGGTAGCATGGCAGAGGGATGGCTTGTTCAAGAGTCTCTTGTATTTATAACTGAGATTCTACATATGTCGGAACTTGAAATGCCTCGTTTATGGAGCAAGGATGAAGATGTTCATCTCGTAGGCGATGAACCACAAGGTAAAGGATTGCAAAGGAAAATGGGTGCAGGTTTCAGAGAGAAGGCAATGAAGTTTTGCATAGTTAACTCTGAGCCTATGTAGAAGTGGTTAGAAAGGTATGAGCTTGCCAAGGAAACCAACACAAAGGAAAGAGCTCAGTTTCGAAATAATCGTTCCACTCGATTTTTGCCTCTTCCAAAAAGACTTCGACCTCTTCCACCTTTTCCAATGAGCACATGGCTAGATATAGCGGTTTCACAAGCAAAGGCAGCGGGTGAAGATATCTCTGAAGAAGAAGAAGAACTCGCAAAGGGATGTGATTGGGAGTATACTAAATATGGTGCACTATGGTCTCATGGACGACACTTTCGAATCGCACAAATTGATAGAAATAGGTCTACTTTTGATAGTGGGGTTATGGTGAACTTTTTGCAAAAAAGTAGAGCGAGTGCAAGAGATGATAATGTTGAAGAAGGCTAGCTAGATTATTGTGGTGTGATGCAAGATATCTTGAAACTATCTTTTAGGAAGTTTGATTGTTTTGTTTTGGATGTGAGATGGTTCAAACTAGTCACCTCTGGCTGAAATGCAACAGTGAGACGGGATAAAAGCGGTTTGCTTCAAGTCGACTCCACAAAATTATGGAGGGATTAAAGGGATACATTTGTACTTCCTGAACATTGTGAGCAAGTTGTTTTTATACCAGATTCAAAAGGACCAGAGTGGCTATTTGTTTTACAAGTCACCCCACGTAGTAGAAAAATTTGTGAGAATATAGATGTACAAGATAGTCCATCTATAGTGGACTCAGAGATCATTGTTGAGAAGAAGAGGTCATTGTTTGAGAAGAAAAAGTCATTGAAGAAGAGGTCATTGTTCGAGAAGACGAAGCAATAGACGATGATCAGCAAGAAACCAGCATAGCAAGCAATTTAGAAGCCATCAATATAGAAATAGATATTCTCGGTGCATCGGATCTTCAAGAGGATGCTAGATTAGAGGATTTTTGAATAAAACACTTGTACGTACTAATTTTTGTTATTTTTTCTCTTTATTCTCTATATTACCTTTATTACCACATACTAGTTATTTGAGTTCCTTTGTTACAGAGCACGATGGGAGATAGTCCTCCAATCACTCCTCATTCCATGACAGCGGAGCAGTTTTTAGAGTTTATCTCTCAGGTACCGCCCGCATATATGGCTGCTGCGTCACAATATTGGATCGCTCGTGGTAGCACTCCTCCCGGACTCACTTTTGGCATATTTCTAACTTAGATAAGGTTCAACCTCTATAACTGAATAGTGCATTGTTCCTTGTGTCTTCAACTTCAAATGTGAATAATCTCCCTGCCTTCTCACCTATGCGAATAGGAAGACACACTTTTTGCTTTTTGAATGAACATTGTTCTTGTTGAATCTGGAATATGTGCATAACAAAAACATCCAAAAATTTCAAAATTCAAAATTAAAGTCCTTTTAGGAGAATCTATCTTTTGAAGGAGTCATTCCCTTTAGAGATTTCCTGTAGTTTTGATTGAGAATATAGAATTTTGGAATGGCAACTTCTACTAAGAATGAATCTGGCATGCCTTGAGCTTTTAACATACAATGAGCCTTTTCAACTATTGTTCCTTTCCTATGCTCAACAATGCCATTTCGATGAGATGTGTGGGGTGTGCGAGGTTTTCTTTTCAAACTATGCTCCTTATAGTAGTTATTGAATTTTGTTGATAAGAATTCACCTCCTCTATTAGTTCTCAATTTCTTCAATTTTCTGTGTGATTCATTTTCCACATACTTACAACATGTTTTAATTTTTCCAAAAGCATCAGCCTTCTCTCAAATGAAATAAACCCACATATTTATACTATAATCATTCCCTAATAGCAAAAAATAGAAAGATCCTCCTTAAGTAGATATAAACATTTTATTAGAGAGATCAGGATGTACAAACTCTAGAGGAGCTTGAACTCGATTGCTAATGTCTCATGAAAGTTCCTTTCGTTGTTGCTTGCCCATCATGTAAGCTTCACAAGGTTCCTACAACTTTGAAAATACACACAAATGAGCAACCATCCTTGTTCTTTGCATGTGCTTCAAAACAAAAAATTCGAGATTCCCAAATTGTTGGTGCCATAACATGCTTACATCTTTATCTTTGTAGTAGATAAGGCACTTAAATCATACACATTATCATGTTTTATGCCTTTTCCTACTACATTACTTGATAAATCCATGATTTTTACACCACTCTTATTGGGGTGAACTTTGAGTCCACTATTTTTTATTGCAAAAATTGATAAAAAATTTCTTTTAAGTGTAGGTACATAGAGATAGTCAAATAACTTCTTCTCAACACCTTAAGAATTCATAAAAGAGATGGTTCAAGTTCCTTTAGTTGGACACTTGGAATCATTTGCCATCAATGGGTTGATCGATGCACTATGAAACTATAAAAATCCTTCTTTTTTATCATATGGGAAGAAGCTCTACTATCTAAAATCCATGGTTCATCAACATGAGGTTGAGCAGTAAGCATACATCTTCAATACCTACCCATAGTTCTAGCTCGGTGTTGTTTGTAGTCTCTTTGTTCTTCCAAGATGATCTTATAGTCCCATTTTCTTTATGAACTTCCTTCTTTCTGCAATCCTTGATGGCACGACCTTTCTTTTCACGATAGAAGCAACTTCTTGTGAATTTTTTCTTGTTTTGGCTTAGTTTTTGATCCATAAGAAGACCATTTTTGTTTTGTGTTGGCTAAGAATGCAACATTGCTTGTAACTTGCCGATTCTTCAACCACATCTCCTCTTCTAAAAGCATCCCACAAAACTCTTCAAATGTAAGGGGTGTTAGTCTTACCTGACTATTTATGGCTCTTACTAATCCATCATACTTTGTTGAAGAATATACACACAACTTCAAGCCAACTATTCTAGTGTTATAAAACACCAACAACAGCCAATTGATCTTATAGATATTTTATTCATTTAATAAAATCTTTAGCCTTTTTCAAACTGAGAATGCTTTTCATTTGCAAATTGGTTTTCTAGATTGTTTATTATAGTTTGGTTCTTGGTCATATTGATAAGCCAATATGCCCAAAGCCTCATGTGTTTTAATAGGATATTGAACTAAAACAAGGATAGAATCATCTACACATGTGACAATTGCACATAATGCATCAACATTCCACCTCTTCCAAGCTTACAAATGATCTAGATCTCATTGAATCATCAATCTTGAAGCTTTCTCAATCTTCAAATCATATAGGCTCTAGATCAAATCCCCTATGTGAAGTATTTCAGTGATGATTCGCCACAATGTGTTATTCTAGGTGCCGCACATGGTACTCTACACAAAGGCTGCAACTATATAGTATCTATTGATCTCTCTAAGAGAGTTATCACAACGATTCAAGTACTTTAGTAGATATAAATCTTAAAGGAATAGCAATCTCACTCCATATATTTTCCTTTATGAATGCACAAGCCCAACATAGAATGTAGCATGTGCGATCCTTGAGTCCCCCTTTACGAACTAATAATAAGGCCATATGCCCACAGTAACCCCACAATTAGGATGGAAATACAGGAGAAGTCTGCCACAAGAATTCAAATAGGCGCCATAATATCAGGGAGGTGAGGAATCAATGTATCCTTGTGGGAGGTTAGAGTTAACTTGTTTTGTTGCTATCAGATATGTGATCTTGTGTGATCATTCAAATTGTCAAGGATTATATCGTTTGGAATGAGAACAAGCTCTGAGAAGATCACTATTTTGATGAATTGATGGCAAAGAAGTAAGATGAGGTGAGATCTCACTTCACAATGGATGTACTACAAAATGATCTCTCAATCTCAAGATTACACGTGGGTCTTTTAGATCCTCTTTTTATAGTTGAACTTGGAGCCAAAGTTTTAATTCAAATTCAAACTTCTACCTAAAAGGTGAATGCTAACATATAGGATAGATTCTTTTATTGCTCAACAACCAAGTGATATGAGATTTAGAGCTTCTTATCGCCTCGTGGGTGTAATCCACTTTAAAAAGGATAAATGTGAAGTACCTTTAGAAGAGGGTGATCATATGAAGCCTTTCGTAGGTTATGCCAATAACTTAAACATAAGCTAGTTAAAGAGCTCCCCATCAAGCCTAACATTCTTGGTCTTCATTGCTTCTTGATTACTTGTAAATCAATCATCAATTTGAACTTGTTCATATTTGTTCCATCCAATGCCTTTGTGAGTATATCTGCACATTGCAGATGAGTTGATACATAGGATAGTTGAAATTCCTCCTAAGAAACTTCTCCCTTACAAAATGCTAGTGCACTTCAATGTGCTTAGTCCTAGCATGATATACAAGATTAGTAGCGAAATGAAGTGAGCTAGTATTGTATGCAAAGATTATTTGAGTGTATGAATGTATCTCCAAATCCGCATATAGTTGCTTAAGCCACATAGCTTCCTGAGATGCATTTGCCAAACCTCTATATTTTGCTTCTATGGAAGATAAGGCCATAGTTGTTTGCTTCTTGGAAGACAAAGATATAAGCTTTGAACTTGCAGAGGATAGGTAGCTTGAAGTTCTCACCTATTTATGGAGCCATCTGAGTTCTTCTTGATTTTGTATATCCACCTTGAACCAATTAACTTCATGTATGGCTTCTTGGGAGGTAGATTCCAAGTGTGATTGTCCTCTAATGCTTCTACATCTTCGTGCATAGCTTCTCTCTATTCTTTCTTCTTCCTAGTCTCTTCAAATGAAGAAGGCTCTTTTTCCATAGAGTATTTAGAGATATACACAGAGTGCTTTGGGACTAAAGATGTATCATATCCATACCTTATGGGCTTCTTACTTTCTCTTTGTGATCTCCTTAATGCTTTACTTGAAGACTCTAGTATGTCTTCTAGTTGCTTGAGCTTGATCTTGCCTCTTGAATTCCAAGACTTGAAGTCAATCTGCTCTTGATCTTCTGAGTTGATATCTTCTGTCAATGGTTGATCTTCTTGTGTGAGGGTGGGAAAATCCTTTTCCAAATCATATGGTAACTTGACTTTTCTGAAATCATCATCAACCAATGAGTTATTTTCATCAAACACTACATCCATACTAACCAAAAATCCTTGTTAGTGGGATTGTATAGTCTATACCCCTTTTTATTTCTAATCATACCCAAGAAATATACATTTCTTAGCTTTAGGGTCAAGCTTTCCTTTGATTTGTGAGGGGATGTGTGCATAAGCAATGCACACAAATATTTTGCAATGGTCCAATGAGGCTCTTCTACCATTCCATGCATCAAGGGTGTCATATCATCCAATGATTTGGATGGGAGTCTATTTACCAAGTAGGTGATTATGGAAACAACCTCTGCCCATAGATAGTTACGGAACTTCTCCTCATTTATCATAGACCTAGCAACGTTACCAATTAACATGTTCCTTCTCTCCCCCACTCCCTTGAAGTCAAGAGTATATCTTGTTCTTACTTCCTTCTTTATGCCTCTGTCTTGTAGAAATGAATCAAGCTCCTTTTAAAAATACTCACCACCTCCATCATATCTTATCCTCTTCAAGCTCTTTCCTATTTGGTTTTCAACTAGTGCCAAGTACTTCTTGAAACATCTAAATACCTCATCCTTATGTTTCATGAAATAAAGAATTGTCCATCTACTGTAATCATCAATAAATGACACATAGTACCTTGAACCTCAGATGGAAGGATCTTTGCTGGGTCCCCAAACATTAGTGTGTACAAGCTTCGAATAGTCTTCATGAATGTATCCTTGCCTATTGAATGGTTGCCTATGAGCTTTGCCAAATTGGCATGCTCCACATTTGTATATAATATGTTACTTGGTCACACTCGGAATGCCAAGCACACTTTGATCCCTGCACATTTGCTTCCGAGCTCTTTCTCCTATGTTTCCTAGCCTTCTATGCCATATTTCTGACTCAGATAAGGTTTAATGTCTTTAAGGGAATAGTGCTATGTTACTTGTGTCTTCAATTTCAAATATGAATAATCTACCTGCCTTCTCACCTATGCAAATCCTTTTGAACCCTTGTTGGGAGTCTTCCACATATGCTTCATGCATAGTGAATCTAACCTATACACCTTTCCCAACAATCTTCCAAATACTAAATAGGTTTTCGGTTATAGTTGGCACATAGAGAACTTTACTCAAAAGGTTCATGCTACCATCAAATGTTTCAACATTTCCAATGTGCTTGAATGAGTGTTTAGTATCATCACCTGTTTGTACTTAATGCTTCCCTTTAGGTTCTTCAAGATCAGATAATAGAGCTACATTTCCACCCACATGACTGGGAGAACCTAAATCAATGTAGAAAATATGCTCATCATCTTTACCTTGATTTGATGTCATGTTCATGATTAGTAATGAGTCTTATTGGTCTTCATTATAGTTGTTGTAGTCCCTTCTTCCTTTAAAGCCTCCTTGATAATTATTGTTATAGGCTTGATTGTAGTTATGGTTTTAGTTGCCTCCACCAATGTTGTATCTACCTCTTGATTGCCCATAGCTACCTCCATGGAGGCCTCTTCCCCTTTGATTCCTTGTATTCTTGAAACATTCTTCTATGGTTTGGTTGGGAAGACCAGAAATGTTGCAAGGTGAGTTGTTGTAGGGTCTCCCGCTACCTTGCTTTCCTCTACTCCTTCCTCTAGAAGGTCTTCATCTTCCTCCATAATTAGCTTGAGGGGTACTAGCCTCTTGTTGACTCTTCTGACTTTTACCTTTATCCTTAGCTTTCTTCTTATCTGTATAAAGGGCAGAAGATTGGTTACCTCTTGGATTGTCGCCATTTCTATTGATCTTTTTCTGGTGAGTGAAGAGTTGCCCCATCAAGGTGTTGAGGTTAGGTATTTGCAAGTCCATGTAGAGATGAATTGCCATGGGGAAGGACTCACACTTTTCATCATCCTTGATTCCATTAATGATCTGCCTCACTATGTGTTCCTCTTCTATCTCGTCTCCAATGCTTACAAGCTGATCAGCCACATCTTTCATCACGGTTATATAATCAGCCACTCCTTGCTTTGGTTGCTTCTTTTAGGGATGTAAATTTGATCCATAACTGATATTTCCTAGCTCTTGTGTTTGAGGAGAAATGATGAGAGTACTTCCCAAGTCTCTTGGGAGGTCTTGAAATTCCTAACATGTGGTAACAAGAAATCAGAGATTGAGTATAGTAGATATGACCTAGAAAGAGAATCCTTTGCACACCATGTGGTCAAGTTCTCTTGCTCTTCCCTTGTAGGTTGATGCTTTCTCCTAAATATTGACATCTCTTTATCTCCTAAAATGTATCCATATAAACTTCTCCCTTGAATGTAGGCTTGCATCCTTAGTGATCATGCTCACTAGTTGTTCCTATCCAATTTGTCAATGAAGGATGGAACTCCATCTCCCATCTTGATTGTTGTTGCTCTCATACCACTATTTGAGGAGATGGTGGATAGTCACAAGAGATGCTGTCATGTAGCTAGATCCTACTTCACACCTGCTAAGAATGATAGCAAGAGAGTTTCATGAGCCTCTTTATCTTGCTAATGAACACAAATAACCATATATATTTCTTAGCAGATGATCCAACAATCAATGGATCAAAACAGACATGTTGAAGTTCATGCAAGAACAAAAAACGTCTTATTTTTGTTCGTACACATGTTTAGTGTTTTGCACAATTCTTTGAGCATAGTAGCAATTGACTTAATTTATTTTGGGGAACTCTAATTAAATTAGTAAGCTAACAATATGAGTTAATTCATAAAAAATGATGGACTACATGCAGAGAAGGAAGTTTGGCAAGTCATAGCTCCATCCCGACATTCACGGGCTGGAACTATCATTAGATGAGTGAGCAAAGATATGCTAGTCTCTGATGATCCCGCGAAGCAATGCTAACGAATCTTTGTACGATTGTAATAGGTAGAATGCTCATTCTATCATGCTTTAAATTATTGCAAATGATCAACTACACACTGAGAAAAAGTTTTGAAAGGATCACTATTCTGATGAATTTATGATAGAGAAGTAAGATGAGAATGTAATGATTATATATGTATTAAAACATGCAAAAATACAATCTCATTGGCAATCAAACATTGTTCAGTGTGTGAGAAATGAATGATCTATAAGGTGAGCTCTCACTTCACAATGGATGTACTACAAAATGATCTCTCAACTTGGAGATTACACGTGGGTCTTCTAGATCCTCTTCTTATAGTTGAACTTGGAGTGATAGTTTGAATTCAGATTCAAACTTCTACCTAAAAGGTGAATGCTAACATACAGGATAGACTCTCTCATTGTTCAACAACCAAGTGATGCGTGATTTAGAGCTTCGTAACTCCTCGTGGGTGTAATCCATGTTTACAAGGATAAATGTGAAGTACTTTTACAATAGGTTGATCATATGAAGCCTTTCATAGGTTATGGCAATAAGTTAAACATAATCTAGTTAACCAAGTATGTGGGCTTTGGTTGAGTTGCACTGACATTCTTAACATCTATGTTAGGCATGTTATCATCCATAGATAGCTTGTGATTTACCTTCATAAGTTGCCTAGTTAGTTTGCAATCCATCATTCTAAATGCCTTAAGAATATCTTTAGTATACTTTTGTTGTGAGATGAAAATGCCATCCTTATTTTTCCATACTTCAATTCTAAGACAAAAATGGAGTAGAACTAAGCCTTAGTCAGTTTCCAAGTTGATCCGAGTTTGATTGATGAGTTCTTGATGAACTCCTATAATGATGAGCTCATCTACATATACAATGACAACAACTAGCTTGCAATATCGTTTCATTACATTCATGTAAGCATCAGAAGTACTTCTTTTATTTTTGAAAAAATTACATATCCATTGGTACCAAGCCTGTGGTGCTTGTTTAAGGCCATACAAAGCTTTCTTCAAATTGAAAACTTTATTTTATCAATTGGGCACATCAAAACCAAGTTGTTAAGATACATATACCTCCTCCTTGAGGTGATCATTCAAAAATGAGAATTTGAAATTCATCTAAAAAAAAAAACAGACCCAAGTACGATATCAATCCAAAACATTCAACTTTTGAAAAAGCCTGTGCAACTAATCTTGCCTCATGCTTTTCTAATGTGCCTTCTGCTATATACGTAGCTATCCAAATCCATTTAGTACCTATTACCTTCTTCTTTAGAGAAAGTCCACCAGATCCCATGTATCATTTTTTAGTATACTATCATACTTAGACCGCATTCCCACTCTCCAACCTAGATCATCAAGAATTTTTCAATGGTGTTAGGTTGCTTTATAGAGCCCATCATATGTGCCATTAGGGCCATGCCGACAATGTGTTTTGAGGCTCTTCTTTGCTCTTGTATTCTATTTGATCTATGTTATCCATCCGAGGAAGATTCTAGTATGTCTAAGTGTGGATTGCGATCATAGAAGAGTTTTTGTGCCCACTTCTATAGTGGCTTACATTATGCTACTAGAACTCATTAGCATATTTCTAAGGAAATTTCACTATTAGATGTTTCCTTGATCTCAGCTTTATTCTCTCTTTTGATAGGCACAAGGTGAGATATTTCTCTGTTTGATGAGATATAGATTCACCTTTATCTTCTACTATGTATGGGCATTCATCAAAAACCACATCTCCACTAACAAAAGTCTTCCTTGCTTCAGGATCCGAGAAGCTATATGCTTTATACTCTTCACTCTATCATAAAAGACACACTTTTTGGTTTTTGAATCCAACTTTGTTCTTGTTGAATACGGAATATGTGCTCAGAAACAACCAAAAATTTCAAAATTCAAAATTAAAGTCCTTTTAGGAGAATATTCTTTCTGAGGAGTTATCCCCTTTAAGATTTCCTGTAGTTTCGATTGAGAATATAGAATTTTGTAATGACAACTTCTGCTAAGAATGAATCTGGCATGCCTTGAGCTTTTAACATACAATGAGACTTTTCAACTATTGTCCTATTCCTATGCTCAACAATGCCATTTCGATGAGATGATGTATGAGGTGTGTGAGTTTTCCTTTTCAAACTATGCTTCTTATAGTAGTTATTGAATTTTGTTGATAAGAATTCACCTCCTCTATCATTTCTCAATTTCTTCAATTTCATTCGTGATTCATTTTCCACATACTTATGACATGTTTTAGTTTTTTTGAAAAGCATCACCCTCCTCTCAAATGAAATAAACCCACATATTTCTACTATAATCATTTGCTAGTAGCAAAAAGTAGAAAGATCCTCCTTAACATTTTATTTGAGGGATCAGCATGTACAAACTCTAGAGGAGCTTGAACTCGATTGCTAATGTCTCATGAAAGTTCGTTCCGTTGTTGCTTGCCCATCATGCAAGCTTCACAAGGTTCCTACAACTCTAAAAATGCACACAGATGAGCAACCATCCTTGTTCTTTGCATTCGCTTCTAAACAAAAAGTCCAGATTCCCAAATTGTTGGTGCCATAACATGCTTACATCTTTATATTTGTACTAGTTAAGGCACTTAAATCATGCATGTTATCATGTTTTATGCCTTTTCTTACTACATTACTTGATAAATCCATGATTTCTTCACCACTCTTATTGAGGTGAACTTTGAATCCACTATTTTGTATTGCACAAATTGATAAACAATTTCTTTTAAGTGTACGTACATAGCCATAGTCAAATAACTTCTTCTCAACACGTCAAGAATCGATAAAAGAGATGGTTCAAGTTCCTTTAGTTGGACACTCGAAATCATTTCCCATCAATGGGTTGATGGATTCCCATAAATGCACTATGAAAATATACAAATCCTTTTTGTTGATCATATGGGAAGAAGTTCCACTATATAAAATCCATGGTTCATCAACATGAGCTTGAGCAGATAAGCATACATCTTCAATAGCTACCCATAGTTCTAGCTCAGAGTTGTTTGTAGACTCTTTGTTCTTCCAAGATGATTTTATAGTCCCATTTCATTTATGAACTTGCTTCTTTCTGCAATCCTTGATGGCATGACCTTTCTTTTCACAATAGAAGCAACTTCTTGTGAACCTTTTCTTGTTTTGACTTTTCTTTTTAATCCATTAGAAGACCCTTTTCGTTTTGTGTTGGCTAAGAATGCAACATTGCTTGTAACTTGCTGATTCTTCTACCATATCTCGTCTTCTAAGAGGATCGCACAAAACTCTTCAAATGTAAGGGAAGTTAGTCTTACCTGACTTCTAATGGCTCTTACTAATCCATCATAATTTATTGAAGAATATGCATGCACCTTCAAGCCAGCTGTTCTGGTGTTATAAAACACCAATTACAACCAATTGATCTTATAGCTATTTTATTCGTTTAATAAAATCTTTAGCCTTGTTCATAATGAGAATGCTTTTCATTTGCCAATTGGTTTTCTAGATTGTATGTTATAGTTTGGTTCATGGTCATAGTGACAAGCCAATATGCCCGAAGCCTCATGTGCTTTAATAGTATGTTGAACTAAAGTATGGATAGAATCACTTACACTCGTGACAATTGCACATTATGCATCAACATTCCACCTCTTCCAAACTTTCAAAAGATCTAGATCTAATTGAATAATCAATATTGAAGCTTTTTGGATCTTCAAATCATATAGGCTCTAGATCCAATCCCCTTTGTGAAGTATTTCAATGATGATGCACCAACAATGTGTTCTCCTTCTAGAGATCTTCAGGACAATATCCTTGAACTAGTAAAGTGAGCTCTATGTGCCACTCATGGTACTCTGAACAAAGGCTGCAGAATACATAGAAAACACACTACACAAGGAACAGGAACATAGACTTCTTATTGTTACAAATGCAGTCAAACATATCATTTATGGTTGACCAAGCAACTATATGTTTTATTTAAGAACGTATACACATGGTCCCATAATAGTGTCAAGTAAGTTGTAGGTAGTCCAAACCTACATAAATTTTGAACTTCGAGAGCATATAGTAGGTTCCATCCAACTTCCCTTCAATGAATATAGCTAGACAAAATCCAGTAGGTGGAGTGACAAACTCCAATAGGTGTAGCATTAACATTAACTCGAGCACGAAAACAAGTGTGTGACGATGAATCCTTCATGTAATCACTTGAATAATCTAATGATATTCCAGTGTCATAATAGGCTGAAATAGTGAGTCTTCTCAAGCTATTAGAACCTTGAGGCTCGGATACCATTTAAGACATTAATTATGCAGTATATCACATGAGTAGTAGTAGTGAAGATAACAAATATAGTAGATTCTCAAACATTTTCTACTAACAAGTACAAAGATGATGACATTCTCCTCCCATGCGCTCTGAAAGTAG
The DNA here is from genome assembly GCA_020310875.1 of Ceratopteris richardii. Lineage (NCBI taxonomy): Eukaryota > Viridiplantae > Streptophyta > Polypodiopsida > Polypodiales > Pteridaceae > Ceratopteris > Ceratopteris richardii. The sequence continues at coordinate 93,777,343 of CM035422.1, forward strand.
AGCTTAAATGGTGATCTAGAAAAATCAAGACATGGAGTTACAAGGAACATCTATGTTTACTTGCTCGATGTTTGGGGTAGTGTAGAGGTCATGCATATATAGGGTAATGGGTGTCCTTTCAGAGATGGCTATACATAGGTTGTAGAACATGGGCGGCCACCACTCGCGTAGTTCCCATACAGAGCCTAGGTCGATTCAACTGGCCTAACAAATATATATGACTTCTTAGTTTGTTAGAAAATATTCCATGGAATACCCTTTTGATATTTATTTGCCCCCCTGAACCCCTAAGCCAGGGGGTTTGCTAGTCCCCTTAGACCCCCAAATGGGGTTGCTCCATCTTGATGTGGACCCCACAATAGGGCACCCTAGTAACTCGCTTTCCTTACAATACATTACATTGTCCAATTAGACCTTCATCTAACATGCAAGTTTCGATTCCCATCAATAGGGTAATGCATGTTTGACTTCTCCTCATAATGGGGGCCTTATAAATAATACATATAATCATGAGGGTTAGATATTGATCATATACTAACAATCCCAATAGTGCAATATTTCCCATAGATCTTTTGTTTTGAATCACTACATTTTTTCTTGGCATCGTTTAGTTCTTATCTTGCTTAATGCCATCTAAGAAGAAATTGTTTTTAGGTTATTTCTCTCTCAAGGAGATTCTAGTGGGGTTGGGACTACGAGAATTCCAAAATCCCTAAAGTTTCTTGGAAAATATGTTGTATGAAAAAAGAAGAGGGTGGTCTTGGTATTCTCTATCCTCTGAAAATGGCTAAGAACATAGCAACCAAATGGATTCTAAGATCCACGAACGCATTTGATGTTTGGGCTTTTTTGATAAAAAAGAAATGGTGCAAAGTTATGTTTGTATGAGTGCAGACACCTCTTTCTTAAGTGCAAGTATGCTCAACAATTTTAGAAAATCCTTGACAATAGTCTCACTTGGGATATAAAGAGACCTTGATTGGTGTTATTCAAAGAATGGATCTCGCCTTGTGGTAAGTTTGGAGATCCACTATTCTTTGGTACATTTGGAACACCAAAAACTAGAAGATCTCTAAGAGTGATCATAAGAATTATGTGTTGCTATGCAAAAGAGAGTTGATCAAGCTCTCAGGGAGTAGTGTGTAGGCCATTAGAGATGTTGAAGAAAAACTAGTTCCTTAGATTTGGAGCCAAACTAGCTTAAACAAGTGGAGGCTGAGATTATTATCTTTTTACTCGAGTGAAAGATCTTTTATGATTTTTTGTGTATACTAATGTATATGCTCCCTTTTCATGTAATGATTTTTCTTGACTATTGTTCTTCCAGGAATGGGATGATCTTGTAATACTTATTTACAAAGCCATGGACGTGCCCCTTATACATCCGAAAACACTTGTTATCAATACATATTCTATTTATTTCTATTGCTCTCATAGAAAGAGAAAAATGGTTCTTCCTTCAAACATCCATTGCAACTTAAGCAAGGAAGGAAGATGGGAACTCCTCTATTTAGCTTCAAACTTGCATAGAGAGGCCTTTTATGCACTTGGGGCCAATCCTACAATGCGAAAGAAAAAATATAAATGTTAAAGGCTCTTCTTTGCTCCTGTATTCTCTTTGATCTATGTTATCCATCCGAGGATGATTCTAGTACTTCTAAGTGTGGATTGGGATCATAGAAGAGTTTTTGTGCCCACTTCTATAGTGGCTTACATTGTGCTACTACAACTCATTGGCATTTTACTAAGGAAATTTCACTATTAGAAGTTTCCATCCAACTTCCCTTCAATGAATATAGCTAGACGAAATCCAATAGGGGGAGTGACAAATTCGAATAGGTTTAGCATTAACATTAACTCGAGCACGAAAACAAGTGTGTGACGATGAATCCATCATGTAATCACTTGAATAACCTAATGATATTACAGTGTCATAGTAGGCTGAAATAGTGAGTCTTCTCAAGCTATTAGAACCTTAAGGCTCTGATACAATTTAAGACATTAATTATGCAATATATCACATGAGTAGTAGTAGTGAAGATAACAAATATAGTAGATTCTCATACATCTTCTACTAACAACAAGTACAAAGATGATGGCATTCTCCTCCCATGCGCTCTCGAAATAGAGCTTAAATGATGATCGAGAAAAATCTAGACATGGAGTTACAAGGAACATCTGTGTTTACTTGCTCGATACTTGGCATAGTGTAGAGGTCATGCATATATAGGGTAATGGGTGGCCTTTCAGAGATGGCTATACATGGGTGGTAGAACATGGGCAGCCACCACTTGTGTAGTTCCGATATGGAGCCTAGGTCTATTCAACTAGCCTAACAAATATAAATGACTTCTTAGTTTGTTAGAAAATATTCCATGGAATACTGTTTTGATTTTCATTGGCCCTCGGGAACCCCTAAGCCAGGGGGTTTGCTAGTCCCCTTAGACCCCCAAATGGGGTTGCTCCATCTTGACATGGACCCCACAATTGGGCACACTAGTAACTTGCTTCCCTTACAATACATTACATTGTCCAATTTGACCTTCATCTAACATGCAAGTTCCGATTCCCATCAATTGGGTAATACATGTTTGACTTCTCCTCATAATGGGGGCCTTACAAATAATACATATAATCCTGAGGGTTAGATATTGATCATATACTAACACTCTCTATAGTGCAATATTTCCCATATATCTTTTGTTTTGAATCACTACATTTTTTCTTGGCATCGTTTAGTTCTTATCTTGCTTAATGCCATCTTAGAAGAAATTGTTGTAGGTTATTTCTCTCTCTAGGAGATTCTAGTGGGGTTGGGACTACGAGAAATCCAAAATCCCTAAAGTTTCTTGGAAAATATGTTGTATGAAAAAAGAATAAGTTGGCCTTGGTATTCTCTATCCTCTTAAAATGGCTAAGAACTTAGCAACCAAATGGATTCTAAGATCCACCAACACATCTGATGTTTGGGCTTGTTTGATAAAAAGAAATGGTGCAAAATTATGTTTGTATGACTGCACACACCTCTTTCTTAAGTGCAAGCATGCTCAACAATGTCATAAAATCCTTGACAATAAGTGCAACATTGCTAGGATCTCTCAATTGGGAGATAAAGAGAACTTGATTGGTGTTATTCAAAGAATGGACCTTGCCTTGTGGTAAGTTGGAGATCCACTATTCTTTGGTACATTTGGAACACCAAAAACTAGAAGATCTCTAAGAGTGATCATAAGAACTATGTGTTGCTATGCAAAAGAGAGTTGATCAAGCTCTCAGGGAGTAGTGTGTAGGCCATTAGAGATGTTGAAGAAAAACTAGTTCCTTAGATTTGGAGCCAAATTATCTTAAAAAAGTGGAGGCTGAGATTATAATCTGTTTACTCCAGTGAAAGATGTTTTATGCTTTTTTGTGTATACTAATGTATATGCTCCATTTTCATGTAATGATTTGTCTTTACTATTGTTCTTCCAGGAATGGGATTATCTTGTAATACTTAATTACAGAGCGATGGATGTGCCCCCTATACATCCCATAACACTTGTTATCAATACATCTTTTATTTATTTCTATTGCTCTCATAGAAAGAAAAGAATGTTTCTTCCTTGAAACCTCCATTGCAACTCAATCAAGGAAGGAAGATGGGAACTCCTCTATTTAGCTTCATACTTGCATAGAGAGGCCTCTCATGCACTTGGGGCCAATCCTACATTGCGAAAGAAAAAATATAAATGTTACAAAGCTTTTGCTTGTAGGCGTTTTCATTTCTACCACCGAATGTGAACTAGAGGTGAGCATTTTCTTTGTGGGATGTCGAGCAAATAGAACATAAAATGACATTAGAACAACATATCCCTGGAAACTCCACTCATGTTCCTAGAATATCAAACCTATCCATGATAGGTTGGATGGTTGGGCTTTTCGTTTCTTGAATCTCATTCAAAGGTTCAACTCTTTGTTGTAGTGGCGTAAGGTTGAACTCTTTCTTCTAGTGTTCAATATTCCGAGGCTGGTTGTAATGCCTTCAGTCAATCTAAACAAGTGTTATGTGTTTTGCTTTGGGTAATTCTTTCTTGCTGTCATCTTTTGGGAACTCTAAGATTTTGAGCAAATACAAAGGGGCCTTATCCGTACTATGCCCCTTCAGTTGTAGAGTTGCTTTTTCAAATAATTCAAGCAAACAGAGATTAGGCATCTGCCGGGCTTCCTCTTAAAAACGAAAGAAAACGGAGATTAGGCTTCTCTCAACCTTGTTCTTTAAAACAAAAGAAGAAATTGCTCTTTAATTAATGCAAGAACAGGGGATTTCGGTTCCACCGCACTTCCTGTAAAGAGAAAAAAAAAACAACCAGATCTGTTATTCCATGAGTCATGTGCTATTCCACGCCGTTGATGAATTAACGATATCGACCATTGCTTTTCCAAAAAAAAAAAACCTTGAAAATACAAAGACGCCATTGGAATTAAACAACTGAAAGCTTTACAGAGATGGAGGTTCAGGAGAAAATCGGGAGAAGATAACTGAGCTCCATAGAGTTTTCTCTTTACGTTGTTTAAGTAATTCAAGAAAATCCAAGTGTCGTGGCAGATACGTACATATGTTTAGGCGTACAACCTATATCAAACATTACTTGTGAGAGACGTGGGCACTGCTGAAGGTCTCAGAGCTCAAGACAGTGGCCCATTGTACAGAGCATGTCTTGAAATTGCATTCGAGCAATATAAGGATTACGTATTTCCTAGTATTCGGTGTTTGTGAAATACATATCAAACATTGCTCGTGAGAGACGTGGGCACTGCTGAAGGCCTCAGAGCTCAAGACAGTGGCCCATTGTACAAAGCATGTCTTGAAATTGCATTCGAGCAATATAAGGATTACGTATTTCCTAGTATTCGGTCTCTGTGAAATACATATCTAGCGGCGGGTTGCTTGCAGGAAAGTGAATGGCGACCTCAGCCTGCTGGATGTGAATCTCATTTTTGTATATACATCATTTGATTTGCATCCACATATTAAGCATTTTATGTTATCGCTGCGCTGTAGTATACGACAGCACTTAGAACTGCTCGCCACTGAATGTCTGGCCGAAGCGCCAGTCGGTAGGTGCAACGTCGTAGGAGGTGACACTGCGGCCGTCGCTGGTGGTCACTTGGAACGAAAGGCTGTGACCATCCAATAAGGCATTGCTCTGCCAGTTCTGTCCCCAGTTTCTGGTCAGGGGCTTCCATCTTGTGCGGGATCCCTTTACCGAGACGGAACGGATATCTCCGGCTCCAGCCACGTTGGTTACAAGCACCAGATTGAAGTACAAGTGCCCATTGATTGTGAAGTGAAATCCGCCCTGTTTCTGGCAAGAAACTCGTCTGTACTCCACAGGCACAATGCCCGCTTTGTAGATGCCAATTCTTTCGTACGCCGGCTGTGCCATGTCAAAGTGCTGCAGAGGAGGGTTGCACCACCCACCTGCGTTGCTGGGTAGAGCGTTGTTTGGAGGACAAAAGTTTATGGCCGTGATCACAACAGAACTTTCAGAAATGCACCACTGCTGATCAGACGAGGAATCACATCGAATCTCGAAGCACGCGCCAGAGCTTAGTCCGCCGTTGAAGAGAGCAGTGCTCAGGGCAGCGGTGCTCGTTCCGTAACCAGAAGAGTAGAGATTTCCATAGCCACAAGTGCAACCTGTACGTCCAATCAGAGTTTAAGAAAGTGAATCAAAGCGCATGGAGGCAACTGCTACATTCACACCTCAAGTTATCAAACTTACCCATGGTTCCGGAAGCGTCGCTCCCACCATAGAATGTAGCGTGCGCGCTGCTCCAGCCGCCCTCTTGCAAGCCAGTACTAAGGCTGTAGGCCGGCATCATCCCAAGAATAAGGATGGAGAGACATGAGAGGAATGCAACAGGAATGTACACAGGCTCCATAATAACAACGAGGTTTGCTTATTGGCTTCTGGCCATATCGTTCACGCATACAGTGATCCCAAGCATATGGGGTGCAATAAACAACCCCGAAAACTTCATTCAACTTGTCATAGTACAACCATCAGTCAATCAATCCGACCATGAGCTAGCGAGAATTACGGACATGCTGGAGGCACATCATTGTCGTTGACAACTATAACTACCAGTGTAGAAGCAAGGCATCCACCACGGCCCACCATTCTGATGGAGGTCTATATGAAATGTTTTGGGTCCACGGCCGACATTGCACTACGTAGTGGACCCAACATTGCGGGGCTGTCTCATCGAGCTCAACCCCGCAAGCCGCAAGCCACCTTTTACACTTGAAAAACCCGAAATCCATCAGTTCACCACTCGGAGGGCCGCATCAAAGTTGCGTGGATTAGATCTCGTGCCAAGAAATGAACATTTTGATTTAATACAACCCCGTTTCAAGTATTCTAAGCTATATACGTCTTTGTGCGTCCTCAATGAAGCCAAGATCTAGATATTTGACACTTCAGTACATATAGAATCAGAAAATTGTTACAGCTGATACTCATGCTCAAGAGAAGCCGCCTTATGGTGTCGAGGGCCTAAATTTTGCGCCAAACCCCAAGCGACACAAAAGGAACCATCTAGCAAGGGCAAACAAAGTATTTATTCGTATATGTCTTTCTACTAGTTCAAGGGTTTCGTTTAATAGGCACAGCATCATTGAGAATTTCTTATTCAGTTAGTCTTACAGTCATGCTATTCATGCACAGAAGCAAACACATATTAATTATATTCCTTAACATTCAATGTCATGAAACGTCATGAAATTTAGTGTCATAGCAAAAATCTCACTCACTCATTATTCACCATTGTCGGAGGTTATCAACCTGATCAAATACGCATGGGTGCATAATACGTACATTAGTACATCCACATATGTTAAAATGCGTATGTTTATAAATACATACACACGTGATCATGGACAGACGCATAGGCATACATGTTCGAATACAGCAACAACACAATTTACACGGTCATATATAACACACATATGTACATGAACGGATAATTGTCATACACACAAGGAGATGTACATGCGTTAATATATGCATAGATGAAGAAAAGCATACACTAAAATATGCCTACATACAGTACGGACACACACATACATACATGTTGAAATTCAAGCTTGAACCTTAGTCATAAATGGACCATTGGATGGATACGATTTGGAGCTACATGGCACAAGTCTTTAAGGACAAAAATGTAACATCAATTCTGAATTTAAACTCCCCTTCACAAAAGGCATGTTTTGAATCACACTTATGTGTGATTAAAAGCCTATAATTTTAGAAAAGTGATTGCTAACTTGTAAGAAACGTTTCAACTCTATATCTACACAAAGAGCATCGAGTGAATAAGCTAGTAGATGCCTTGTCTAGCAAGCCATGTGCATGCTTGAGATTTCACTCATCTCTGAGAAGCTATATCTAGATCACACATTTTTGTGTGTGACACATTTAGCTATGTTGAGTTCTTCCCAAGGTTTCCTTATCATTTCTCATTCATTTCTTGTAATCTTTGGCTTTTAAGAACCTAATCAAATCTTCTAAAGCTTTCTCAAACTTCATCTTGAATCTCTGAATATTATGAGAGGACTAGCTCCAAAACTAAGTAGGTTACTTGTGGAGGCTATACCTTGTCTATCTTAGAGGCATTGGGTCTCAAAATAGGAGTAACCAAATACAAGATGATTAAGTCAAACAATGAACTAGAGGACATGAGGAAAACCCCTAGTAGCAACATAAATTATAACATTTTGAAAATCAAAGAGGTTTGTGATGTATTGGGTTCCATAGTTTGTCACATAGATGATGATGACCTAGTTGCATACACCTTGAATGGGCTTAGGGATGATGAGAAGTGGAAGGATTTCTATGTAGGTAAAGGTAGAAGAAGAGGAAGGAATGGAGGCAAATGAACATAGTAGCAAGGGAGAGGATTAAGTGGTGATTCTAATCATGAACAAAGAATCAAATATTCTTAATCAAGAGGAAGTGGCAAGTTTAGAGGTAGAGAAGGAAGATACAACAATAATAGAGACAACCCAATTCAGAAGGATTCTTCATTTGTGGCAAGTATGGCCACTACACAATAGAATGCTATCAAAAGGAGAAGATAAATTGACCCTATGAAGGCTAAGGTAATTATACATCAACTTAATTATGCGTCAAAGTTGCGTGGACTAGATCTCGTGCCAAGAAATGGACATGATGATGTTATTAAGGTTCATTACAACCCCGTTTCAAGTATTTAAAGGCATATTCATCTCGGAACTTCTCAATCAATCCGAGATCTAGATATTGGACACTCAGTACATGTAGAAATAAGAAGATTCATACATCTGATGCTCAGTCTCAAGAGAAGCCGCTTTATGGTCTCCCGGGATTAACATTTGCGCCGAACCCCAAGATACACAAAATGAGCCATGTAACGCGGGCAAAAAGCAAAAAATTCAAAATCCTTCATAGAATATTTCTTCTAGTTCTAAGGTTCGTTTAATAGGCAGAGAAACTTCTAAGCTTCGATGTTTTGCCTTACGAACAGGAGCATTATGACTTTCTTATTGAATTAGTCTTATATTGATGCTGTTCTACGCAACGGAATTACTTTTGAACTTGCTAACATTCAAACTCACAATCCTCATAAAATACTCACCATCCTCATAAAATACTCACAATCCTCATAAAATTTACTGCCAGATCAAAAAGATCACGCACTGATCATTCATCGTTGTAAGAGGTTATCAACCTAATGAAATATGCATGCGGGCATATTACGTACATTAATACATCCACAGAGACATACATATATGTAAAATTACATACGTTTAAACATATACATGGATACATACACACATACATAGATGGTCGTGCACAAACACATAGGGATAGATGTTCGAATACACGCAAGAACACACTTCAAACGGATATACCTATGTACTTGAATGGATCCTTGTTCTACACAAAAAGAGATGTACATGCGTTAACCTATGCAGGCATCCGTACATAAACACACACATACGTAAATGCATACATGGTCGTGCACAAACACATAGGGATAGATGTTCGAATACATGCAAGAACACACTTCAAACGGTTATAGCTATGTACTTGAATGGATCCTTGTTCTGCACAAAAAGAGATGTACATGCGTTAACCTATGCAGGCATGAATGAAAACGTAAACCTATACATGCATCCGTACACTAAGGCATGGACACACTTACGTACATAAACACACACATACGTAAATGCATACATGGTCGTGCACAAACACATAGGGATAGATGTTCGAATACATGCAAGAACACACTTCAAACGGTTATAGCTATGTACTTGAATGGATCCTTGTTCTACACACAAAGAGATGTACATGCGTTAACCTATGCACGCATGAATGAAATTTTAAACCTATACATGCATCCATACACTAAGGCATGGACACACGTACGTACATAAACACATACATAAACACACACATACGTAAATGCATAAATAGAAATATACATACATACAAACATAAATATAGATATACGTGCATGCATACAGATACATCTTTAGATAAATATAAATACCAGAAGATTAGTGATTCTCATCGCCACAAGCGCCACCCGAACGTTGAATCAGAGCAGAGAGTGCATGAAAGCTCATGGAAGCAAGTGCTACATTCACATCTCAAGTTGTCAAACTTACCCATGGTTTCCGGAAGCATTGCTTCCACCAAAGAATGTAGCATGTGCACTCCTCGAGCCACCCTCTTACGAGCCATTACTAAGGCCCTATGCGAACATTAACCAAACAAAAAATATTGAAATACATAAGAAGAATGCTTAAGATTTGTCAATCTCGTCAAACACACTTCTTGCAATGATGATGATCAGGTCATCAACCTAATTATAAATATACAAACATCGATTTCTTATAATCTTCACATGCAAAGAAGGATCTGCAACATTTGGTTTGTATCCTTAAGCTTCCAAATAGCGTAGAAATCCATGATTCCAAGCTCCACGTGCCTATTTAAAACTATATAATGCTTTCGTAAATTTTCAAACAAAATTTAGGTATTTTCCATGTTAATATTTTTTGGCTTAATCCATATAAACCTCTCCTTATAATGGACCATTCAAAATGCATTTTTAATATCAAGTTTAAATATATTACAAAATTTACTTGGTGCAACACTTACAGTAGTTTATATCGTTGATATTCTTGGAACTAGACTAATTGTCTCCTCATATTCATTTCCATATGTTTTCACAAAGCATTTTGCGACTAGTTTTGCCTTGTACCTAGAAATAAAACCAACAATATTTCTTTTAATACAAAATGTCTACTTTTTTTCCAAGTAACCCCATCATATTATCTCATGGCACAAGCCACCATGTCTTGTTCTCATACAATGGATCTATCTCTTCTTGCATCGCATCGGACCAATTTGCATCTTCAAAACATGTAGGTTACTATTCTTCAATAAGTTTTGAAATTAATGTTGAATGGGAGACACAATAAGATTGAATATACCTTTGTGTGGGCTTTCTTTCTCTTGAACTTCTTCTAAGTTCATATTTATGTTTTATCAATTAGATTTAGAACTTTGATGAATTCCTACTTTGTCACTTAATTGAACAAGCTTCGCATTACCTTTTCTTTTTCCCATTTAATGTAGGTGATAATCCTTCTTTAGCATGACCATCCTCAATTTCTTCTTGCATTTATTGTTGAGCCTAGACAATATGATTTGTATACCAAGATAGGAACTCATGAAAGCATACATGTCAACTACTAATCATTTCCTTCTAATTGGATCATAGTGCTTATATCCTTTCTCATTATTTTGGATTACCCATTAAAATGCTTTTCTATGCTTTCAACTCTAGTTTAGTTCTCAATGCATATCGAACCAAAGCAAAACAAACATTACCAAACACACATAAGTGATCAATAACATGTTTTCTATAATATCAAACCTCTAAAGAAGTTATATTATGTGTTGTAGAAGGCTGCATATGATTCATCAAATATACTATTATATTTACCGCTTTAGAACAAAACCTTGAGGGCATATGCTTTTCATTTAGGATTGCTCTAGCTATTTTTGCAATAATCCTATATCTCTTTCAGTCACTCAACTCTATTCATGACTATATATACAAGTGAGTTCTCTATTTACACCTTCATTCCAAAGAAAATCTGAAAGACAATAGTTACCCAATATAACACAGGAGAAGTAGTAGAGAAGATAACAGATATAGGAGAATCTGAACAATTTTTTACTAACAACAAATACAAAGATGATGGCGTTGTCCACCCATGCACTCTCAAGGTAGAGCTTAAATGTTGATCTAGACAACTCTAGATAGGGAGATACAAGGTAGAGGTATGCTAGATCAATTCGATGTCTCAGGTAGTGGAGAAGTCATGTATATATAGGATCATTGGTGGCCTTCCGTGGATGGCTATACATGGGCGGTAGAGCGTGAGCAGCCACCACTCATGTAATTGCCATACATGGGCAAGTACAAAGATGATGGCGTTGTCCACCCATGCACTCTCAAGGTAGAGCTTAAATGTTGATCTCGAAAACTCTAGATAGGGAGATACAAGGTAGAGGTATGCTAGATCAATTCGATGTCTCAGGTAGTGGAGAAGTCATGTATATATAGGATCATGAGTGGCCTTCCATGGATGGCTATACATGGGCGGTAGAGCGTGAGCAGCCACCGCCCATGTAATTGCCATACACGGCTTAGACCGGTTGAACTGACTTAACAAATATAAATGATTGCCCCCTCCACCACATGATAGAGCTTAATTCTTCCCTTTGGGTTCTTCAAGATCAGATAATAGAGCTACATTTCCAACCACATGATTGGGACAACCTAAATCAATGTAGAAAAGATGCTCATCATCTTAACCTTGATTGGATGTCATGTTCATGATGAGTAATGAGTCTTATTGGTCTTCATTATAGTTGTGGTATTTCCTTCTTCCTTTAAAGCCTCCTTGATAATTATTGTTGTAGTCTTGATTGTAGTTATGGTTGTATTTGCCTCCACCAATGTTGTATCTACCTCTTGATTGCCCATAGCTACCTCTGTGGAAGCCTCTTCCCCTTTGATTCCTTGTATTCTTGAAACATTCTTCTATGATGTGGTTGCGAAGACCACAAATGTTGCAAGGTGAGTTGTTGTAGGGTCTCCCGCTGCCTTGCTTTCCTTCTCTTCCCCTTCCTCTAGAACATCTTCCTCTTCCTCCATAATTATCTTGAGGGGTACTAGCCTCTTCTTGACTCTTCTGACTTTTAACTTTATCCTTAGCTTTCTTGTTATCTGTATAAAGGGCAGAAGATTGGTTACCTCTTGAATTTTCACCATTTCTGTTGAGCTTTTTCTCATGATTGGAGAGTTGCCCCATCAAGGTGTTGAGGTTAGGTATCTGCAAGTCCATGTAGAGATCAATTGCCATGGTGAAGGACTCCCACTTTTCATCATTCTTGATTCCATTAATGATCTGCCTCACTATGTGTTCTTCTTCTATCTCGTCTCCAATGCTTACAAGTTGATGAGCCACATATTTCATCATGGTTATATAATCATCCACTCCTTGCTTTGGTTGCTTCTTTAGGGTTGTAAATTTGATCCACAATTGATATTTCCTAGCTCTTGTGTTTGAGGAGAAATATGATGAGAGTACTTCCCAAGTCTCTTGGGAGGTCTTGAAATTCCTAACATGTGGTAACAAGAAATCAGAGATTGATTTTAGTAGATATGACCTTAAAAGAGCCTCCTTTGCACACCATGTGGTCAAGTTCTCTTGATCTTCCCTTGTAGGTTGATGCTTTCTCCTAAAGATTGGCACCTCTTTATCCCTTGAAGGTAGGCTTGCATCCTTAGTGATCATGCTGACTAGTTGTTCTTGTCCAATGTGTCAATGAAGGATGGAACTCCATCTACCATCTTGATTGTTGTTGTTCTCATACCACTATTGGAGGAGATGGTGGATAGTCAGAAGAGCTGAAGTGGTGTAGCTAGATCCTACTTCACACCTCCTAAGAATGATAGCAAGAGAGTGTCATGGGCCTCTTTATCTTGCTAATGAACACAAATAACCATATATATAATAGTGTTTTAGGTTTTTAGGATTAGGATTAGGGTTTTAGGGTTTTAAGATTTAAGAAAAAAAATCTGAATAAGTAAATAATATATAGATAATTATATAGATAAATAAATATAAAAAGTATTAGTGGTTTAAATAATTTAATTAAATATATATAATTAAATCTATATGATAAAATATATAAAAATAGGACTAATTAAGAAAAATCTAATTAAACATATATATATATATATATATATATATATATATATATATATATATATATATATATATATATATATATATATATATATATATATATATATATATATATATATATATATATATATATATATATATATATATATATATATATATATATATATAGGATAATTATATCGATAAATACATATAAAAAGTATTAGTGTTTTAAATAATTTAATTAAGTATATAAAAATAGGACTAATTAAGAAAAAGTTTGAATATATAAAGAAATATATATATAAAACAGGATTTTAGGTTTTTAGGATTATGATTAGGGTTTTAGGATCAGGGTTTTAGGTTTTTATGATTAGGATTAGGGTTTTAGGATTTTTGTGTTTAAGGAAAAAATTTGAATAAATAAATAAATATATATATAAAATAGGGTTTTAGGTTTTTTTAGGTGTTTAAGTATTTAGGTTTTAGTATTTCAGGTCTAAGTCTTAGGAGTAAGATTTTTAGGTTTAATAAAAAAACAAATGATCTAAAATGTCCATATTGTAGCGGATGGTTTCTTTGGATCCGGAGGAGAGAATGGCGTGTCCTTGTACTAAATGCAAGTATCAAATTTATCGGAAATGACGGATTTGTACTGCACATTTTAGAGAGTATGGATCCTTTGATAGGAGTCGACTAGAAAACCTATGCTACCATTCACATGGTCCATCAGGTGAGCAGATGGACCCAAACAACATTGCACCGCTAACCTCTCGTGGACAAAAGAGAACAAAGAAGGACTTAGACGTACAAGCAATTACTAATAGTATTACACAGAATGAACATATGGTAGAGATGCTCGAAGCATTTTATGATATGGATGAAGATCATGATGGTGGTGAAGATGTCGAGAGTTTGATGGACACAACAGAATTTCCACGATCAGAAGTCGATGAAGAATATGAAAACATGCAAAAATTAGTTGGTTTACCACTTTACAATGGAGCAAAGATATCTGTACTACGTGCCTCACTCGCAATGCTCAATCTGCAATCCATTTATGGATGGTCAGATAGTAGTGTCACCGAATTGTTCAAGTAAGTGGAGAACAAATTGACTTTCATTGTTGTATCAAAATAACATTATTTACTAATATCGTTTTAATTGCTTATGGCAGGCTTCTTAAAGATCAATTTTTTCCAGATGGCAACGACATGCCTCCAACACGTGGAGATGCAAAAAAACTTTTACAGTCCATTGGAATGGATTATACTAAAATTCATGCTTGTCCGAATGATTGCATTCTCTTTCGGAATGAGTATAAGCATCTCCACGTGTGTCCAAAGTGTGGAGCAAATAGATTTAGAGAAGACCTTGTAGGCGAAGCAATCCCCACAAAGGTTCTTCGCCACTTTCCTATCATTCCACAACTTAAGAAAATGTTAAGATGCAAATCTATAGCTGAGTTAATGTCATGGCGTACAAAGAGCAGGTCTAAAGATGGTATAATGGGAGTGCCTGCTGACTCTGATGCTTGGAAGCACATAGATAGTAAGTGGCCAGAGTTTGCTAGTGAGCCTCGGTCCATACGTCTAGGCCTAGCTATGGATGGAGTGAACCCATTTGGTTTACGCAGTTCTTCATGTAGCACATGGCCTGTATGCTTGGTGAATTATAACATCCCACCATGGCTGGCCACAAAGAAAGGTCATTTATTATTAGCTCTCATTGTACTAGGTAAGTATAAGGTAAAAAACATGGATGTATATCTTGCCCCACTTGTGGAAGAACTGTGCATTTTATGGAATGGGATTACTCTAGGTGACATGTCTCAATCTATAAGAAAATGAGACGTGCAAGTGCAAGGCATACTTATGTGGACGATGCATGATTGGCCTGGTTATGGTGAATGTTGAGGTTTATCGATTTCGGGTTACCATGCTTGTCCCTTATGTGGACCACGACTCGAAGCACACTATTCCAGAGAACTATGTAAAACTTCTATGAAGGACACCATAGATATTTGCCTGATGGACATGTTTTACATGAAGGACAAATTGGTCGACAAGTGCCATGCCAAATGAAAGCAAGCGAATGGAAACAACTGTGGGATTTAGAAAATCTAGTCACTAGTATGAAGCAGTTGTCTATTTTTTCACTCCCTTATTGGAGTGAATTGTTGATCAATCATTTGGTAGACCCGATGCATATTTTTAAGAATGTGGGAGAGATTCTTTGGAAAACTTTGATCAGAAAAACAGAAAGCAAAGCACAAAGGGAGGACTTAGAAGAGTGAGGTCGTATGCAAGAGTTTTGGGCAACTACTAAGCCCAACGGAATAGTATCGTTACCAAGAGCTCCTTGGATGCTTTGCAAGATGGAAGAGCAACAAGTGAAGAAAACAATTTCAGAGTTTCGGACACCTACTTGATGCATGAGGTGTCTTAAGACTGCTTTCACACAAAACGACAATCTTGGAGGGGTCAAGTCTCATGATTGGCACAAGTTTTTACACTTTGTGCTCCCTATAGCCCTAAAAGATTGTCTTTGGGAGGATGTACGAAGAACCATTTATAAAATTAGTTCTGTAGTACGGTGGATCTCTTCTAAAGAGATAAATAAAGATAGCATAGAGAGTGTGAAACTCAATGCTATCGAGGCTGTTTGTATGGTAGAGAAATACTTTCCCACAAGTATTTTTACTATTCAACTTCATTTATTAGTTCATGTGGTAGATGATGTTTCAATAGCAGGAACTGTCCATAGTCGATGGATGTTCTTCTTAGAGGGCTTTATGAAGGTAGCATGGTAGAGGGTAGCATGTACAAGAGTCTCTTGTATTTATAACTGAGATTCTACGTATGTCGGATTTATGGAGCGATGATGAAGATGTTCATCTCGTAGGCGATGAACCACAAGGTAAAGGATTGCAAAGGAAAATGGATGCAGCTTTCAGAGAGAAGGCAATGAAGTTTTGCATAGCTAACTCTGAGCCTATGCAGAAGTGGTTAGAAAGGTATGAGCTTGCCAAGGAAATCAACGCAAAGGAAAGAGCTCAGTTACAAAATAATCGTTCCACTCGATTTTTGCCTGTTCCAGAAAGACTTCGACCTCTTCCACCTTTTCCAACGAGCACAGGGCCAGATACAGCGGTTTCACCAGCAAAGGCATTGGGTGAAGATATCTCTGAAGAAGAACAAGAACTCGCAAAGGGATGTGATTGGGAGTATATTAAATACGGTGCACTATGGTCTCATGGACGACACTTTTGAATCGTAGGAATCGATAGAAATAGGTCTACTTTTGATAGTGGGGTGATGGTGAACTTTTTGCAAAACATTAGAGCGAGTGCAAGAGATGGTAATGCTGAAGAAGGCCAGCTAGATTATTGTGGTGTGATTCAAGACATCTTGAAATTACCTTTTAAGAAGTTTGATTATTTTGTTTTTGATGTGAAATTGTTCAAACTAGTCACCTCTAGATGAAATGCAACAGTGAGACGGGATAAAAGCGGTTTGCCTCAAGTCGACTCCACAAAATTATGGAGGGATAAAAGGGATACATTTGTACTTCCCGAACATTGTGAGCAAGTTATTTTTATACCAGATTCAAAAGAACCAGAGTGGCTATTTGTTTTACAAGTCACCCCACGTAGTAGACAAATTTGTGAGAATATAGATGTACAAGATAGTCCATCTGTAGTGGACTCAGAGATCATTTTTCGAGAAGAAGAGGTCATTGAAGAAGAGGTCATTGTTCGAGAAGAAAAGTTCATTGAAGAAGAGGTCATTGTTTGAGAAGATGAAGCAATAGATGATGATCAGGAAGAAACTAGCATAGAAAGCGATTTAGAAGCCATCAATATAGAGATAGATATTCTCGGTGCATCGGATCTTCAAGAGGATGCTAGATTAGAGGATTTTTTACTAAAACACTTGTACATACTAATTTTTGTTTTTTTCTATTTATTCTCTATATTACTTTTATTATCACATACTAATTATTTGAGTTCCTTTGTTACAGAGTACGATGGGAGATATTCCTCCAATCACTCCTCATTCCATCACACAGGAGCAGTTCTTAGAGTTTATCTCTTAGGTACCGCCCGCATATATGGCCGCTACATCACAGTATTGGATCGCTTGTGGTAGCACTCCTCCCGGCCTCACTCGTGGTATATTTCTAGCTCAGATAAGGTTCAACCTGTATAACTAAATAGTGCTATGTTCCTTGTGTCTTCAACTTCAAATGTGAATAATCTCCCTGCCTTCTCAACTATGCGAATGGGAAGCTCCACTTTTTGATTTTTGAATCAACATTGTTCTTGTTGAATATGGAATATGTGCATAAGAAAAACATCCAAAAATTTCAAAATTCAAAATTAAAGTCCTTTTAGGAGAATATATTTTATTTGAAGCATTCATTCCCTTTAGAGATTTCCTCTAGTTTTGATTGAGAATATAGAATTTTGGAATGGCAACTTCTACTAAGAATGAATCTGGCATGCCTTGAGCTTTTAACATACAATGAGCCTTTTCAACTATTGTTCCTTTCCTATGCTCAACAATGCCATTTCAATGAGATGTGTGAGGGGTGTGCGAGGTTTCCTTTTCAAACTATGCTCTTTATAGTAGTTATTGAATTTTGTTGATAAGAATTCACCTCCTCTATTAGTTCTCAATTTCTTCAATTTTCTGCCTGGTTCATTTTCCACATACTTACAACATGTTTTAATTCTTTCAAAAGCATCAACCTTCTCTCAAATGAAATAAACCCACATATTTCTACTATAATCATTCCCTAATAGCAAAAAGTAGAAAGATCCTCCTTTAGTAGATATAAACATTTTATTAGACAGATCAGCATGTACAAACTCTAGCGGAGCTTGAACTCGATTGCTAATGTCTCATGAAAGTTCCTTTCGTTGTTGCTTGCCCGTCATGTAAGCTTCACAAGGTTCCTACAACTATGAAAATGCACACAAATGAGCAACCATCCTTGTTCTTTGCATGTGCTTCAAAACAAAAAATTCGAGATTCCCAAATTGTTGGTGCCATAACAAGCTTATATCTTTATCTTTGTAGTAGTTAAGGCACTTAAATCATACACATTATCATGTTTTATGCCTTTTTCCTACTACATTACTTGATAAATGCATGATTTTTGCACCACTCTTATTGAGGTGAACTTTGATTCCACTATTTTTTATTGCAAAAATTGATAAAAAATTCTTTTAAGTGTAGGTGCATAGAGATAGTCAAATAACTTCTTCTCAACACCTCAAGAATTGATAAAAGAGATGGTTCAAGTTCCTTTTGTTGGACACTTGGAATCATTTCCCATCAATGGGTTGATCGATTCCCATAAATGCACTATGAGACTATAAAAATCCTTTTTGTTGATCATATGGGAAGAAGCTCTACTATCTAAAATCCATGGTTCATCAACATGAGCTTGAGCAGTAAGCATACATCTTCAATAGCTACCCATAGTTCTAGCTCACAATTGTTTGTACTCTCTATGTTCTTCCATACTATCTTATCGTCCCATTTCCTTTATGAACTTGCTTCTTTCTGCAATCCTTGATGGCACGACCTTTTCTTTCACAATAGAAGCAACTTCTTGTGAATTTTTTCTTGTTTTGGCTTAGTTCTTGATCCATAAGAAGACCCTTTTTGTTTTGTGTTGGCTGAGAATGCAACATTGCTTGTAACTTGCCGATTCTTCAACCACATCTCCTCTTCTAAGAGCATCACACAAAACTCTTCAAATGTAAGGGGAGTTAGTCTTACCTGACTATTCATGGCTCTTACTAATCCATCATACTTTGTTGAAGAATATGCACACAACTTCAAGCCAACTGTTCTAGTGTTATAAAACACCAACAACAGCCAAATGATCTTATAGCTATAGTCTCTAGATCCAATCCCCTCTGTGAAGTATTTCAATGATGATTCACCACAATGTGTTATCCTTCTAGAGATCTTCAGGACGATATCCTTGGAGTGGTAAAGTGAGCTCTATGTGCCGCACATGGTACTCTACACAAAGGCTGCAACTATATAGTATCTATTGATCTCTGTTAGAGAGTAATAAAAACGATTCAAGTACTTTAGTAGATATAAATCTTAAAGGAATAGCGATCTCACTCCTTATATTTTCCTTTATGAATGCACAAGCCCAACATAGAATGTAGCATGTGCGTTCCTCGAGTCGCCCTCTCATGAATTAGTAATAAGGTCGTATGCCTATATTAACCCCACAATCAGGATGGAAATATAGGAGAAGTCTGCCAAAAGAATTCAAATAGGCTCCATAATATCACGGAGGTGAGGAATCAATGTATCCTTGGAGAAGAAAAATGTAGGAGTGAAGGACAGTTTTAACTCATGTCCGATGAACACTTATGCTTCTGTTAGGCAATGCTTTGTATTTTATTTGGAGGTTCATGCGAGGATAGAGTTAACTTCTTTTGTTGCTATCAGATATGTGATCTTGTGTGATCATTCAAATTGTCAAGGATTATATGGTTTGGAATGAGAACAAGCTCTGAGAAGATCACTAATTTGATGAATTTATGGCAAAGAAGTAAGATGAGGTGACATCTCACTTCACAATCGATGTACTACAAAATGATCTCTCAATCTCAAGATTACACGTGGGTCTTTTAGATCCTCTTTTTATAGTTGAACTTGGAGACAAAGTTTGAATTCAAATTCAAACTTCTACCTAAAAGGGGAATGCTAACATATAGGATAGACTCTTTCATTGCTCAACAGCCAAGTGATACGAGATTTAGAGCTTCTTATCGCCTCGCGGGTGTAATCCACTTTTACAAGGATAAATGTGAAGTACGTTTAGAAGAGGTTGATCATATGAAGCCTTTCATAGGTTATGCCAATAACTTAAACATAAGCTAGTTAACCAACTCCCCATCATGCCTAACATGCTTGGTCTTCATTGCTTCTTGATTTCTTGCAAATCAATCATCAATTTGAACTTGTTCATAGTTGTTCCATCCAATGCCTTTGTGAGTATATCTGCAAATTGCAGATAAGTTGATACATAGGTTAGTTGAAATTCTTGCTAAGAAACTTCTCTCTTACAAAATGATAGTGCACTTCAATGTTCTTAGTCCTAGCATTATATACAGGATTAGCAGCCAAATGAAGTGAGCTAGTATTGTATGCAAAGATTATTTGACTGTATGAATGTATCTCCAAATCCGCATATAGTTGCTTAAGCCACATAGCTTCCTGAGTTGCATTTGCCAAACCTCTATATTCTGCTTCTATGGAAGATAAGGCCATAGTTGTTTGCGTCTTGGATGACAAAGATATAAGCTTTGAACCTGCAGAGGATAGGTACCTTGAAGTGCTCACCTATTTATGGAGCCATCTAACTTCTTCTTGATTTTGTATATCCACCTTGAACCAATTAACTTCATGTATGGCTTCTTGGGAGCTAGATCCCAAGGGTGATTGTCCTGTAATGCTTCCACATCTTCGTGCATAGCTTCTCTCCACTCTTTCTTCTTCCTAGCCTCTTCAAATGAAGAAGGCCCTTTTTCCATAGAGTATTTAGAGATATACACAGAGTGCTTGGCGACTAAAGATGTATCATATCCATACCTTATGGGCTTCTTACTTTCTCTTTGTGATCTCCTTAATGCTTTACTTGAAGACTCTAGTATGTCTTATAGTTGCTTGAGCTTGATCTTGCCTCTTAAATTCCAAGACTTGAACACAATCTGCTCTTGATCTTCTGAGTTGATATCTTCGGCCAATGGTTGATCTCCTTGTGTGAGGGTTGGAAAATCAGTTTCCAAATCATATGGTAACTTGACTTTTCTGAAATCATCATCAAACAATGAGTTATTTTCATCAAACACTACATCCATACTAACCATAAATCCTTGTTAGTGGGACTGTATAGTCTATACCACTTTTTATTTTTGATCATACCCAAGAAATATACATTTGGTAGCTTTAGGGTCAAGCTTTCCTTTGATTTGTGAGGGGATGTGTGCATAAGCAATGCACTCAAATATTTTGCAATGGTCCAATGAGGCTCTCCTACCATTCCATGTGTCAAGGGTGTCATATCATTCAATGATTTGGATGGGAGTCTACTTACCAAGTAGGTGACTGTGGTAATAACCTGAGCCCATAGATAGTTAGGCAACTTCTTCTCATTTAACATAGACCTAGCCACGTTACCAATTAACATGTTGCTTCTCTCTCCCACTCCGTTCAAGTCAAGAGTATATCTTGTTCTTACTTCCTTCTTTATGCCTCTGTCTTGTAGAAATGAATCAAGCTCCTTTTAAAAATACTCACCACCTCCATCAAATCTTATCCTCTTCAAGCTCTTTCCTATTTGGTTTTCAACTAGTGCCAAGTACTTCTTGAAACATGTAAATACCTCATCCTTATGTTTCATGAAATAAAGAATTGTCCATCTACTGTAATCATCAATAATTGACACATAGTACCTTGAACCTCAGATGGAGGGATCTTTGCAGGGTCCCCAAACATTAGTATGTACAAGCTTCGAATAGCCTTCATGAATGCATCCTTGCATGTTGAATAGTTGCCTATGAGCTTTGCCTAATTGGCATGCTCCACATTTGTATATCATATGTTACTTGGTCACACTGAGAATGCAAAGCACACTTTCATTCCTGCACATTTGCTTCAGAGCTCTTTCTCCTATGTTTCCTAGCCTTCTATGCCATATTTCTAACTCAGATAAGGTTTAATCTCTATAACTGAATAGTGCTATGTTCCTTGTGTCTTCAATTTCAAATGTGAATAATCTACCTGCCTTCTCACCTATGCAAATCCTTTTGAAGCCTTGTTCGGAGTCTTCCACATATGCTCCATGCATAGTGAAGCTGGCCTATACACCTTTCCCAACAATCTTCCAAATACTAAATAGGTTTCGGTTATAGTTGGCACATAGAGAATTTTACTCAAAAGGTTCATGCTACCATCAAATGTTTCAACATTTCCAATGTGCTTGACTGAGTGTTTAGTATCATCACCTGTTTTTACTTAATGCTTCCCTTTAGGTTCTTCAAGTTCAGATAATAGAGCTACATTTCCAACCACATGATTGGGAGAACCTAAATCAATGTAGAAAAGATGCTCATCATCTTTACCTTGATTGGATGTCATGTTCATGATTAGTAATGAGTCTTATTGGTCTTCATTATAGTTGTTGTACTCCCTTCTTCCTTTAAAGCCTCCATGATAATTGTTGTTATAGGCTTGATTGTAGTTATGGTTGTAGTTGCGTCCACCAATGTTGTATCTACCTCTTGATTGCCCATAGCGACCTCCATGGAGGCCTCTTCCCCTTTGATTCCTTGTATTCTTGAAACATTCTTCTATGGTGTGGTTGAGAAGACCACAAATGTTGCAAGGTGAGTTGTTGTAGGGTCTCCCGCTACCTTGCTTTCCTCCTCTACCCCTTCATCTAGAACGCCTTCGTCTTCCTCCATAATTAGCTTGAGGGGTACTAGCCTCTTCTTGAATCTTCTTACTTTTACCTTTATCCTTAGCTTTCTTCTTATCTGTATAAAGGGCAGAAGATTGGTTACCTCTTGGATTGTCACCATTTCCATTGAGCTTTTTCTCGTGAGTGAAGAGTTTCCCCATCAAGGTGTTGAGGTTAGGTATTTTCAAGTCCATGTAGAGATCAATTGCCATGGTGAAGAACTCCCACTTTTCATCATCCTTGATTCCATTAATGATCTGCCTCACTATGTGTTCTTCTTCTATCTCGTCTCCAATGCTTACAAGCTGATCAGCCACATCTTTCATCACGATTATATAATCAGCCACATCTTTCATCACGATTATATAATCAGGCACTCCTTGCTTTGGTTGCCTCTTTAGGGTTGTAAATTTGATACACAAATGATATTTCCTAGCTCTTGTGTTTGAAGAGAAATATGATGAGAGTACTTCCCAAGTCTCTTGGGAGATCTTGAAATTCCTAACATGTGGTATCAAGAAATTAGAGATTGAGTTTAGTAGATATGACCTAGAAAGAGCCTCCTTTGCACAACATGTGGTCAAGTTCTCTTGCTCTTCCCTTGTAGGTTGATGATTTCTCCTAAATATTGACATCTCTTTATCTCCTCAGATGTATCCATACAAACTTCTCCCTTGAAGGTAGGCTTGCATCCTTAGTGATCATGTTGGCTAGTTGTTCCTCTCCAATTTGTCAATGAAGGATGGAATTCCATCTTCCATCTTGATTTTCGTTGCTCTCATACCACTATTGGAGGAGATGGTGGATAGTCACAAGAGATGCAGTCGTGTAACTAGATCCTACTTGACACCTGCTAAGAATGATAGCAAGAGAGTGTCATGAGCCTCTTTATCTTGCTAATGAACACAAATAACCATATATATTCCTTGGCAGATGATCTAACAATCAATGGATCAAAACGGACATGTTGAAGTTCATGCAAGAACAAAAAATGTGTTATTTTTGTTCTTACACTTGTTTAGTGTTTTGCACAATTCTTTGAGCACAGCAGCAATTGACTTAATTTCTTTTGGGGAACTCTAATTAAATTAGTAAGCTAACAATCATGAGTTAATTCATAAAAAATTATGGATTACATGCAGAGAAGGAAGTTTGGCAAGTCATAGCTCCATCCCGACATTCACGGGCTGGAACTATCATTCAAATGATGAACTACACACTGAGAAAAAGCTTTGAAAAGATCTTTGTTCTGATGAATTTATGATAGAGAAGTAAGCTGAGCATGTAATGATTATATATGTGTTAAAACATGCAAAAATACAATGTCATTGGCAATCAAACATTGTTCAGTGTGTGAGAAATGAATGATCTATAAGGTGAGCTCTCACTTCACAATGGATGTACTACAAAATGATCTCTCAACTTGGAGATTACACGTAGGTCTTCTAGATCCTCTTCTTATAGTTGAACTTGGAGTGAAAGTTTGAATTCACATTCAAACTTCTACCTAAAAGGTGAATGCTAACATATAGGATAGACTCTCTCATTGTTCAACAACCAAGTGATGCGTGGTTTAGAGCTTCCTTACTACTCGTGGGTGTAATCCACATTTACAAGGATAAATGTGAAGTACTTTTACAATAGGTTGATCATATGAAGCCTTTCATACGTTATGCCAATAAGTTAAACATAATCTAGTTAACCAAGTATGTGGGCTTTGGTTGAGTTGCAGTGACATTCTTAACATCTATGTTAGGCATGTTATCATCCATAGATAGCTTGTGATTAACCTGCATAAGTGGCCTAGTTAGTTTGCAATCCATCATTCTAAATGCCATAAGAATTTCTTTACTATACTTTTGTTGTGAGATGAAAATGCAATGCTTATTTTTCCATACTTCAATTCTAAGACCAAAATGTAGTAGAACTAAGCCTCTAACATTTCATAGTCAGTTTCCAAGTTGATCCGAGTTTGATTGATGAGTTCTTGATGAACTCCTATAATGATGGGCTCATTTACATATACAATGACAACAACTAGCTTGCAATATCGTTTCATTACATTCATGTAAGCATCAGAAGTACTTCTTTTAGAACCCATATTTTTGAAAAAATTACCTATCCATTGGTACCAAGCCCATGGTGCTTGTTTAAGGCCATACAAAGCTTTCTTCAACTTGAAAACTTTATTTTATCAATTGGGCACATCAAACGAAGTGGTTAAGATACATATACCTCCTCCTTGAGGTGATCCTTCAAAAATGAGAATTTGAAATTCATCTAAAAAAAAGCCAGACCCAAGTACGATATCAATCCAAAACCTTGAACTTTTGAAAAGGCCTGTGCAATTAATCTTGCCTCATGCACTACAACATATCAAGGGAATACCGACGTGCAGCTGTCTGCGTCGATATACCCCTCGGGAAATTTGGGAAAGCTCCATTGCCTCGGAATCATAGCCGCGTCGGTTGCCTCGGAATCACATCCGCCTCGGTTTGGAATCACAGCGTTGGTATAAGTGTCGGTATATGCGTCGGCATATGCGTCGGTACTTTGCTGGAACTACCGACGCGTATACCGACGCGTATACCGACGCATATACCGATGCTCTCTTTGTAACTGGACCCGAATCCAAAATTCGTCATTCTGAGCATTTCGAATGTAGAACTTCTCCTTTCGGGTTCGCGCGCGCCAACAGTAGAGCATAACTCTCTTTGTCATCCTCTCTCTCTCTCTCTCTCTCTCTCTCTCTCTCTCTCTCCCTCTCGCCCTCCCTTCCCTCTCTCTCTCTCTCTCCCTCTCTCTCTCTCTCCCTCCCTTCCCTCTTTCTCTCTCTCTCTCTCTCTCTCTCTCTCTCTCTCTCTCTCTCCCTCCCTCCCTCTCTCTCACTATCTCTCTCTCTCTCTCCCTCTCTCTCTCTCTCTCCCTCTCTCTCTCTCACTCTCTCCTCGTCTCTCTCCCTCTTTCTCTCTCCCTCTCTCTTTGTCTCTCCCTCTCTCTCTCTCTCTTTATACAGACCTCTATCTTTATAGATTTGAAGTTTTGGTTTTGCTAATATGCTCTTTGTTTGGTTTTGCAGGAGAATTTGGCATCAAAGCTTTGGAAATTCGACGAAGGAGCACTTCAAGTGGAATTATAAAAATTACATCCATGTAAGTAAAACATATATCACTCTTTTATCTTTCTTTATATTTTTGTTTTCTAATATCTTCTCTCTTTATATTTTTGTTTTCTAATATCTTCTCTCTTTATTTTTGTTTGAGAGAGAGAGACACACAGAGCGAGAGAGAGAGAGAGGGATATGCATATGCATACATGCATGCATATGCATACATGCATAAATGCACATGCATACATGCATGCATGCATGCATGCATATGCATACATGCATGCATGCATGCATGCATACATGCATATGCATACATGAATGCATATGCATACATGCATGCATAGGCATACATGCATGCATGCATATGCATACATGCATGCATGCATATGCATACATGCATGCATGCATATGCATACATGCATGCATGCAGATGCATGCATGCACACACATGCATATGCATGCATGCATGCACACACATGCATACGTGCATGAACACACATGCATACGTGCATGAACACACATGCATACATGCATGCATGCATGCATACATACATACATGCATTTGCATACATGAATGCATATGCATACATGAATGCATATGCATACATGCATGCATACACATGCATACATGCATGCATACACATGCATGCATGCATGCATACACATGCATACATGCACATGCATACATGCATGCATGCATGCATGCATGCATGCATGTATGCATATGCATACATGCATACATGCAAATGCATAGATGCATGCATATGCATACATGCATACATGCATGCATATGCATACATGCATACATGCATGCATACATGCATATGCATACATGCATGAATGCACATGCATACATGCATACATGCATACATGCATACATGCATACATGCATGAATGCACATGCATACATGCATGAATGCATATGCATACATGCATGCATGCATATGCATACATGCATGCATTCATGCATACATGCATATGCATACATGAATGCATATGCATACATGAATGCATATGCATACATGCATGCATACACATGCATACATGCATGCATACATGCATGCATACACATGCATACATGCATGAATGCACATGCATACATGCATGAATGCACATGCATACATGCATGCATGCATTCATGTATATGCATGCATGCATGAATGCACATGCATACATGCATGAATGCACATGCATACATGCATGCATGCATGTATGCATATGCATGCATGCATGTATGCATATGCATGCATGCATGTATGCATATGCATGCATGCATGTATGCATATGCATGCATGCACGTATGCATATGCATACATGCATACATGCATACATGCATATGCATACATGCATGCATATGCATACATGCATACATGCATACATGCATACATACATGCATACATGCATACATACATGCATGCATACATGCATATGCATACATGCATATGCATACATGCATACATGCATACATGCATATGCATACATGCATGCATATGCATACATGCATGAATGCACATGCATACATGCATGAATGCACATGCATACATACATACATGCATGCATATGCATACATGCATGCATATGCATACATGCATGAATGCACATGCATACATGCATAAATGCATATGCATACATGCATGCATGCATATGCATACATGCATGTGCATGCATGCATAAGCATACATGCATGTGCATGCATGCATATGCATACATGCATGCATGCATATGCATGCATGCACACACATGCATATGCATGCATGCACACACATGCATAAGCATGCATGCACACACATGCATACATGCATGAACACACATGCATACATGCATGAATGCACATGCATGTATGCATGCATGCATGCATACATGCATATGCATACATGCCTGACTGCACATGCATACATCACTACAAGAAAAAGGGGGTTGTAGTGACTCCCTCGAATCGGGAAAAAAACGGGAATCGTCGCTTATGCGAGGAGGTTGTCGCATAAGCGACTGTAGGAATTTCGGATTTTTTTTTACCCAACCCTCGTCGCATAAGCGACGATAGTGCAACACTACTTAAAAAGCGTCGCTATCACCGTCGGTGATTAACGACGAATTTAACGACGTTGGCAAACTGCAGAGCGTCGCATATGTGACGCTCTGGAATGTAAAAAAAAATTTGATTTCTCCCGTCACATTTGTGTCGAGAGTTGGAAGCGAGCAAGAACAGAGAGACTGAGAGAGAGAGAGAGAGAGAGAGAGAGAGAGAGAAAGAGCGCGCGCGAGAGGGAGAGAGAGAGAGCGAGACCATTGGTAGGTATGCGCACACACACACACACTTACACACACATACATATGTACACACACATATACACGCATAGACACACACACACATATGCATAGACACACACACACATACAAACAAAAACACACACATATACACACATACACAATGCATAATGCATACACATACACACATGCACACATAATGCATACACATGCACACACATATACATTCATAATTCACATGTATACATACACATACATAATGCATATGCATACATAATGCACATGCATACATACACATACATAATGCATACACACACATGTGCATAAATCATGCATACACACACATACACACATATGCATACATACACACATAGACACATACACACATAGACACATAGACACACATAGACACATACACACACATAAACACATACACACTCATAGACACACACACATACACAAAGACGTGCACACACATACACACACATACACACATACACACATAATGATGCATTCACACACATACACATGCATACACACATAGACACACATATACACACACACATCCAAACATACACACTCATAGACACACATAATGATGCATTCACACACATACACATGCATACACACATAGACACACATATACACTTACACATCCAAACATACACACTCATAGACACACATTCATACACACACACACACACACATCCAAACATACACACTCATAGAAACATACACATACACATAGACGCGCACACACATACACACACATAGACGTGCACACACATACCCACACATATACACACACAGACACATACACACATAATGATGCATCCACACACATACGCATGCATACACACATAGACACACATATACACACACACATACACACACATATATGCATACACACACATAGAGAGACATACACACACATACACATACATGCATACATATGCATACATAATGCATATGCATACATACACATACATAATGCATACACACACATATGCATACATAATGCATACACACACATACACAAAACTATGCATACATACATGCATACACACACATAGACACATACACACATAGACACATACACACACAAACACATACGCACTCATAGACGCATAGCGACACACCCACATAGACACACACACATACACACACATATACACAAACACATACACACATAGAACATACACACATAGACACATACACACATAGACACATACACACATAATGATGCATACACACATATACACATGCATACACATACATATGCATACATACATGCATACACATACACACCTAAACACATACACACACATAGACACATACACACATAAACACATACACACTCATAGGTACACACACATACACATAGACACACACACATATAGTATATACACACACACGCACACATAGACACATACACACATACACATGCATACACACGCATACACATGCATACACACATACAGACACATATACATACACATATACACCTACACACACATATATGCATACACACACACATAGAGAGACATACACACACAAACACATACATGCATACATACGCATACATAATGCATATGCATCTGCATACAATGTACATACATACTTACATGCATACATAATGCACATGCATAGATACATACACACACATAGATACATACACACATAGACACATATATACACATGAACACATACATACTCATAGATACACACACATACACATAGACACACACACATACACACACATACACACACATACACACATAATGATGCATACACACACATACACATGCATACACACATACAGACAAATGTAGACACACATTCACACACATATATGCATACACACACATACACATACATGCATACATATTGCATATGCATATGCATACATACATACTTACATGCATATGCATACACACACATGCATACATACATACTTACATGCATATGCATACACACACACATATGCATACATAATGCATATGCATACATAATGCATATGCATACATAATGCGTATGCATATGCATATATACATACTTATATGCATACATAATGCACATGCTTACATACACTGTCATAATGTATACACACACACATACACACATAGACACATACACACATAATGATGCATACACACACATACATATGCATACACACACATATGCATACATACATGCATACACATACACACACATAGTTACATACATACACATAAATACATACACACTCATAGAGACACACACATACACAT
The DNA here is from genome assembly GCA_020310875.1 of Ceratopteris richardii. Taxonomy (NCBI): domain Eukaryota; kingdom Viridiplantae; phylum Streptophyta; class Polypodiopsida; order Polypodiales; family Pteridaceae; genus Ceratopteris; species Ceratopteris richardii. The sequence goes on from CM035422.1 coordinate 93,807,788, forward strand.
AGACACACACACATACACACATAGACACATACACGTAATGATGAATACACACATACACATGCATACATAGACACACATAATAATGCATACACACACATACATATGCATACACACACATATGCATACATACATGCATACAAATACACACATAGACACATACACACACATAGATACATACATACACATAAACACATACACACTCATAAACACACACATACACATAGAGACACACACATATACACACACATACACACATAGACACACGCACATGTAATGATGCATACACACATACACATGCATACATAGACACACATAATGATGCATACACACACATACATATGCATACACACACATACATATGCATACACACACATATGCATACATACATGCATACACACACATATGCATACATACATGCATACACATACACACATAGATACATACACACACATAGATACATACACATACATAAATACATACACACTCATAGACACACACACATACACATAGACAACACACACTTATACCTACACACATACACACATAGACACATACACATATAATGATGCATACACACACATACACATGCATACACACACATATGCATACATACATGCATACACATACACACATAGACACATACACGCACATAGATACATACATACACATACACACTCATAAACAAACACACATACACATAGCCACACACACACACACAAACACACATAGACACTTACACACATAGACACTTACACACATAATGATGCATACACACACATACACATGCATACACACATACAAACACATATACACACACACATACACATATACACGTAATGATGCATACACATACATACATGCATACACATACACACATAGACACATACACACACATCGATACATACATATACATAAACACATACACACTCATATACACACACACATACACATAGACAACACACACATATACATACACACATACACACATACACACATACACACATAATGATGCATACACACACATACACATGCATACACACACATATGCATACATACATGCATACACATACACACATAGACACATACACACACATAGATACATACATACACATAAACACATACACACTCATAAACACACACACATACACATAGACACACACACACACATACACACACACAAACACACGTAGACACTTACACACATAATGATGCATACACACACATACACATGCATACACACATACAAACACATATACACACATACATACACACATAGATACATACACACGTAATGATGCATACACACATACACATGCATACATAGACACACATAATGATGCATACACACACATACATATGCATACACACACATATGCATACATACATGCATACACATACACACATAGACACATACACACACATAGATACATAGATATACATAAACACATACACACTCATATACACACACACACATAAACATAAACAACACACACATATACATACACACATACACACATAGACACATACACACATAATGATGCATACACACACATACACATGCATACACACATATATGCATACATACATGCGTACACATACACACATAGACACATACACACACATAGATACATACATACACATAAACACATCACACTCATAGACACATACACATACACATAGACACACACACACACACATATACACACACACAAACACACATAGACACTTACACACATAATGATGCATACACACACATACACATGCATACATACATACAAACACATATACACACACACATACACACATAGACACATACACACGTAATTATGCATACACACATACACATGCATACATAGACACACATAATGATGCATACACACACATACATATGCATACACACACATATGCATACATACATGCATACACATGCACACATAGATACATACACACACATAGATACATACATATACATAAACACATACACACTCATAGATACACACACATACACATAGACAACACATACACACATATACATACACACATACACACGTAGACACATACACACATAATGATGCATACACACACATACACATGCATACACACATATATGCATACATACATGCATACACATACACACATAGACACATACACACACATAGATACATACATACACATAAAAACATACACACTCATAGACACACACACATACACATAGACACACACACACACATATACACACACACAAACACACATTGACACTTACACACATACACATGCATACACACATACACATATATATATATTGATTTCTAACCATTTTGTTTTATATGTTAGGTATTATGGATCCCAGTAGAGAGAAAGGCGAAACTCACTCTCATAAAAAGTCTTATGAGAGCAAGAGTTCCGTCAGATACTCTAGGGGCCATAATGCGGGACTACGCAGAGATGTCTGATGAGGAGCTGGATTATACGATCCAGATGCTTACGGGATCAGACGAGGGCTCTTCTGCGGCTCCACACGCAGGAAGAGAGCTATCTGCTCATAGGTATGTTTTTTTTCCATAAACTTTTTTAATGATATTATAACACATACTTTTATTTATTTCTATCTATCTATTTTCAGGACACCTATACCACGTCCATCACGTGATAGCAGAGCAGAGATGTTGCCTATGAGGACATGCATAGGCACGTTAGCACTAGAGTGCAACATAGAGCCAGAGGGGAACATTGTATACATAGGAAATGGATTGGAGTTCAAGAGGAGAATGCGCGCACTATGCGACTCTTACCTTCGCTTTATCCACTTACCATGGAAGTAAGTAAAAGTTTTACATATAAATTAAAATATATATCTTATGTTTTATTTATACTATGTTTTTTATTTTTGTAGTGAGCATGATGAGAGGGATAAAAAGTAAATGCTCAGTTCACTTGAGACGGAGTTTGGGACAGAGTGGTCGCTTAAGTGGTGTTTAAAAGAGATGCGGACACTTATGGCTCATCGTCGTGACAATGCACGGTATGTATGTATATGAGAGAGAGAGAGAGAGAACACTAATCTCGATATTAGGGTTTTGAAATCCCTAATTAAAAAACCCTAATTCAACCTTTTAGCCATATGTTTGAAGTGTATGTACACCTCCGACATCCTACTAGAGAGATGTCTCTCCTCCCAACCTTATGCCTCTATATATAGCTACTCGAATCAACGAGGATCATAATATATGTAAAGATATATACACATCATGTAGATAGGATACATAAATATAAAATGGAGTAGATATATTATACATCACACATACATGCCTAAATGCACACATAAATATATATATACATACTAACATATTTACATGTACATATTTACACATACATGTACATGCCTACATGCACACATAAACATATATATACATGCATACATATTTACATGTACATATTTACACATAGACACATATACATATATAGATGTACACAATTATAAACACTTGCATATATTACGTACATGAATACATTAATATTTTACATAAATGCATATGCATATATACACATATGCATATTTAACACATGTATACATATATCACACACATGCAAACACATACATATACATGAAATACATATATATGCCTACTAACATATGTATACATATAATACACATGAATACACACACATATGCATACATACATGATAAAAATTTACTCTTCGAAGATAAAGCTATATATAAAATAATTAGGCATACCCCCGAGCTTCATGTTCTAACTTAGAAGAGCATGATTTCATCTCTCTAGTAGGATTCATCGTTATTCAAGTTAATAAAAAAAAACCTATTATCTGATATCCATTCAGAAGCTTCAAGTTATTGATCGATAACTAGAGTAGAATTTACTATCTAATCTGCTCATATGTTTTCATTATTGCCATCATTTTGGTAAGACATCAATATAGTCTCATCTTCATTATCCTTATTGATTTCATTTATTTCTTCTATTGTTAAATCTATGTTCTCATGAATCACATCATCTATTGGTGGATTAATATCTATTTTTGGTAATTCCTCTTCCTCATCAGTAGAATCAGCATGTAGAGAATTATCCTCTTCATCAAAAAGATTAGTATCATTATCACGTATAATGAGTCTAATTTCTATTCCAGATATTGATGTATCAGTATCTGATGTTGAATCATCAAGAGGACTTTCTTCAATCTCTCTAACAATAAACTGTTCAAACAATGACCTACCTCTAGGTTGCACATGAATGACTTGCCAAAAAGGATGAGCATCTGGGTTTTTATAAAAAAATGATTGTTCAATATGCTTAGGAAGAATATATGGTTCTTTAGTAGATCGCATTACCTTGGAAGAATCAATTGCCCAAAACCCAGATAATTCCTTTCTTATTGTAGAATTACTACCTTTATACTCCGCTCGATACCAGTCAACCTTCAAAATGACCTATCAAAATATATAACAACAAAAACGTCCCATTATTAGGTGCTTAAAAAAATAACTAACTCTAAAAAAATATTATAAACCTTTTTCTACCTGTTTGAATGTACGAAATGAAATTTCGTAGATACCAACAATAGTTCCTACGTAACCAAGTTCGCTATCTATAAGGTTCGTGTCTTTGAGCTAGCACGTAATAGTTGCTTGAAACAAGCAACAATACTAGAATCCTCTGTTTTACGTAAAGAATCAATGGCTTTGATTCTAATATGTTGTCCAAAAGCCCACATATTAGTGAACATTCGAGCTTGCAAAATAAATTCAATTAGTAAATAGAAACTAACATACATATATGAAAAAAATAAAATATATATTTTAATAAAATTACCTTTTGTTCACAACCTATCGTTAACTCTCTTTGCTCATCTGAGATTTCTTCATTATTTGCGTTGGCGCGTTGCAAACGACTATATAGCCAATCCGTGAAAGAAGGTATATTTGTAATCTCATTATTATCGAGATTACGTCTAGATCTTTTGTTTTTTCGCCTTTTACTTCGGAGACTTTGAAGTTCCTGGGACTCGCTAAGGAATGCTTGCATGCATTCGCTATTATGTGCTACAAAAGTAGAAACATCATTTTTTTCTTGAAATGTAAATAAGAATGGAACCCCCTTACCTGATAATACGTCATCTGTTATTTTTGAAGAAGACTCGTTGGTCCATGCACGTGGAGCTTCTTCATGAACTCTTTCAAGGTACTCACTAACGTAATACATGCACTCTTCAAGCATCCAACCCTTTGCCATGGATCCTTCTGGTTTTGCTCTTTGTCCCACCTAACCTTTTAGTATTCCAATAAATCGCTCGACCCAAAACATCCATCAAGTGTTGACAACACCAGCAATCTCTATCTCATCTACAAGATGGACTAGTAAATGAACCTGAATATCAAAAAATGAAGTAGGAAGATCTTTTTCCATCAACCATAGTAGCTCTTTGCATTCACGTTTTTTTTGTGGGATCGAATTTTTATCGATCTCTTTGGATGTAATCCACCTATACAAATCATAAAAACAATTATAAAGAAGTTAATTAAAAAATAAAAGATATCCAATATTCATACATATTAAATATAAAAGTATCATAATTACCTTATAAGTGATCCAAGACGATAGATCACATCTCGTACTCCTTTCATTGTACATCCATCGATAACCAAAGGTAAAATATGTTTCAAAAAGTTACGCCAGTCATGGGTCTTTAACCTAGATAAGCTGTTATCATCCACAGTAAACATGTTTTGAAACGATTCTCCATATCCTATAGAAGTCTTGATCAATTGAATTCTATTGTTGATAGTCTGTATCTCTTTTGTTGTACGTACCCAAGGAGCAGATGCATAAGTCGTTTCTTGTCAATGTCTATCAAAAACTGGCCATAACTTTGGTTTGGATTTTTGATCTTTCAAATCATTCCTTGATGCTGTGGTATCTTTTAGTCCAAGAAGATGCTGCCATAGTGAATAACCAATATTTTTGAATATATGCATAGGATCAAGAAGATGACATACTTTTAACTCTTTCCAATACTCCAAAGAATACCATATTGATATGTTCTCTGCGAGTGCCAATTTCCCTTTACCTCTGTTCACATACTCATTATCTCAATCATCACTGAAGATTTCTGCTTCTGGATCTATCAAAGGTCCATCTGTCCATTTTTTATACCAATCCATAGGCGTCATAGGTTTTGGATAGTGGCCTGTTTCAAGCTTTCCATTAAAATGTATCGCTTCTCTTTTAGATCTTAATGGATGATCATCAGGCAAGAATCATCGATGTCGAAGATAAATATTTTTGTTGAGATTCTTACTATAGATTGATCTCAACCAATCACCACAATATGGACAAGCTTTGTAACCCTTAGTAGATATTCCTGCATCATGGAAAATGATAAAAATATAATTAGATTAAATCATATTTATTTACATGCATATTGAATTAAAAAATTACTTCAATACCTGAACAAATGCCATATCCAGGAAAATCGTGAATAGTCCAAGCCACAATACCACGAATCGTAATATGTCTTTCATTGATGCTTTTTGATACATCAATGACATTAATACCTCTCCATAACGTTTGGAGATCGTCAATGAGAGGAGCAAGATATACATTCATATCTTTAACTTGTCTTTTGCCTGGGATTAAAAGTGAAAGCATTAAATGTTCCTTTTTAATGCTAAGATATGGCGGAAGATTGTAGTTTATGACTACCACTGGCCATGTTGACCATTTACTGGATTTCATGGAGAATGGATTAACCCCATCTAATGCAACTCCTAACTTTAGATTCTGTGGATTTTGTGCAAATTCAGGCCATGTAGAATCAATATGCTGAAAAGCAACACTATCATGAGGAATTCTGATTATTCCATCAGTACTTTTGTGATCATGTTCCCAAGTCAAAAGCTTTGATAATTCGGGGCTTTGAAACATATGTCTAATCCGTGGAGCCAATGGAAAATGTCTCAATACCTTTTTTGGGATTTTACCTTCTTCACCCTTATATCGAGGAGATTGACATTTGGGACATGTCAAAGAGTCTGCATATTCACCTCTATATAAAATACAATCGTTAGGACATACATGTATACATTGATAATCTATACCAAGATTGTTGATTACCTTCTTCATTTCATCATGTGAGGTAGGAAGAATATTCTGACTTGGTAAAAACTTTTCAGATAATAACCTGTAAGTTTATCAAAAAAAGATATATTAAAAAAGGTAAATAAATATATATACATATATACATGCAGGTTTTTATTCTTACTTTAGATAAGGTAAGAACAAGAACTTGAATTGAATAGATACTTTTTGTCCGCGCATCTTTTAAAACTATTAATGCATCTTTCAAAATATTTACGCAAAATTTGGATTGCAGGATATGATTGTTTGTTTTGGATGATATGAAGTATGTACCTTCATTGAATGATTTGTCGATTCACACTTTCAAACTAAACATATGTGTGAATTGACAAATCATTCATATCCTCCAAAACAAACAATCGTATCCCGCCATCCAAACAATCGTATCCTGCCATCCAAACAATCGTATCCTGTCAATTCACACATATGTTCATATAATGGTGACGTGGATGAATCGCATGCATAGAGGTTACTCAAGATAGAGCAGTATTTCTCGGGTATGTAGTAAACCTCTTGCATGTCAATGATGAGCATCTGAGCCTTAGGATACAAAGTGGACTACTCCATTATAATCAGATTGCTATCTCTTGAGTAACCTCTGTGCATGCGACTCATCCAGGTCACCATTGCGAATATTTGGAAAGATGCATTAATAGTTTTAAAAGATGCGCGGACAAGAAGTTTCCATTCAATTCAAGTTCTTGTTCTTACCTTATCTAAAGTAAGAATAAAAACCTGCATGTATATATATATATATATATATATATATATATATATATATATATATATATATATATATATATATATATATATATATATATATATATATATATATATATATATATATATATATATATGCATATGCATATATATATATATAAATAGATAGAAAATTGAAATTTATACCTTAATAGTGTCGAAAGAGATACATTACTCCATCCAAAACGATTTTGAAGGTTGAGAATAGGTAAGCTTGCATTTAGTCGTGTCAAACGACTTCCTTCATATACATGCTTTAGACATTCCTTTCGAAGATATTTCTCATTTTTAGAAATATCCATGCTCTCACTGTCATTTTGATACCAATCCTCAATAAAATCTACCATGCCATCATCTTCATCACTGTCACACAAATCTTGTACTTTGTCGTCTTTTGAATATAGATCTTTCAACTTTGCATATTGCACAGGATTAGTTTTGCGTAGCCTCCTCATGGAAGCTTCTGATAAATGAGGTCTTACTGTTAATTGTGAATGTTGTGGATGAATATCATCATCATACGTTGGAATGTACACATATAAATAAAACTCATTAGTATTCCATAAATGAATAAAAATTAAACTTCAAATATAAAATTAAGTATATAACTTATTAAATATGGATAGAAAATTTTTATTCTCTCTAGCTAAAAGGTGCTCTTGGAGGTCTACGCCATCCATAATTCACTAATAGTTCATCACCAGAATGTAATGTAGTAACGGCATTGACAACTATGTACCTTGATACATCTCTACTCATGTATGGTGATTCATGACTATTTTCACGCTCCTCAAATGTGCAATTAGTCCTTGAACATTTATGTAACCCTTGACTACTATTTATTAACCCTGCTATATTTCCATGTGTGTAAGGCCTTCCATCAATATATAATCTTTCATTTTCTGCATGTAAAATCCTTCTACTAGTAAGGGATGCTGCGTTCAAGCATATTCCATAAGTACTCATGCTTTGAACATAACGTGAAAGTTGATGCCAATCTCCCCATCCATATATAGGACCACAAAATGACATAAGAGTGACTTCAGAGTTCGGAGGCACATACAAATCCTCTACAATAAAGAGACCACGACCAGCATTAGTAATAGTGGATGGAGGAATCATATAGCAATTACCCCAAAAGTTGAAAACCTCTCCATCTAAAGGAAGTGGTCCTCTATTCCATCCTCCATATCTTCTTCTATCATATGTTTGTACTAAAGAACGATCACGAGCTGGCAATCGATAATCTCCAGCCGTTTCATTCTCTAAACCAGGAGGTAGAAGATTTCTAGAAACCTCTGCTTGTAATTGATGAACAGCAAGTCCATGACGTGTACGAGGTATATTAACATTATGAGAAAAATCATCATCATCATCATCATCGAGCAAGTATTCTTGTATATCAATAATAATTTGATTTTATACATGGTTTTTAAATAAAATAATGACATTAATATATATAGAAAATACATACCCAAGCATTATCACGTTGACTAGGTGATGGTGCACGCTCAAAAGTACCATACTCTGCCTCATGTTGAATACATTCCAATCGTGGTCTTTGATACGTGCCATAACAAGAGTTACACCAACATATAATATGCTCTTGATAGTAAAATTCATCATAATTCCTATCGGACGACACATGTGAAGTCGTTGCATGGGTAGGAGGTGGTGGAGTACCCTTTGATTGATCACAATCTGCACATCATAAGAAACATAAAAAAAATATATAAGTTATGTATCCATCAAATACAGTTAAAATTAAATATTACATATACTTACAGTATAAAGTCGTTGCACGATGAGGAGACGGTGGTGGAGTTCCATCTGACTGATCAGAATCTACAAATAATGGTATTTAATATTAATAATTTGATTATCTACATAAATAAAAAATTCACATATACATATTTACACATACACACATATACACATTTACACATACACACATATTCACATATACACAACTACATATTATTGTGGGATAAATGCATGTATTTTGTATGAATGAGTGTATATGCATGCATGTGTGTGTACGTATATATGTGGATATGTATATGTGTGTTTACGTTATATGTATGTATATGTGTATATGTATACATATATGCATGCGTATATGTTTGCATGTATATGTGTATGTGGGTATGTGTATGTGTATGTGTATGTGTGTGTATATATGTGTATGTATTCTGACTTTGTTTTCTGTTTGAGATTAAATTAAGAGGAGATATTGTATGGTCGAAAAAATCAGAGGCGAGCTAACATACCACCTGAGTCATGGCAGTTTTTTCGTAGACAGCTACGTCTTCAGGAGTCATTTCCTCAGTAGAAGGTACACAAATTAATAGTTTATATTTATAATTTTTATATATTTTAGTAATGTTTTACATTTAATTTATGTATTTTTTTTCTTGAATAAACAGGCTGCTGCAAAGAAGAGAGTGGAGTCGGACCACACATCGCACTTAGGCCAAATGGGCCATAATGGTTTTGTAGCTATGTTTGTAAGTATATGTGTTATTGTGAGTATATTTTTTATTTTAGTTAAAATGCAAGCAACTAATGTTTTTTATTTGTTTCATTGTAGCGAAAGGATTATGGCCGATATCCTACGAAACACGAGATCGAGTATGCTACACATTTTGGATATCGGCGTTTGGGCGAGTATATACAAGATCATCCTGATGCCTTTGTGAGTATTTTTAAATTTTATATAATTATTTTGTTGTTATGAATGTTTTAATTATTTTATTGATTTATGCTTGTTATATGTTATACAGGAGTATTATGGGGAGAAAAATATGGATGAGGTGGAGAGACAAACACAGGAGGGACGATCTCGATCGTCACAGGGTGATCATGACGATGAGGATGAGGAAGATCAGGATGATCATGATATTGCTGCTGATGATGATGATCATGATGATGATGTTAGGATTTTAGTTGATTATGAAATTGGATTATATGTATTTACATTGATATATATATATATTTTTTATCTATATATTTTTCATTTTAGTTATGTTTTGAATTGTCTGTATGGTATTAAGTAATGAAGAGTTTTGTTCTATTGATTGTTATTATTGTTTCTATTGAGCATGTGTTTTAATATTTTAATTATATAATTCATTCATATGTGTGTACCTAAGTGTATATGTATGTGTGTGTATATGTAAGTATGTGCATGTGTATGTGTGTGTATATGTATGTATGTGCATGTGCATGTATAAGTGTATATGTGTGTATGAGTATGTGCATGTGCATGTGTATGTGTGTGTATATGTATATGCATGTATATGTATAACTCTATGTGTATGTGTGTGTATGTGCATGTATATGTGTATATGTAGGTATGTGCATGTGTGTGTGCATGTGTATATGTGTTTTAATACTTTAATTATATAATTCATTCATATGTGTGTACCTAAGTGTATATGTATGTGTGTGTATATGTATGTATGTGCATGTGTATGTGTGTGTATATGTATGTATGTGCATGTGCATGTATAAGTGTATATGTGTGTATGAGTATGTGCATGTGCATGTGTATGTGTGTGTATGTGTGTGTATATGTATATCCATGTATATGTATAACTCTATGTGTATGTGTGTGTATGTGCATGTATATGTGTATATGTAGGTATGTGCATGTGTGTATGCATGTGTATATGTGTTTTAATACTTTAATTATATAATTCGTTCATATGTGTGTACCTAAGTGTATATGTATGTGTGTGTATATGTATGTATGTGCATGTGTATGTGTGTGTATATGTATGTATGTGCATGTGCATGTATAAGTGTATATGTATGTATCAATATGTGCATGTTCTTGTGTATGTGTGTGTATATGTATAACTCTATGTGTATGTGTGTGTATGTGCATGTATATGTGTATATGTAGGTATATGCATGTGTGTGTGCATCTTCATCATGTATAATTGTATGAGTGCATATCAATAAGTGTGAGTATGGTATGTAATGAAAATAACACAATTCAAATGATCTTCAAATAATAGAAATTGTACTTACAATTGTTAGCCATAGTTTTTGCTTGGTTAGCTTCATGAATAACCTGCAATAAAGAAAGAAAGAAAAGAGAGAGAGAGAGAGAGAGAGAGAGAGAGAGAGAGAGAGAGAGAGATCTAGAGAGAGAGAGAGATCTAGAGAAAGAGAGAGATCTAGAGAGAGAGAGAGATCTAGAGAGAGAGAGAGAGAATTCAAAGAGAGAAAGATGTAGAAAGAGAGAAACAAAGACAGAGGGAGACAATAACAGAGAGCTTAGGCAAGACAACAATTCTGCATATACTTGCTTCAGCTCGTAAGCACAACGCAATTGCGAACGTTGGAGAGCTCTTCGATCGGATGCGTGAAAATGCCGATTGCAGAGCCTCCAACGTTTTAATTTTTGTTCGTCAACAGATCGTCGTGTAAGCGATGCTATTCGCCATCGTATAAGCGACATTTTTTAGTGTCGCTTATGTGACAGCTATCGGCGTCGCTTATGCGACGCAAAAAAGCGTTGCTTAAGCGACGCGTTTAAATAGCGTCGTTTTAGCAACGTTGTACGCGAGCGTCACAATCCAAGTCGCAAATACCGTCGTTTCTTGCATCGTCTAATTGAAGGTCCGCGCCCGATGCTAATAACGATGAAAGTTGCAATTTTATAGCGACGAAATTCTGTCGCCTTAACCGTCGCTATACACCCGTATTCCTTGTAGTGCATGCATGAATGCATATGCATACATGCATATATGCATATGCATACATGCATGTGCATGCATGCATATGCATACATGCATGTGCATGCATGCATATGCATACATGCATGCATGCATATGCATACATGCATGTGCATGCATGCATATGCATACATGCATGCATGCATATGCATACATGCATGCATGCATATGCATACATGCATGTGCATGCATGCATATGCATACATGCATGCATGCATGCATACATGCATATGCATACATGAATGCATATGCATACATGCATGGATACACATGCATACATGCATGCATACACATGCATGCATGAATGCACATGCATACATGCATGAATGCACATGCATACATGCATGCATGCATGCATGTATGCATATGCATACATGCATACATGCATACATGCATACATGCATACATGCATACATGCATACATGCATATGCATACATGCATGCATATGCATACATGCATGCATATGCATACATGCATACATGTATGCATATGCATACATGCATGCATCTGCATACATACATGAATGTACATGCATACATACATGAATGCATATGCATACATGCATACATGCATGAACACATACACATGCATACACATGCATGCATGCATACACATGCATGCATGCATACACATGCATGCATGCATACACATGCATGCATGCATACACATGCATGCATGCATACACATGCATACATGCATGAATGCACATGCATACATGCATGCATGCATGCATGCATGTATGCATATGCATACATGCATACATACACATGCATATATGCATACATACACATGCATACAAATGCATACACATGCATGAATGCACATGCATACATGCATGCATGCATGCACATGCATACATGCATGAATGCATATGCATACATGCATGAATGCATATGCATACATGCATGCATGCATGCATGGATACATGTATACATGCATATGCATACATGCATACATGCATACATGCATGCATATGCATACATGCATGAATGCACATGAATACATGCATGAATGCACATGCACACATGCATGAATGCACATGCATACATGCATGAATGCACATGCGTACATGCATGAATGCACATGCATACATGCATGCATGCATATGCATATATGCATATATGCATGTGCATGCATGAATGCATATGCATACATGCATGCATGCATGCATATGCATACATGCATACATGCATCCATGCATGAATGCATATGCATACATACATGCATGAATGCATATGCATATGCATACATACACATGCATACATGCATGAATGCATATGCATACATGCATGCATGCATATGCATACATGCATGCATGCATATGCATACATGCATGTGCATGCATGAATGCATATGCATACATGCATGCATACATGCATGCATGCGGGATATGCATATGTACACATGCAAGCAAGCATGCATATGTATACAAGCATGTATGCATATGTATACAAGCATGCATGCATATGTAAGCAAGCATGCATATGTATACAAGCATGAATGCATATGTATACAAGCATGCATGCATATGTAAGCAAGCATGCATATGTATACAAGCATGCATGCATATGTATACAAGCATGCATGCATATGTATACAAGCATGCATGCATATGTATACATGCATGCTTATGTAAGCAAGCATATGTATACAAGCATGCATATGTAAGCAAGCATGCATATGTAAGCAAGTAAGCATATGCATACATGCATCCATATGTATACAAGCATGCATATGTAAGCAAGCAAGCATATGTACATGTATGTATACAAGCAAGCATATGCATACAAGCATATACAAGGAAGCATATGTATATGTATATATATGCACATATACATATACAAGCATATGTATACGTGAATGCATATTTATACAAGCATATGTATACGTGAATGCATATGTATATAAGCATATGTATACATGAATGTATATGTATACAAGCTTAAGCATGCATATATATACATTGGATGAGATGAGATCTTCATATTGCATCAGATGGGATCTCCACGTACACCATGGGGTGCACACGATCATGACGAATCAAAGATATGTAAGATCCGTAATGGAGCTCCCGTTATGGATGCGACGGGGAAGTCAATGCGACAACGTATATGACAACTGTGCTCGATCGAATTCGGTCATTCAGTAATGTTAAAATGGACCGAACAGGATAGAGACTCTAAAAATCATATCACACAATGCATATATGAAGAGTACCAGCGAGCGCCTGGCAATCCTGTGGTGAGTTCCGATTGGATACAACATACAACACGCGAGGTCATGTCGCATCGACGATCGAAAGCTCGCGAGGCTTTCATTCAGGCTTACCGAAGCTGTATGGCTAGATGCCGAAGAATGGGAATCGATTCAAGATGAGCATCAACATACTCCTGATCGGTATCGACAACAAAGAGATGCGGCGGCCACTCGGTTAGATACGGTTGGAATGTCGCATTTAGGTAGCGGTGGATATGACAGTATGAGCTACCAATTTGTAAGTATGATGTTAATTATTGAAGTTGTTTGTGTTAAGTATATTATGTATATTCATCTAACATTTTGCATATTTACTATAGGAGTTGGCAGTGGGTCGTCCTCCAACGCGAGCAGAAGAATCATATGAATATCGACATGGATTGACTGCACTGTTACAAGACTTAGAGGGGCGCGGTGCAATCGTCTCATGGGAGAATATTCTTGATTAGGTAAAGTTATATCTTGGTTTTGTGTTTCTAGTTGTTGTTTATAAATGTCATGTTAATTGGTTTTATTTTATACATATGTTTTGTTGCAGGATTGTAGGTGTAAATATTTTGATCAATGCCACAATTTTGTATCACACTCGCATACGATAATCATGAACCATAATTTTGTATTCGATTCCTATATGGAAGTGTTTTTTCACATTGCCACAATTTTGTATTACATTCCTATGTGGCAATGATGTACCATAATTTTGTATTCGATTCCTATATGTAAGTGCCATTTATGGAATATACAACTTTCTGTACATGAATCATTGTTCATTTTTGTTCATATAAGTTTATGTTTTGGTTTCCATTAGACTACATAATACATGTACTCAGTTGGGCAGAGTGTATTGTCTTTTGCTAAACAACATCATGCTTTAGCAAAAGACAACACACTCTGCAAAAAAATTTGTGCAGGTATGGTCGTCGGTATACGCGTCGGTACGTCCAGTATGGTCGTCGGTATATGCGCCGGTACACCCAGCGGGGACGTGGGTATAAGCGTCAGTATATGCGTCGGTATTTTCGACGGTTATACCGACACATATACCAACGACCATACCGGCACCATATCAGCGCTTTCTTTCTGATGCATATACCGATTGTAACACCGACGTCGCGAAGATTTCACGCCCGTTCATTTGCCTCGGTAGCAACCTCGGTATACCCTCGATATGTTGTAGTATGCTTTTCTAATGTGCCTTCTACCAGATCCCATGTATCATTTTTTAGTATACTATCATACTTAGACCGCATTCCCACTCTCCAACCTAGATCATCAAGAACTTCTCAAATGGTGGTAGGTAGCTTTATAGAGCCCATCATATGTGCCATTAGGGCCATGCCGACAATGTGTTTTGAGGCTCTTCTTTGCTCTTGTATTCTCTTTGATCTATGTTATCCATCTCAGGATGATTCTAGTATGTCTAAGTGTGGATTGCGATCATAGAAGAGTTTTTATGCCCACTTCTATAGTGGCTTACATTATGCTACTATAACTCATTAGCATTTTTCTAAGGAAATTTCACTATTAGATGTTTCCTTCTTCTCAGCTTTATCCTATCTTTTGATAGGCACAAGGTGAGATATTTGTCTGTTTGATGAGATATAGATTCACCTTTATCTTCTACTATGTATGGGCATCATCAAAAACCACATCTCCACTGACAAAAGTCTTCCTTGCTTTAGGATCCGAGAAGCTATATGCTTTATACTCTTCACTCTATCATAGGAAGACACACTTTTTTGTTTTTGAATCCAACTTTGTTCTTGTTGAATACGGAATATGTGCATAACAGAAACCAAAAATTTCAAAATTCAAAAATAAAGTCTTTTTAGGTGAATATTCTTTTTGAGGAGTCATCCCCTTTAGAGATTTCCTGTAGTTTCGATTGAGAATATATAATTTTGTAATGACAACTTCTACTAAGAATGAATCTGGCATGCCTTGAGCTTTTAACATACAATGAGACTTTTCAACTATTGTCCTATTCCTATGCTCAACAATGCCAATTCGATGAGATGATGTATGAGGTGTGTGAGTTTGCCTTTTCAAACTATGCTTATTATAGAAGGTATTGAATTTTGTTGATAAGAATTCACCTCCTCTATCATTTCTCGATTTCTTCAATTTCCTACCTGATTTCCACATACTTACGACATGTTTTAATTTTTTCAAAAGCATCACCCTTCTCTCAAATGAAATAAACCCACATATTTCTACTATAATCATTCCCTAATAGCAAAAAGTAGAAAGATCCTCCTTAACATTTTATTTGAGAGATCATGTGCAAACTCTAGAGGAGCTTCAACTCGATTGCTAATGTCTCATGAAAGTTCGTTCCGTTGTTGCTTGCCCATCACGCAAGCCTCACAAGGTTCCTACAACTCTGAAAATGCACACAAATGAGCAACCATCCTTGTTCTTTGCATGTGCTTCTAAACAAAAAATCTAGATTCCCAAATTGTTGGTGCCATAACATGCTTATATCTTTATATTTGTACTAGTTAAGGCACTTAAATCATACATGTTATCATGTTTTATGCTTTTCCTACTACATTACTTGATAAATCCATGATTTTTTCACCACTCTTATTGAGGTGAACTTTGAATCCACTATTTTGTATTGCAGAAATTGATAAACAAATTCTTTTAAGTGTAGGTACATAGACATAGTCAAATAACTTCTTCTCAACATGTGAAGAATCGATAAAAGAGATGGTTCAAGTTCCTTTAATTGGACACTCGGAATCATTTCCCATCAATTGGTTGATGGATTCCCATAAATGCACTATGAAACTATACAAATCCTTTTTGTTGATCATATGGGAAGAAGTTCCACTATATAAAATCCATGGTTCATCAACATGAGCTTGAGCAGATAAGCATACATCTTCAATAGCTACCCATAGTTCTAGCTCATAGTTGTTTGTAGACTCTTTGTTCTTCCAAGATGATTTTATAGTCCCATTTCATTTATGAACTTTCTTCTTTCTGCAATCCCTGATGGCACGACCTTTCTTTTCAGAATAGAAGCAACTTCTTGTGAACCTTTTCTTGTTTTGACTTTTTTTCTTGATCCATTAGAAGACCCTTTTTGTTTTGTGTTGGCTGAGAATGCAACATTGCTTGTAACTTGCCGATTCTTCAACCATATCTCCTCTTCTAAGAGCATCCCATAAAACTCTTCAAATGTAAGGGGAGTTAGTCTTACCTGACTGTTAATGGCTCTTACTAATCCATCATACTTTGTTGAAGAATATACATGCATCTTCAAACCAGCTATTCTAGTGTTATAAAACACCAATTACAACCAATTGATCTTATAGATATTTTATTCATTTAATAAAATCTTTAGCCTTTCTCATAATGAGAATGCTTTTCATTTGCCAATTGGTTTTCTAGATTTTATATTATAGTTTGGTTCTTGTTCATAGTGAGAAGCCAATTTGCCGGAAGCCTCATGTGCTTTAATAGTATGTTGAACTAAACTAAGGATAGAATCACTTACACTTGTGAAAATTGCACATTATGCATCAAGATTCCACCTCTTCCAAGCTTAGAAAAGATCTAGATATCATTTGATAATCAATATTGAAGCTTTTTGGATCTTCAAATCATGTAGGCTCTAGATCCAATCCCCTCTGTGAAGTATTTCAATGATGATGAACCACAATGTGTTCTCCTTCTATAGATCTTTAGGATGATATCCTTGGAGTAGTAAAGTGAGCTCTAGGTGCCGCACATGGTACTCCGAACAAAGGATGCAAAATACGTAGAAAACACACTACATAAGTAACACAAACAGAGACTTTTTAGTTGTTACAAATGCAGTCAAACATACAGTTTATGGTTGACCACGCAACTATATGTTTTATTAAAGAACATATACACATGGTCCCATAATAGTGTCAAGTAAGTTGTAGGAGTCCGAAGGTACATAAATTTTGAACTTCTAGAGCATATAGTAGGTTCCATCCAACTTGCCTTCAATGAAAACAGCTAGACAAAATCCAATAGGTGGAGTGACAAATTCCAATAGGTGTAGCATTAACATTAACTCGAGTATGAAAACAAGTGTGTGAGGATGAATCCTTCATGTAATCACTTGAATAATCTAATGATATTCCAGTGTCATAGTAGGCTGAAATAGTGAGTCTTCTCAACCTATTAGAACCTTGAGGCTCTGATACCATTTAAGACATTAATTATGCAATATATAACATGAGTAGTAGTAGTGAAGATAACAAATATAGTAGATTGTCAAACATTTTCTACTAACAACAAGTACAAAGATGATGGCATTCTCCTCCCATACGCTCTCAAAGTAGAGCTTAAATGATGATCTAGAAAAATCTAGACATGGAGTTACAAGGATCATCCATATTTACTTGCTCAATATTTGGGGTAGTGTAGAGGTCATGCATATATAGGGTAATGGGTGGCCTTTCAGAGATGGCTATACATGGGTGGTAGAACATGGGCGGCCACCACTTGAGTATTCCCCATACAAAGCCTAGGTCGATTCAACTCGCCTAACAAATATAAATGACTTCTTAGTTTGTTAGGATATATTCCATAGAATGCTCTTTTGATTTTCATTGGCCCCCCGGAACCCCTAAGCCAGGGGGTTGGCTAGTCCTCTTAGACCCCCGATTGGGGTTGCTCCATCTTCACGTGGACCCCACAATTGGGCACCCTAGTAACTCGCTTTCCTTACAATACATTACATTGTCCAATTCAACCTTCACCTAACATGTTTGACGTTTCCTCATAATGCGGGCCTTACAAATAATACATATAATCGTGAGGGTTAGATATTGACCATATACTAACACTTTTTGTAGTGCATCGTTTAGTTCTTATCTTGCTTAATGCCATCTAGGAAGAAATTTTTGTAGGTCATTTCTCTCTCTCTCTAGGAGATTCTAGTGGGGTTGGGACTATGAGATATCCAAAATCCCTAAAGTTTCTTAGAAAATATGTTGTATTAAAAAAAGAAGAGGGTGGTCTTGGTATTCTCTATCCTCTTAAAATGGCTAAGAACTTAGCAAGCAAATGGATTCTAAGATCGACCATCTCCTCTAATGTTTGGGCTTGTTTCATAAAAAGAAATGGTGCAAAATTATCTTTGTATGACTGCAGACACCTCTTTCTTATGTGCGAGCATGCTCAACAAGTTTAGAAAATCCTTGACAATCATGCAGCATTGCTAGGATCTCTCTATTGGGCTATAAAGAAACCTTGATTAGTGTCATTCAAAGAATGAATCTTGCCTTGTGGTAAGTTGGGAGATCCACTATTCTTTGGTACATTTGGAACACCAAAAATTAGAAGATGTATAAGAGTGATCATAAGAACTATGTGTTGCTATGCAAAAGAGAGTTAATCAAACTCTGAGGCAATAGTATGTAGGCCATCAGAGATGTTGAAGACAAAATCGTTCCTTAGATTTGGACCCAAACTAGCTTCAACAAGTGGAGGCAGAGATTATTACGTGTTTACTCAAGTGAAAGATGTTTGATGCTTTTTTCTGTATACTAATGTATATGCTCCCTTTTCATGTAGTGATTTATCTCGACTATTGTTCTTTGAGGAATGGGATTATCTTGTAATACTTAGTTACAGAGCCATGGATGTGCCCCCTATACATCCGATAACACTTTTTATCAATACATCTTTTATTTATTTCTATTGCTTTCATAGAAAGGAAAAATATTTCTTCCTTCAAACCTTCATTGCAACTCAAGCAAGGAAGGAAGATGGGAACTCCTCTGTTTAGCTTCAAACTTGCATAGAGAGGTCTCTCATGAACTTGGGGCCAATCGTACAATGCAAAAGAAAACATATAAATGTTAAAAAGCTTTTGCTTGTAGGCGTTTTCATTTCTATCGCCGAATATGAATTAGAGGTGAGCATTTTCTTTGGTTGTGTCCACGTGGGATGTCGAGCAAGTAGAACATACAATGACATCAGAACAGCATATCCCTAGAAACTCCACTCATGTTCCTAGAATCTCAAACCTATCCATGACAGGGTGGATGGTTGGGCTTTTGGTTTCTTGAATCTCCGTCAAAGGTTCAACTCTTTCTTGTAGTGGTGAAGGTTGAACTCTTTCTTCTAGTGGTCAATATTCCAAGGCTGGTTGTAATGCTCTCAATCAATCTAAACAAGTGTTATGTGTTTCGCTTTGGGTAATTCTTTCTTGCCATCATCTTTTTGGAACTCTAAGATTTTCTAACCTCTACTTGGAGCAAATACAAAGGGGCATTTTCCGTCCTATGCCTCCTTCAGTTGTAGAGTTGTTTTTTCAATTAATTCAAGCAAACAGAGATTAGGCATCTGTCGGGCTTCTTCTTAAAAACAAAAGAAAACGGAGATTAGGCTTCTCTCAACCTTGTTCTTTAAAACAAAAGAAGAAATTGCTCTTTAATTAATGCAAGGACAGGGGATTTCGGTTCCATCGCACTTCCTGTAAAGAGAAAAAAAAACAACCAGGTCTGTTATTCCATGATTCATGTGCTATTCCACGTCGTTGATGCTTGCATCCATTACAAAACAGGATGAATTAACAATATCGACCATTTCTTTTCAAAAACATATACCTAGTGGTTAAGATACATATACCTCCTCCTTGAGGTGATCATTCAAAAATGGGAATTTGAGATTCATCTAAAAAATATGCCACACCCAAGCACGATATCAATCCAAAACCATCAACTTTTGAAAAACCCTGTGCAACTAATATTGCCTCATGCTTTTCTAATGTGCATTCTGCTTTATACTCAGTGGTCCAAATCCATTTAGTACCTATAACCTTCTTCTTTAGAGAAAGTCCACCAGATCCCATGTATCATTAATTAGTATACTATAATACTTAGACAACATTCTGACTCTCCAACCTAGATCATCAAAGAATTCTTCAATGGTGATAGGTTGCTTTATAGAGCCCATCATATGTGCCATTAGAGCCATGTGGACAATGTGTTTTGAGGCTTTTCTTTGCTCTTGTATTCTCTTTGATCTATGTTATCCATCCGAGGATGATTCTAGTACTTTTAAGTGTGGACTGCGATCATAGAAGCGTTTTTGTGCCCACTTCTATAGTGGCTTACATTGTGCTACTACAACTCATTGGCATTTTACTAAGGAAATTTCATGATTAGATGTTTCCATCCAACTTCCCTTCAATGAATATAGCTGGACAAAATCCAATAGGCGGAGTGACATATTCCAATAGGTTTAGCATTAACATTAACTCGAGCACGAAAACAAGTGTGTGACGATGAATCCATCATGTAATAACTTGAATAATCTAATGATATTCCAGTGTCATAGTAGGTTGAAATAGTGAGTCTTCTCAAGCTATTAGAACCCTTAAGGCTCTGATACAATTTAAGACATTCATTATGCAATATATCACATGAGTAGTAGTAGTGAAGATAACAAATATAGTAGATTCTCAAACATCTTCTACTAACAACAAGTACAAAGATGATGGCATTCTCCTCGCATGCGCTCTCGAAGTAGAGCTTAAATGATGATCTAGAGAAATCTAGACATGGAGTTACAAGGAACATCTATGTTTACTTGCTCGATACTTGGCGTAGTGTAGAGGTCATGCATATATAGGGTAATGGGTGGCCTTTCAGAGATGGCTATACATGGGTGGTAGAACATGGGCAGCCACCACTTGCGTAGTTCCGATGCAGAGCCTAGGTCTATTCAACTAGCCTGACAAATATAAATGACTTCTTAGTTTGTTAGGAAATATTCCATGGAATACTCTTTTGATTTTCATTGGCCCTCGAGAACCCCTAAGCCGGGGGGTTTGCTAGTCCCCTTAGACCCCCAAATGGGGTTGCTCCATCTTGACATGGACCCCACAATTGGGCACGCTAGTAACTCACTTTCGTTACAATACATTACATTGTCCAATTCGACCTTCATCTAACATGCAAGTTCCGATTCCAATCAATTGGGTAATACATGTTTGACTTCTCCTCATAATGGGGGCCTTACACATAATACATATAATTCTGAGGGTTAGATATTGATCATATACTAACACTCTCTATAGTGCAATATTTCCCATAGATCTTTTGTTTTGAATCACTACATTTTTTCTTGGCATCGTTTAGTTCTTATCTTGCTTAATGCCATCTAAGAAGAAATTGTTGTAGGTTATTTCTCTCTCTAGGACATCCTAGTGGGGTTGGGACTATGAGAAATCCAAAATCCCTAAAGTTTCTTGGAAAATATTTTGTATGAAAAAAGAAGAAGTTAGCCTTGGTCTTCTCTATCCTCTTAAAATGGCTAAGGACTTAGCAACCAAATGGATTCTAAGATCCACCAACACATCTGATGTTTAGGCTTGTTTGATAAAAAGAAATGGAGCAAAATTATGTTTGTATGGCTGCACACACCCTCTTTCTTAAGTGCAAGCATGCTCAAGAATTTCATAAAATCTTTGACAATAAGTGCAACATTGCTAGGATCTCTCAATTGGGATATAAAGAGACCTTGATTGGTGTTACTCAAAGAATGGATCTTGCCTTGTGGTAAGTTTGGAGATCCACTATTATTTGGTACATTTGGAACACCAAAAACTAGAAGATGTGTAAGAGTGATCATAAGAACTATGTGTTGCTATGCAAAAGAGAGTTGATCAAGCTCTTAGGGAGTAGTGTGTAGGCCATTAGAGATGTTGAAGAAAAACTAGTTCCTTAGATTTGGAGCCAAACTATCTTAAACAAGTGGAGGCTGAGATTATTATCTCTTTTCTCTAGTGAAAGATGTTTTATGCTTTTTTGTGTATACTAATGTATATGCTCCCTTTTCATGTAATGATTTTTCTTTACTATTGTTCTTCCAGGAATTGGATTATCTTGTTATACTTAATTACAGAGCCACTTGTTATCAATACATTTTTTATTTATTTCTATTGCTCTCATAGAAAGAAAAGAATGTTTCTTCCTTCAAACCTCCATTGCAACTCAAGCAACCTCCATTGCAATTCAATCAAGGAAGGAAGATGGGAACTCCTCTATTTAGCTTCAAACTTGCATAGAGAGGCCTCTCATGCACTTGGGGCAAATCCTACAATGCGAAACAAAAAATATAAATGTTAAAAAGCTTTTGCTTGTAGGCGTTTTTATTTCTACCGCCGAATGTGAATTAGAGGTGAGCATTTTCTTTGTGGGATGTCGAGCAAATAGAACATACAATGACATTAGAACAACATATCCCTGGAAACGCCACTCATGTTCCTAGAATCTCAAACCTATCCATGATAGGTTGGATGGTTGGGCTTTTCGTTTCTTGAATCTCATTCAAAGGTTCAATTCTTTGTTGTAGTGGCGTAAGTAAGATTGAACTCTTTGTTCTAGTGGTCAATATTCCGAGGCTGGTTGTAATGCCTTCAGTCAATCTAAACAAGTGTTATGTGTTTTGCGTTGGGTAATTCTTTCTTGCTGTCATCTTTTGGGAACTCTAAGATTTTCTAACCTCTACTTTGAGCAAATACAAAGGGGCCTTATCCATACTATGCCCCAACCACGAGAATAAATCTCCACACTTATACATATCAAGATGTTCCTCCCTTACAATGGAATCAAATTCACAAGGAGGAAGTTGTAGAGTTGTTTCTTCAATTAATTGAAGCAAATAGAGATTAGGCATCTGTCGGGCTTCCTCTTAAAAACGAAAGAAAATGGAGATTAGGCTTCTCTCAACCTTGTTCTTTAAAACAAAAGAAGAAATTGCTCTTTAATTAATGCAAGAACAGGGGATTTCGGTTCCACCGCACTTCGTGTAAAGAGAAAAAAAAGGTACTATGTGTCATTTATTGAGGATTATAGTAGATGGACTATTCTTTATTTCATGAAACATTAGGATGAGTTATTTACATTTTTCAAGAAGTATTTGGCACTATTTGAAAACCAAATAGGAAGGAGCTTGAAGAGGATCAGATTTGTTGGAGGTGGAGAGTATTTTTCACATGAGTTTGATTCATTTCTACAGGACAGAGTCATAAAGAGGGAAGTAATAACATAATATACTCCTAAATTGAATGGAGTGGCAAAGAGAAGGAATAGGTTAATTGTTGAAGCTTCTAGGTCTATATTAAATGGGAAGAAGTTAGCTAATTATCTATGGGTAGAGGCTGTTTCCCCAAGCACCTACTTGGTAAATAGAATCCCATCCAAATCATTAGATGATATAACACCCTTGAAGCATGGAATGGCAGGAGGCCCTCATTGGACCATTTCAAAATATTTGGGTGCATTGCTTATGCACAAATCCCTCACAAATCAGAGCAAAGCTTGGCCCTAAAGCTAAGAAATGTATATTTATTGGGTATGATCAGAATAAAAAGGGGTGTAGACTATAAAATCCTACTAAGAAGGCATTTATGGTTAGTAGGGATGTAGTGTTTGATGAAAATAATTCATGGTTTGAAGATGATTGCAAGAAAATCAAGTTAACATATGATTTTGAAAATGATTTTCCAACCCTCACACAAGAAACAACCAGATCTGTTATTCCATGAGTCATGCGCTATTCCATGCCGTTGATGCTTGCATCCATTACAAATTAGGATGAATTAACGATATCGACCATTTCTTTTCCAAAAAACAAAACCTTGAAAATACAAAGATGCCATTGGAATTAAACAACTGAAAGCTTTACAGAGATGGAGGTTCAGGAAAAAATCGGGAGAAGATAACAGGGCTCCATAGAGTTTTGTCTTTCTGTTGTTTAAGTAATTCAAGAAAATCCAAGTGTCGTGGCAGATATGTACATATGTTTAGCCATACAACCTATATCAAACATTGCTTGTGAGAGACGTGGGCACTGTTGAAGGCCTCAGAGCTCAAGACAGTGGCACATTGTACAGAGCATGTCTTGAAATTGCATTCGAGCAATATAAGGATTACGTATTTCCTAGTATTTGGTCTCTGTGAAGTACATATCAAACATTGCTCATGAGAGACGTGGACACTGTTGAAGGCCTCAGAGCTCAAGATAGTGGCCCATTGTATAGAGCATGTCTTGAAATTGCATTCGAGCAATATAAGGATTACGTATTTCCTAGTATTCGGTCTCTGTGAAATACATATCTAGCGGCGGGTTGCTTGCAGGAAAGTGAATGGCGACCTCAGCTTGCTGGATGTGAATCTCATTTTTGTATATACATCATTTGATTTGCATCCACATATTAAGCATTGTATGCTATCGTTGCGTTGTAGTATACGACAGCTCTTAGAACTGCTCGCCACTGAATGTCTGGCGGAAGCGCCAGTCGGTAGGTGCAACGTCGTAGGAGGTGACACTGCGGCCGTCGCTGGTGGTCACTTGGAACGAAAGGCTCTGACCATCCAATAAGGCATTGCTCTGCCAGTTCTGTCCCCAATTTCTGGTCAAGGGCTGCCATCCGGTGCAGGATCCCTTTACCGAGACGGAACGGATATCTCCGGCTCCAGCCACGTTGGTTACAAGCTCAGATTGAAGTACGAGTGCGCGTTGTGGTCGAGAATTGACATTCAAGTTTGAGCACCATTACAAAGCTTCGAATTGATTAATGAAATATATCAATATAGTTAAAATTATGGTGAATTCTAACTTTTAAAACTCATTCTGCATATATTGAAGTTCAATGGGAATTTTTTCGCATTTGAACATTATCAAATGATATGGTATTTTATGGTATCTTCTTGTGAAAACACTCGTTCCTACAATGGTTAACTAAGATAAGAGCATGAGTCGTTCAATTTTCTTGTGTGTACCAATGGTGGAAATGTGAGTGTGAGAGCATGTAATTTAAAGTGTATCCTATGTGTGTACGCATGAACCTGTATATGTATAGGTTTATATATATGAATAAATGTGTTTTAAGTGGAGCGTACATGTGAAGATGATCATGAAAAGAACTCACGTGCACTGTTCTGGAGTTTTTGGGGATTCCGGATGGTGGCAGGTAATCCAAGATCGAAGGAATATTCACGTGGGGGGAAGGAAGCTCAGAAGGCGGCAGATTTCAGAACCGATTGGAAGGGTTTTTTTTTTCGCCACCGTTGGTGATGCACAAAAAAACTGGAGCTATCGGGCCTCTTGTGAAGGTGCTCAAGTCTGGAACTGGTGTTGGGAAGAGAACGCTACTGCAACTCTTTTTAGTTTTTGTGCTGGACGATAATAAGGTTGCTCTCGAGGAATCGATTGCTGAAAGATATGGAATAGAATCTGCAAAGAACCGGGTCTATGGGCATTGGAAAAGCCATCTGTGCATTGCTGATATCAAAGAACGAATCTAACAAGGATCAGAGGTATGCTGCTTTTTGTTCATAATGAAGAGGATTAAATTCGGTTACAAATGACTGATTTGGATCGATAAGGAGGGGATCTAAATCAAGACGGAAATATCTTGATCAGAAGTGACATCCACATGGTATTGTTAATTAGTCCCTAGCTCCTTAGGATCAGTGATTAAATCGCAATGTTCGGAACAGCTTGCTCTCTTTGGCATGATGTGTATAGACCTCTGTAGCTTGAATGTTTATGCAATAGAAAGTGGATCGCTGGAGAATGAAACCATGTTGTATAAATCAAAGAAGGCTTTGAACAATTGATATGACAACAGCATTAATAATTAAAATGCATGCATTAGGGACAAGAAGTAACATTGTTAATGTAGATAAGGCCATTAGACGTGTAGTAGTATAATGCACAAGCGACGAAATATGCAGCACTAGATAGTGTCTATGAAGAAAGGATAGATACAGATGGACAAGCAGGTCTCTCAAATCTGAAAGTCAATGGACTAATATGAGTTTCAAATCCAAGGAGTCTATGATTGACTGCAGACAAATGGTTTCTCCTACGTGTGATGAGTGGATGACTCTATATAATATGCTCTACATTCAAATAAAACTAAAGACGTGAGGAACAGTGTTTGGAAAAGCTTGAGGTTTGGAAAGAGTTTAAAAAGGGATCTAACTTTTCTGTAATTCCAACTGTTGCGAGTTTCAAAGATGCCAAACCTGAATATTCCAGTCGGATCCATGCTTTGAGGACAAACCTGCTAAAAGTATTTCAGTTTCCAGATGCTTATGTACTTTGGATTTTATGTAAATGATTTACTTATGTCTACTAGTTTAATATCGTGTTATGCATAAAAACGTCTAAACTGTGATACGAAGGTGAATTTGATGAATGCGATTGCAAATGAAAAGAAGATGGACTGGTATTGTAAGACAGCAAGTGAAGCTGTACATGAAGCTACAAACCTCAATGTAGTTGAACTCATCCCGATAATAAATTGTGATGCTCATTTTTTTTTTAAAAAACTTAAATTTCTGAGTTGTTATACTCTTGATGCGAATTGAGTTGTCACATTACCAGAGCATGCTAAAGTTTGCACCGTTAAGCCACGCCTGTTCTCTTTAAGTATAAAGTTCAAAATGTGGCTCAGGTTTGCGTTGAAAATTAATGGCCATTTTACTTAAAATTAAAGCTGGAATGGGCTCATGGAAGGCTTTGTCCAGTCTGGGTAGTTTCTCCTCAAAAGGGCAAATTGGAAATCGTTCACATTAAAGGCTTTGATTCGTATTTCCTGAACCTTACCGCCCTCACAATCAAGTCAAGATAAGCTTTACTTTCGCTCTGGTGCTTTCTTTCTGAAACATGATGTAAATCACGTGCATTGCTCTATTATGCATTCTTGTCCTGTAGTTCATTTGTTGAATCTTGAAAATGCTGAAATCCTGTGATAATAGGCATCCCTAGACCCTCCTTGTTTGGCCTGCAGAGGTATCTATCATACATGGTTATACGGCAGATTAAGTTTCTGACCTTTGGAGGACGTGTCAGCACTAACCAATCAGCTTTTGATGGGTATTAAGGGGTACTTTCTGAAACCAATAGAGGTGACATTTGCGACGACTACGATTTGCGTGTAGGTGTTTGAAGATCAACAGTTTTCATTGTACCTCAGACCGAATTATTACGTGTTTCCTTCTTTACATTGCGCATATACGCGACGGCATTATAATTTGGAGTGGAATTCATGATTCCGTTTCTTTCCAATGTCATCTTGCATATGGGTTTCATTTGGTTTCAACATGTAATTTCTTGGACTGTGATAAATAGAAAAGAGAGAGTAGCAAAGTTAACCTATCGTAAGGAAATTTCTATGCTCTCTACCTCCTTTCCACGATCTATGCGACATACCTGGTGAACCCGACGTGAAAGGAGGAGAGTGTAGAGATCCTGATCCTAGTTTAAAGAGTGGTGCGGTTGAGTGAGCTCATTGTGCTTGATCATTTATGGGCGACGCAACGATGGATGTTATAACCCAACTTCTGCGCTTTCAGCAGGACGAGAAAAGACGGAGTGCCATCCAGGCATTTCATGAGCGAGTAGTCAGAAGAAGTGGATATTTCAGTGGTAAAAATGTTACTCATTTTTGTAAGGAATATGAATTGGAGGCACGATACCTTGGTACGGGTCTAACACCATTAAGTGACCAAGAATTAATAGACAATTTTGTATACGTTTCAGAATTACATTTGCGTGACCGACTAGTTGTGGATGCACCTCGACTAGTTATAGAAGGGCAAATAAGATGGTCACAATACAAGATGATACTCACAAGGATGTTTGCACTGGATGACGAAGATAAAGTGACTAGATCCACATTTCTAAAGTGGATACATAAACCAAAAGATCAATCCATTCTAGATATAAAAAGGGAGTTTGATCAGCAATTTGCAGACTTATCTGATTATGATAGGAGGGCTATAGATCAAGAAAAGGTATCCTTGTTTCTCCGGGCTATAGATTCGAAAGCCCGAGAAGAAATTTTTCCACAATTACAACAGATAGGAACTGAGTCTGGTCTTACCGAAGACTGGGGTAATGTAGATGAAGCTGTTAGAGGATATGTAGAAAAGCAAAGAACGTTGTCTAAGTTCATGCAGAGCTGGCATGATGATATGCAAGAAGAACAAGCTCAGGCTGTTCAGCAACCTGTACAGAACCCTCAGGTAAACCTACCAACACCAAAGGATGTTGTGCCCACTAATACAATGGAAGATATGTTTAAAAAGTTTAGTGACCTTACGATTCAAAGTATGAAGCAGATGATTGAATCTCAATCTTTACAAGCACCGGCACCTAAAAACCCAAAAGCTCCAGAAATTAAAAGATGTATTTGGTGTGACTCTTTGGAGCATAACAGATATTCGTGTGAGAGCTTCAAAGAAGCATTAGCAAAGAATTTGGTATTCGTTAAGGAAAAGATGATATATGACTCTAAGACTGGAGAAAAGGTAAACATTAATTTTGGTCGGGGAGGAATGAGAATATTGTTCCCTCGCACATGTGAAAACGTTGCTTCAACATCGCATACGTATGCATGTCAGGTAGTTGACGAAAATAATGATATAGAACCGTGGTCTAAAGTAATAAAGTCCTTAGACCGCGGGAAGATGCATCATGAAATTTTAAAAACAGCCAGTAATGAAATCCGAGAGGTAAGTGGATGGGATGATCCTGTAGATACTCTCTCGGTTGTTACATACCTATGCTCTTCGGTAGAGCATGAAGCAGTAGTGGAAGAGAAACGAAGAAGAACCAATGAGGGCGAAGAGGAGAAAAGAAGAACTAGGCGTCAAGTAGAAGCTTCACATGAACAGCCTCAAATACCAAACCAAAACCATCCGACACAAACAAACCAACCCACTCAAATAGATCCACCATCACAACCAACAATAATCCAACCAAATAAAATTTCGACTCAAGTTCAAATTCCTACTTCTGCTGAGATGCCAGTCTCTACCCACGATAATATTCCTCCTCAAGATCAAGAAATGCAACCTGTGAAAAAAGGACAAGGAAGAGTGAGAAATCCCTCATATATGCTAAAATCGCACATAGAGCAAGCCACAAATCTTAAACAAGTTCTCGAGAAAAGAGTGCTCGATAGTGTAATCGAATTTACACTCGGTGAGTTACTGGGAATAGCAAAAAGAGAATTTCTAGAAGTAATAATTGACCTCTTAAGAAGGAAACGACAACCAATAGCTGACATGCAAGAGATTGAAAGAATGGATGAAGAGACTCCTGTTCATACTGTGCAAGCGCAAGTACAAGAGCTAAAAAATGTACTTGAACCAATTGAGACTAATGTTCAACCGTGCGTGCATGAGGAAATATCCTTGGAGAAGAATCCTTCCGACATAACTCCTTCGAGTTATTACACTAAAGATCATTGGGCTCGAGCCACAACTGAGACGTTGGTAAGATTAGAGAAAATTAGCACTCCAGTTGTCGCTCTTATTGATCATGGATCTGAAGTTAACTTGATGTCCAAAGATCTCAATTGGAGATGTTAGTGATTATCAAAATTTTTTCGTACAAGATCATTCTAGTTACTCATTGATTTTAGGGCAGCCATATATTACTGCCTTAAGAATGGAAACAAGAGTCTTAGAAGATGGATCAGCTTATGCGCGAATCCGTAGTAAGGATGGAAAAAAGGCAGTTCAATTCATGATGGTATGTGTAGATCATATCAGGAATAGAACTTCTCTTCGGACAAGACCTATTCCTGAAGAATTCGAGGATCAAAGTTTTTAAAGGAAGCTTTCATAAGTCGGGACTATGAAAGCTTGAAAAGTGAAAAGATCCCGAATGTAAATATGTTTATATCAAGTTTTATAGCACTTTCTTCGACAAATTCATTTCAGTTTCGTGTTTTTTCTGAGTTAAAAAAGTGGGAAAAACAATACATAGCAGATCTTCAAAGAAACTTTCATGGATGTAGAGTGCTTAACTTCGACGAGGAAATCTCCGGAGTCTTTGATGAGATATCCTTTGCAGACACATTGTTTGATCTGCAAGAGTTAATTCAAGGAAAAAGGAGTGATTATGTGATTCAAACGCACTCTATTTCCATGTATAAGGAAATAGCAAAGTTTGAGCAAGATGAAACGGGTAAAGAAGTCTTTGTTGAAACAAAATACAAAAAAATTGATAAAAAGATAAAGCCAGTTGCAGTTCCGCTTCCTGAAGATAGTAATAAACTTATGGATGATGTAAAATCTCAGCCACCTCTCAGAGATAAGAGAAAAATAGGCCATATATTCACTAAAGAAACACTCGAGCAAATTCAATTAGGGAAAGATGGTTTCCTCAGCGAAAGAGAGAAGAATGTATTCTCTCGGATGTTATTTAACCATGGAAAAGCTTTTTCTTTCAATGCCCAAGAAATTGGATGTGTAGATCCATCTGTGGTGACACCTATGATAATTTTCACGATACCACATGTACCTTGGAATCTCAGACCAATTCCGGTACCAAAAGCTCATATTTCAAAGCTAATTGATCTGTTGAATGACAAGATTAGAATGGGGATTCTTGAGCCATCAAGTGCTCCTTATTCTAACCGTTGGTTTACTGTACCAAAAAAGAATGGGTCATTAAGATTTATCCAAGATCTACAACCACTGAATAAAGTGACAATTAGAAATATGGGAACTGGGCCTATTGTAGACGAATATGCAGAAGATTTTGCAGGAAGATCTATTTATTCAATGGGAGATTTGCACTCTGGATATGATCAATTCCAGCTAGCTCTCGAAAGCCGTGATTTGACGACTATGAGGACGCCACTTGGGCTTGTGCGCATGTGCACTTTTCCGCAAGGTGCCACGAACTCGGTGGCACATATGATGAATGGTATGCATAAAGTTCTTAGGGATTTTATTCCACATCTGACTATGCCATTCATTGATGATGTTCCTATTAAAGGCTGTGAAGAAAGAGATAGAGACGAGACTCTTGATGAGGATGGATGTAGGAATTTTGTTAAAAAGCACATAACTGATTGTGAATCCATTCTTAGTCGGCTGGAAGAGGTTCATTTGACATTGTCTGCTGAAAAATCAGTATTTGGAGTGCAAGAGGTTTTAATTGTAGGAAGTTTATGTGGACCTAAAGGAAGGAAGCCATGTCCAAAGAAAGTAGATGCCATCCAACACATGAAAGAGGTCTGCTCCTCGATCACTGAAGTGAGGAGATTTCTTGGGGCATGTGTTTTCTATGTTGTATGGATTCCCCATTTTGCCCATATTGCTGACCCACTTTATCAATTGCTCAGGAAAGGGCAAAGATTTCAATGGAAAGATATCCATACTCAAGCTGTGAGAAAATTAAAGAAAGCACTTGCAGAAGCTCCATTGCTTAGAAAGGCTGATTATACTGATAATAAAG
The DNA here is from genome assembly GCA_020310875.1 of Ceratopteris richardii. Classification (NCBI taxonomy): domain Eukaryota; kingdom Viridiplantae; phylum Streptophyta; class Polypodiopsida; order Polypodiales; family Pteridaceae; genus Ceratopteris; species Ceratopteris richardii. The sequence continues at coordinate 93,840,973 of CM035422.1, forward strand.
AAATTTATATCACCATAGATACAAGTCCGACAGGTATAGGTTGGGCGACTGGCCAAGAGGATGATGAAGGAAAAAGATATGCAATTCGTTTCGGAGCTAAAGTTCTAAATGTTCGCCAGAGAGGTTACCCTCAAATTAAGCGAGAGCTTTGGGGAATAGTGACTGCGCTAAAAAATGATAAAGAATATCTGATTGGGGCAAATGTGGTAGTAGAAACAGATTGTTTACCATTGTTGGGAATGATCGTGAATTGTTCCACTGCAGATATTGCAATGTTAAGATGGATAGCATATATTAAGTCGCTAAACCCTGAGTTTGTTCATATAGCTGGAAGGAATAATGTGGTGGCTGATATGCTATCACGAGCTATATATGAAAATGAAGATTCGATGATTTCTAATGATGAAGAGATAGGTCTGGACTTTTATGCTTCACATGTACATAATTTAAGCCTAAATGAAGCATCCACTGGACTAAATAGAAAAGAGCCTAAGCGTCAAAATGAAAGGCTTGGAATTTGTACTGAGTCTTCAAAGGAAGTTCAAAATAGCTTAGGAAGAGGGAAAGATAACAGATGGATAGAAGAAGAACCTTACAAGATCCAAATAGGAATAACAGAAAGATTTAATGAAGACGAATATGAAAATGAGTGGAAGGAAATCGGGAGATATTTAAGTATGAAGTGTCCTGATCTTAGTTGGAGCAAAGAAAAATTTCGTACCATTCGAAGAAAGTCAAGCAATTATTTCCTGAAAGATGGATTACTCTGGAAGCGAAGGATTGGAATGGGAAAGATGCCCCAGCGAGTTGTAGGTTGTGAAGAATCGAGAGGAAGGATTATGCGTGAAATGCATAGCTCACTATGGGCCGGTCATAAAGGCTTTCAAGGAACTTATGAAAAGATAAGGGAAAGATACTGGTGGCCTGGGATGTATGTGGATACCCAAAATTACGTAGCCACTTGTAAACCTTGCCAGATGTACTCCAATGTTAGACACAGAGATGAATTACATCCAACATATCCTCTTAATATTCACTATAAGTGGGTTGTTGATTTAGTTACAATGCCATTAGGGGTGCATCAGATGAGGTATATTGTATTAGCAAGGGAAGACCTAACAAATCATGTTGAAGGAAGAGCTCTAAGGACGAAAACTACAAGCAATGTATGCAAGTTTCTACTAGAAGATGTGTTTAGTAGATTTGGTTATGTGGAGAAAATAGTTGCCGATAAAGGTGAGCTTGATGCTCAGGAAGCTAAAGACTTCTTTAAAAAATATGGAATTCGATTATCACTCACCACTGCTTACAATCCTGAAGCTAATGGAAAAATTGAACGTGGTCATCCACCAATTATTAAAGCTTTGGCTAAGGCTTGTGAGGGGAAAATAAAGAATTGGCCAAATTACCTTCCATTTGCCCTTTGGGCAGATAGGATGACATACACTAGAACTACTGGATATATGCCAGCAGAATTGATGTATTGTCAAAAACCTATTTTTCTGACAGAATCACATGCTTTAGCGTGGACTTCCTTGCCTTGGGAAGATGAGGTGTCAAGAGAAGATCTTCTAGCAGTGCGGATTCTTCAACTAGAAAGAGGAAAAAATATGGTAGAAGAAGCTGCATTTAAGCTTAGAGCTTCTAGAGAGAAAAATAAAATTGCATTTGACAAGTCCCGCAGGTTAAGGCCAAAAAGGTTGAAGGAAGGAGACTGGGTACTTGTTTATGATAGCTCATTGAATACTCAATATGAGGCTCGAAGAAAACTGGTTAAGAGATGGTTTGGTCCCTATGTGGTATGTAAAGTTTTTGATAATGGAACATACTCACTTAGAGAATTAGATGGGACCAAGTTAAAGGATTTAATTGCTGGAAAAAGAGTTAAGCTCTTTAAAAGAAAAGAGAATGAGAATTATGAGACGGTAATAAATGAAGACGAAGAAGAGGAAAGTGAAGAGGAAGGAAGTGAAAATGATAAAGATGAGGATATCAATAAGGAAAATGATTAAAATAAATTATATCGTAAGATGATGTATATATATATATATAAACATATATATATATATGTATGTATATAATAAAACCATGTAGACAAATAACAAGATATGAATCCATCTAGGTGTAATAAATAAGTAAAGCAACAAATAAATTAAATGTATGTGTTTTACTTATTCATGAACTTCTATTAATACTAATTTTTGTTTCTTACAGGGTACTGACGGAGATTTGTGATCAGACTATTAATAGGAAGTTTTTTTTAGGTTTGATTGGACTGTTTGACTATCTTAGGATCTGGAATGGACAGTGAAGATTCCAATGATACATCCATTCCTGAGGGTAGCATTCCTGAAAGATTTAGAGAGACGTCAAGGAGTGTGCCTGAAGGGAGAACCTTAGATAGTTCTTTCATATCAACTTACTTGCTCCCTACACCTGAAAATGAAGAAAGAGTTCCTATAGAAGATTTTGTTAAAGATCGTATCACTAGGGAGACCTTGATATCATCATCAAATGAAAGAAGTATGCTCAGGTATCGAAGGGCACGAACATATGGAGAAGAAGATACTTCGGATGACCGTGAGTCATATATGGAAGTGGACCCAACAGCACTTCTTGTATATAGTCGTGACTTAGCAGAATATGCAGAACTCTTACAACAGCTTGCCTTGTTCCGTAGGGAACGTGAAGGGGGTGAGACGTCTTAAAGATAAATTAAAATGTTGTATTAAAGATATGTGTAAATAATGTTTATTTTGAATCAAGTTAGGTTTTTTTATGAAGAATAAAGTCAGGGAAGATCCTCGGAGATCGGCACGAAAATAAATATCAATGTATATAAATAAAGCCAGCTAATATTTTCCTTTTTGAATAATTGTTTTTATATAGATTCGTGTGAAATAAGTCTCTGATTTATGCAGGATGACCAAGTTCAAGTTTTTTTTTCTAAAGAAAGAATGATTAAAGGCGACAAGCTCGAGCGGCTTCTGATTTTATACTGGTGAGATGTTATTGTTTTAATTTCTTTCCCTCTCATGTATATATGTGTGTGTATGTATATATATATCCATATGAAAAGACTACATGGGTTGAGCATATAACATGTAAATAAATGCATAATTAAGGAAAATTAAGTAGAACAAAAATCTCGTGCCACTAATTAGATTACATGTAATGTATAAGGGCCAGGATTATATGAGTAAGGTTAGAAGATGGACTAGAACTTTCGAGAGCAAGACCTAGGAAGGTGAAAGGAAGACCTAGACTAAGTATCTGTATATAGTAGTGTTTACAAACACTTGATGAGTGAGACACTTCGACTTCTACTCTTGATCTCTCATCTGACCTAATCTTCAGACAGATTATATCTTGAGAAAAGAATTCTTATACCAGCCAACTATCTATATGTATGTGTATGTGTTGTTGGGTGCTGCGATGAGCTAGTAGGCGGGTGGAACTACCTTGGTCGGGTGATCAGGGCCACGAGCTGACGCTAGTTGTGTCGTATGGCCTAACCTACATGTTGTTACGCGCTCATATGGGTTGATAGGCGGGTGGAGTCACTCTGACCGGGTGGTCAGAGCCACGAGCTGACGTTGATTTCGTATGAGGCTGACATTGTGAATCGTGCGCTATGTCGGGTCGGTAGATGGGTGGGCTAAACCTGGCCGGGAGGTCAGGTCCACGAGTCGCATCCGATTTCGACATAGGCCGAAAAGTGTGGAAAAATAAATAAATAAAAATAAAAGCAAAGATATAAAGGTTGAGCTAGGATAAAAAATTAAAATAAAGAAAAACAAAATAAAAATATGAGAAAAATAAGAAAAGGGTCTGAAGGGGCTTCAGATGATAGAAGATCAATAGGGAAGCCAGAAGCGAGTTTCATAAATCGAGTTAGTGAAGACTGGTATATGCAAATGCTTCGGATAGGCTACTAGATCTGACCGGGTCGAGTTAACGAGAGAGCTAAGAAGTTTTCGATTTACTCATATGATTTCTAGTCTAAGTGCATTAGTGTATTCTGATATGTTGTATGAGATGTTTTTGTCTACCTCTCTTCTCTTAATGTATGCCGAGTTCAATGTGTTTCCAGATTTCATGCATCAAGTTAAAATTTTCTTTAAATCCTGTTTATATGCTATGACTACTTGATCCTTGCTTGCGTTTGTTGGTATGAATGCAGGTTGATTGGCACATCCGGAGGATGCACAGGTTCAGAGGGGGTGGATGTGGTCGAGAATTCACATTCAAGTTTGAGCACCATTACAAAGCTTCGAATCGATTAATGAAATATATCAATATAGTTAAAATTATGGTGAATTCTAACTTTTAAAACTCATTCTGCATATATTGAAGTTCAATGGGAATTTTTTCGCATTTGAACATTATCAAATGATATGGTATTTTATGGTATCTTCTTGTGAAAACACTCGTTCCTACAATGGTTAACTAAGATAAGAGCATGAGTCGTTCAATTTTCTTGCGTGTACCAATGGTGGAAATGTGAGTGTGAGAGCATGTAATTTAAAGTGTATCCTATGTGTGTACGCATGAACCTGTATATGTATAGGTTTATATATATGCATAAATGTGTTTTAAGTGGAGCATACATGTGAAGATGATCATGAAAAGAACTCACATGCGCTGTTCTGGAGTTTTTGGGGATTCCGGATGGTGGCAGGTAATCCAAGATCAAAGGAATATTCACGTGGGGGGAAGGAAGCTCAGAAGGCGGCAGATTTCAGAACCGATTGGAAGGTTTTTTTTTTCGCCACCGTTGGTGATGCACGAAAAAAAATGGAGCTATCGGGCCTCTTGTGAAGGTGCTCAAGTCTGGAACTGGTGTTGGGAAGAGAACGCTGCTGCAACTCTTTTTAGTTTTTGTGCTGGACGATAATAAGGTTGCTGTCGAGGAATCGGTTGCTGAAAGATACGGAATAGAATCTGCAAAGAACCGGGTCTATGGACATTGGAAAAGCCATCTATGCATTGCTGATATCAAAGAACGAATCTAACAAGGATCAGAGGTATGCTGCTTTTTGTTCATAATGAAGAGGATTAAATTCGGTTACAAATGACTGATTTGGATCGATAAGGAGGGGATCTAAATCAAGACGGCAATATCTTGATCAGAAGTGACATCCACATGGTATTGTTAATTAGTCCCTAGCTCCTTAGGATCAGTGATTAAATCGCAATGTTCGGAACAGCTTGCTCTCTTTGGCATGATGTGTATAGACCTCTGTAGCTTGAATGTTTACGCAATAGAAAGTGGATCGCTGGAGAATGAAACCATGTTGTATAAATCAAAGAAGGCTTTGAACAATTGATATGACAACAGCATTAATAATTAAAATGCATGCATTAGGGACAAGAAGTAACATTGTTAATGTAGATAAGGCCATTAGACGTGTAGTAGTATAATGCACAAGCGACGAAATATGCAGCACTAGATAGTGTCTATGAAGAAAGGATAGATACAGATGGACAAGCAGGTCTCTCAAATCTGAAAGTCAATGGACTAATATGAGTTTCAAATCCAAGGAGTCTATGATTGACTGCAGACAAATGGTTTCTCCTACGTGTGATGAGTGGATGACTCTATATAATATGCTCTACGTTCAAATAAAACTGAAGACGTGAGGAACAGCGTTTGGAAAAGCTTGAGGTTTGGAAAGAGTTTAAAAAGGGATCTAACTTTTCTGTAATTCCAACTGTTGCGAGTTTCAAAGATGCCAAACCTGAATATTCCAGTCGGATCCATGCTTTGAGGACAAACCTGCTAAAAGTATTTCAGTTTCCAGATGCTTATGTACTTTGGATTTTATGTAAATGATTTACTTATGTCTACTAGTTTAATATCGTGTTATGCATAAAAACGTCTAAACTGTGATACGAAGGTGAATTTGATGAATGCGATTGCAAATGAAAAGAAGATGGACTCGTATTGTAAGACAGCAAGTGAAGCTGTACATGAACCTGCAAACCTCAATGTAGTTGAACTCATCCCGATTAAAAATTGTGATGCTCATTTTTTAAAAAAAAAACTTAAATTTCTGAGTTGTTATACTCTTGATGCGAATTGAGTTGTCACATTACCAGAGCAAGCTAAAGTTTGCACCGTTAAGCCACGCCTGTTCTCTTTAAGTATAAAGTTCAAAACGTGGCTCAGGTTTGCGTTGAAAATTAATGGCCATTTTACTTAAAATTAAAGCTCGAATGGGCTCATGGAAGGCTTTGTCCAGTCTGGGTAGTTTCTCCTCAAAAGGGCAAATTGGAAATCGTTCACATTAAAGGCTTTGATTCGTATTTCCTGAACCTTACCGCCCTCACAATCAAGTCAAGATAAGCTTTACTTTCGCTCTGGTGCTTTCTTTCTGAAACATGATGTAAATCACGTACATTGCTCTATTATGCATTCTTGTCCTGTAGTTCATTTGTTGAATCTTGAAAATGCTGAAATCTAGTGATAATAGGCATCCCTAGACCCTCCTTGTTTGGCCTGGAGAGGTATCTATCATACATGGTTATACGGCAGATTAAGTTTCTGACCTTTGGAGGACGTGTCAGCACTAACCAATCAGCTTTTGATGGGTATTAAGGGGTGCTTTCTGAAACCAATAGAGGTGACATTTGCGACGACTACGATTTGCGTGTAGGTGTTTGAGGATCAACAGTTTTCATTGTACCTCAGACCGAATTATTACATGTTTCCTTCTTTACATTGCGCATATACGCGACGGCATTATAATTTGGAGTGGAATTCATGATTCCGTTTCTTTCCAATGTCATCTTGCATATGGGTTTCATTTGGTTTCAACATGTAATTTCTTGGACTGTGATAAATAGAAAAGAGAGAGTAGCAAAGTTAACCTATCGTAAGGAAATTTCTATGCTCTCTACCTCCTTTCCACGATCTATGCGACAGCGTTGATTGTGAAGTGAATTCCGCCCTGTTTCTGGCAAGGAACTCGTCTGTACTCCACAGGCACAATGCTTGCTTTGTAGATGCCAATCTTTTCGTACGCCGGTTGTGCCATGTCAAAGTGCTGCAGAGGAGGGTTGCACCACCCACCTGCATTGTTGGGCAGAGCATTGTTTGGAGGACAAAAGTTTGTGGCAGTAATCACAACAGAACTTCCAGAAATGCACCACTGTGGATGAGACGAGGAAGCACATCGAATCTCGAAGCACGCGCCACAGCTTAGTCCGCCGTTAAAGAGAGCAGTGCTCAGGGAGGCGGTGCTCGTTCCGTATCTAGAAGAGTAGAGATTTCCATAGCCACAAGTGCCACCTGTACGTCCAATCAGAGTTTAAGAAAGTGAATCAAAGCGCATGGAGGCAACTGCTACATTCACATCTCAAGTAATCAAACTTACCCATGGTTCCGGAAGCGTTGCTCCTCCATAGAATGTAGCGTGCGCGCTGCTCCAGCCGCCCTCTTGCGAGCCAGTACTAAGGCTGTAGGCTGGCATCATCCCAAGAATAAGGATGGAGAGACATGAGAGGAATGCAACAGGAATGTACACAGACTCCATAATAACAACGAGGTGAGATACCAGTCTATCCCTGAAGAATAGAGATCTAGGGATGGAGGAGAGTGTGACTCCTGCCCGATCCTGAATCCATTCGGTATTTAAAGGGGTCATACTCGTGTGGAGGCATAGTTGCAGTTCCATGATGCCGTTGATTACTCTCTTGTTCGGTCGGTTTGCTTCTTGGCTTCTGGCCACTATCATCCACGCATAGAGTGATCCCAAGCACATGAGGTGCAATAAACAACCACCACCCATGTAATTGCCATACATGGCTTAGACCGGTTGAACCGACCTAATAAATACAAATGATTGCCCCCTTGGACCCCCCACCACATGATAGAGCTTAATGCTTCCCTTTGGATTCTTCAAGATTAGATAATAAGCTACATTTGCAACCAAATGATTGGGACAACCTAAATCAATGTAGAAAAGATGCTCATCATCTTAACCTTGATTGGATGTCATGTTCATGATGAGTAATGAGTCTTATTGGTCTTCATTATAGTTTTTGTATTCCCTTCTTCCTTTAAAGCCTCCTTGATAATTGTTGTTGTAGTCTTGATTGTAGTTATGGTTGTAGTTGCCTCCACCAATGTTGTATCTACCTCTTGATTGCCCATAGCTACCTCTATGGAAGCCTCTTCCCCTTTGATTCCTTGTATTCTTGAAACATTCTTCTATGGTGTGGTTGCCAAGACCACGAATGTTGCAAGGTGAGTTGTTGTAGGGTCTCCTATTGCCTTGCTTTCCTTCTCCACCCCTTCCTCTAGAACGTCTTCCTCTTCCTCCATAATTAGCTTGAGGGGTACTAGCCTCTTCTTGACTCTTCTGACTTTTAACTTCATCCTTGGCTTTCTTCTTATCTGTATAAAGGACAGAAGATTTGTTACCTCTTGAATTGTCACCATTTCTATTGAGCTTTTTCTCTTGAGTGAAGAGTTGCCCCATCAAGGTGTTGAGGTTAGGTATTTGCAAGTTCATGTAGAGATCAATTGCCATGGTGAAGGACTCCCACTTTTCATCATCCTTCATTCCATTAATGATCTGCCTCACTATGTGTTCTTCTTCTATCTCGTCTCCAATGCTTACAAGCTGATCAACCACATCTTTCATCATGATTATATAATTAGCCACTCCTTGCTTTGGTTGCTTCTTTAGGGTTGTAAATTTGATCCACAACTGATATTTCCCAGCTCTTGTGTTTGAGGAGAAATATGATGAGAGTACTTCCCAAGTCTCTTGGGAGGTCTTGAAATTCCTAACATGTGGTAACAAGAAATCAGAGATTGAGTTTAGTAGATATGACCTAGAAAGAGCCTCCTTTGCACACCACGTGGTCAGGTTCTCTTGCTCTTCCCTTGTAGGTTGATGCTTTCTCCTAAAGATTGGCATCTCTTTATCTCCTCAGATGTATCCATATAAACGTCTCCCTTAAAGGTAGGCTTGCATCCTTAGTGATCATGCTGACTAGTTGTTCCTGTCCAATGTGTCAATGAAGGATGGAACTCCATCTACCATCTTGATTGTTGTTGTTCTCATACCACTATTGGAGGAGATGGTGGATAGTCACAAGAGATGAAGTGGTGTAGCTAGATCCTACTTCACAACTGCTAAGAATGATAGCAAGAGAGTGTCATCGGCCTCTTTATCTTGCTAAAGAACACAAATAACCATATATATATATTTCTTTGCAGATGATCCAACAATCAATGTATCAAAACAAACATGTTGAAGTTCATGCAAGAACAAGAAATGTGTTACTTTTGTTCTTACACCTGTTTAGTGTTTTGCACAATTCTTTGAGGACAGTAACAATTGACTTAATTTCTTTTGGGGAACTCTAATTAACTTAGTAAGCTAACTGTTGGCAGCAGTCAGGGAACCGAAGGAGCCACAAGACAAAGAGGGTCGGAATGAAGAGATAGCAGAAGCAGACACAGTAGCCACAGAAGATCTCGCAAGTAGGCCATCTAAATTTTTCAGACATCAAAGAGTTGAGCACACAAGAAGAAAGAGCAAGTAGGGAGCTCAACGATGTGTATGACAAATCAACAGAGAAAATCCCTACACAAATAGTGGTTTTAATCAGTAAACACCATTGTAAATACCATTTCGTATTTTTGTAGCTCTATTTTGTGCAAGCCAAGGAGTCCTTGAGCTTGAGGAGCTTTAGAAGTATCTACCTGCCAATTTTCGTATTTTTTAGATCTCGTTTGAGCCCTCAAATAAGCCCTGGAACCTAATTTTTAACTAGGCCGGACACTAGGTCTGGACAAGGCCAAAGCTAGTCAAAAACTATAAAAGGAGCTAGAGAGCTCATTTTTGAGGTTAGCTTGTAATTGATCTAAACTTGTATGAGCTTTTTGAAAGTAATCTAAAGAACTCCATTGCTTCTCACTCTTTGTCTTGCCCTGTGTGTGCGTGTGTGTGTATGTGTGTGCATGTTAGTGTGCTTCGCACTCACGCACTTGTGCCTTCACTTGCTCGAGGTCATCATACCATCCTCAGGTCTTCGCGGATTGACATAAAGGAGGTGCTACTCATCACTGAGCTACACCAAATTTTGGTGCCGTTGCCGGGGATCGAGCTTTGAGGAGGAGCGTGTGATGGTGAGACGTAGAGTTGAAGCATTGGAGTTATAGGTATTTTCTTCACTTTTATCTATTTCCTTTTGTTTTCCTCATCACCATCATCATCATCACCACCTTCCACCTCCATCTCCATCATCACAAAAAATTTCAGTTTTTTGACTATATTTCCTTCCTCCTTTCACTTCCCTCATTTCACTTGTGAGAGAGAGAGAGAGCCATATTGTGTGTGTAGTTTTTGCATGTTTCTTGAGCTGTCTTGCAGGTACATGCTGCATCATCTTCTCCAGCACTCCGTGTAGGTAAAAAAACGTCACAAAACTGTCTCTGTGTCGCCGACCTCTGTCAATCACGACCAACACAAAAGATGCTCCATTTGCCAAACAAAGTACAAAACCATGATCTACAGGCCTAGAGCTTCCCAAAACTATGTTTAGATTTTTGAAATTCATCAGATTTCTGTCAATCACGATCGCTCTGTCACTCGCGATCGACAAACCACGACGGACAGACCTGTCAATCGCGATCGACCAGTCAATCGCGACCGACAGCCCACGACGGCTCTGTCAATCGCGACCGACAGAGTCAACGACCGATTGACCACGACTGACAGATCATACGCGTGACATGTGTCAATCGCGATCGAGTCATCAATCGCGATCGACCCATCAATCGTGACTGAGAGCCCATGACGGCTCTGTCAATCGTGACCGACACAGTCAACGATTGTTTGACCGCGACGGACAGACCCTCGCGACTGACCTATCAATCGCGATCGACCCATCAATCGCGACTGACAGAGTCAACGACCCTTTGGCCAGGACTGATTGACTTTTCGAGCCACGTGTCAATCGCGATTGACCCATCAATCGCGACTGACAGCCACGACGAACCTGTCAATCACGATCGACACATCAATCGCGATTGACCTGTCAATCACGACTGACAGAACTTGCGAACGCGATAGAAGGGCAAATTTGGCCAATTTTTAAGGGCAAAAATTAGTGGTCTAATTTTTGGGGAACCTTAAGGGTTTCGCATTGCATTGTGAGGCCGCAACCCAAGTAATTCAAGAATTCCTGTCTGACTGAGTAAATTGTTTTGAACCCTGTTTTAGCACCCAAACACTGATCGGACATAACTTCCTCATACAAAATCCAATTGTTGTGATTCTTGTTTTGTCGGAAAGCTCAGGATTATTAGATAGGGTTTTTTGAAGTTAACCATATCCCGAGGTAGGAAAACTGAGGGATCCTTGGGAGTGTTTTTCATAAAGGCAAGGGATAATTTGGTGTGTGAGTTACATGCATGAAAGTGGTCTAGTCTGTCATTTGAATTTAAGTCTAGAGCTAATCTTGGGACTGATGCAGGTCTATTGAGAAGCAATTGAGAGCATCCAAGCAAGGGCTTTGTGCAAGCTTGAGAATCAACTTCTCGAGCACTAAAGAACAAGGATCAGCAAGAAAGGTCAGAATATTCTCAACTCCCCTTCGTCAATTCCTAGCTTAGGCTAAGAACGACTAGAGGTAGGAGTAAGTCAGGGCGACGATAGGCAATTATCAAGTTGAAGAATACCTAAACTTTCAAGTTCAAGCTAAGGACATAATCTTTGTAGTGTCGAGAACTTTAAAGGAAAAGAACTTAACGTGGAACGATCAACTTCAAGTGCGGAACTACACTCAAGTATACCTTACGATGTGATATCAGACAAGAATTAACACGGTAATCAACTAAAAAGAATCAAGTAACTGATACAAAAGGACTCCGCAACGAGGTTGTACTTGGGCAAATTTGGGTTATTCAATTAAGCTTATGAACCTTAGATCAGGGAGACATCTAGGGAGAGATAGACAAAGCCTTAGGTCTTCAGAGGCCAGTGTTAACCACACTGCTAGGTCTTGGGCCCAGCAGTTGAGCCACCACTCATACTACCCTAGCTCTCAGACTAGTGAATCAGAGATGTCTCAAGGCATGGACAGACCTACGGGAAGTTCAGGAGTGCCATACTTGCACAGGGCAGAAGGCCCTTACAAAACGCAGTTGGAATACCTTAGGACCAACCGATTGGGTGCTAGCATCTATGAGGACGGCCTAGGAAGATCTGTGGTACAGATTAAGAATCTTGATCAATCAATTGTACTAGAGCACCCAGCTGTCAAGTTTGAAAACGGAGCGTACTTAGATAAGGAAGGGACAATATATGTAGTCACCAGTCATCCAGAAAGGACTAATGAATTTGGGAATGTAGTCCCAGAATCGGACTTAGGTGACCTAGAGCAGGGAAACATGGGTGTAGAACCGAGGACCCCCCGAGGCAAATCTGTTCTCACTAGGATCATCACACCAGAATGGGTTCCCCAGGACAACAAGAGCATAGATCTGCTTCTGAACCGAGAAACGGACGAAGCCTTTTGGAGGTATAAATTTGATCGGCCAATTGATATAGGAACAATCATGGTCTATGAGTTTAAGGATCTTGATAGCCCAGGCAGAGTGACCTACTTAGATCTCGCTTCAGAGAGGATCTTTGTGGTGACAGAAAATGATAGGCATGCTTACACTTGGAAAGGTGAATTCATTTTCCCCCAGCCAAGATCAAACGTGTCCTTTGGTCACCCAGGAGCTGGAACCTCCCACGCTCACGGAACTCAAAGAGACAGGCATAGAGAAAGACCGGAGGTAAGCTTTGCCAACCCAGGGGGCAGAGAAGGAACGGGGACAGAAACAAATAGAGTAGAGCCTGAGGTACTTAGAGCTCAGAGGAATCAAAGAAATGCGGATGAGTGCCCTCTACCTCAACCTAGAGAGCACACAAGCACTTTGAGACCGACTTAGTTAGTCAAGTCCATGAAGAATTACTTCGATGGCACTGGAGATCCATACGATCATGTGGCAGAGTTTAGGCAAGTTTTGAGAGCTGAACAAGTGGAGGATCTATTCACGCAGTACAATGCCTTTGGCCTAACCCTTAGGAACACAGCTCTTACATGGTTTCAACCATTGAACGAGAGACAGTTCCGGTGTGTAGACCAACTCCTAGAGGCTTTCATTATTGAATTCTCTAAGAGTGGCATAAGACATAATACCTCCTCGTTGATTCACAACTTCAAGCAAACCCCTCAAGAAACCGTGAGACTTGCAGGAAGAAGGTTTAGGCAATACTTAGAAAGATGCCCTGTTTTGGAGCTCCCCACACCAGCTAAGCAAGTGGCTTTATTCTTGGATGGATTGCTAAGTACAAAATTGAGATCCTATGTGTACTTGAAGGACCCTAGGACCATAGAAGAGTGTGTACGCATGTGCATCGACATTGAGGATAACCTAGGGGAGGAGTTAGAGCTTTCCAAGATATACAAAGATTTAGATTGTGCCTCTAGCCTCTCTTCCATGCAATCCACATCAATAGAGGAACTTGCTGAGAAAGTAGCTCAGAAACTAGATGTCTCTAGTAAACAAATTCCAAGGTTTGCCCCTATGAAAAGATGCTATACTTGTGGAGGCGACCATATGGGGAATGTCTGTCCCACTATGGCTCAACCCCAAGTAAATCCGAGTAGCCAATATTGTACCATAGAATGGAGATACACAAATCAGACAGCCCAAGACTATCCATACAATAAGCAAGCAGTTAGGCAACCCTACCCTCAGCCATACCCTCAGCAGGGAAGATACCAGAATCAATACCCACCGTAGCAGTATGCTAGACCTCAACAAACCTACCAACCCCAATACCAACAAAGGCCTCAGCCTGTGTTAGCACAACAACCCCCTGCCCCAGCTAATGTAATTCCGGTAAAGTATATAGCAACTGAGGAAAATTTGAATAGAGCTATAGTGTCAGTAACACCACTGCTTTCAGAAAGTGACCCGAGCGATCATAGCTTTGATTCTACTCACATTGATAGCCCCCAGGCTTACTACATGCAGTCTCCTGAACATGGTGAGTCCTACTATAGTGAAGAGCCAAATGAACCTAGTTGGGAACCAGAGTACACAAATGTAATGTACACAAACCCTAACTCTAGACCCCAACCTAGGCAAGTAAGACTCCCATTCCCTAGAGGACCATGCTACAGATGTCAGGGAGATCATCTCATTCGTGATTGTCCCTTGCCTCCACCTACACAACCCCACTCAGTGACAATTCAAGGCTTTTGTCAAGATTGTGGAAAGGAGCATCTCTTACGAGACTGCCCAAAGAATCCTAATAACATGCCGAAAATCACTCCCATCAATGTTGTTGGGTTAGTGGTAGATTCCACAGGAAGTGTCACTTCCACTCCATCCATACATGTAGTCACTAGAGCTCAAGCAGTGCAGCAAAACCAAGGGGCAAGCCAGGAAAAGGGCCCAGAGGCTAGTGAAACTGAGAGCATAACCAAGAAAAGGACTAGAGCTTGGCGAGATAGTCGCGAAAGAATGAAAAGACAATGGGCAAAAAAGATGAGTGAACTCGAAGAAAGCCTCAGAGAAACAAAGGCCAGGATAACTGAACTTACATCTCAAACTCCCTCTCACACTACCCCACCACCACCATTCCCATCTCCATCCGACCCGCCACCTTCCAACCCGCCTCAACTAATACCACCACCCCCTAGAGTAGGATCAGTCCTAGCAGATCCAACTCCCGAGGACCTAAACATGATGCTTAGAGCATATCAGGCCAGAATCCAAGAAGGGCAAAACATAACTGATCATGAAAAGTGTTACCCTAGAGCACAACTAGAGCTAGAACGAACCAAGATTTGTGCTAAAATGGTGGAATTGGCTCAGACCATGTTTGAAGCCAGTCGCCTATTTAACATCTCTAGTTCAGCAAAGACACAATTGCACTTTGATGGATTGTTAGAAAGAATAGAGAAGCTAATTGCACAATCAGAAAAGGAACCCGTCTCTCAACATAAGGACAAGGCAAGTGAAAGAGCAGGTCTTCCTGCCCAGGAAGCATATGTGCCTGAAGCCTATGTGCCCAACTCGACGGAGCCAGACACATCATCTTCTATGAATCGGTTCACACCAGAATTCCTTTGCGAGATTCAAGAAGACAAATGGGCTAAAGAGAATGAAGTCCCTCCTCCCATTGAACTTGTGGATGATGCACATGACCAATTCCCACAAGACATCCCATCCATTTACGAGGAACAGGAGAGCACCCAATCTCAGGAAAGATTAGACTTTGAGTCTAACTCTCTACAAGAATTACACCACTTCACAGGCCCATGGGAAGCTAAGTCTACTTGTGTGAGAGCACCCACAGTCATGATAAGGAACGAAGATTCAGTCATACCTAGGAACACAGAGGTAATGAAAAACACTAAAGTACAGTGCAACCTCACCTTAGAAGAGCTACTCAAAGTAAGGCCAGAACTATGGACACATGTAGCCAAACAAGTACCAGAAATAGCAAAACCTCGTTCCCAGGTAGGATCCCAGAGAACAGTGCCAGAAATACCCTTGGATAAGATAGGAGACATGTGTGAAGGTGAAGAAGGGAACACCTATCTTCCCATTACCTACCAGGGGTACACCACCAAGGCAATTTTGGACTCAGGTGCAGGAGTTGCAATTGCCACCACTTCCCTATGGAAGCGTTGGGGCAAGCCAGCACTTTGGCCAACGAGAACGAAATTGCAGATGGCCGATGGTCATATTGAGAGGCCCTTAGGATTGCGAGAAGGAATAACTCTCACCACCTACGGTGTCGAGTTCGAGCATACATTTGCTATATGTGATTTTAGCAAGAACCATGCCTATGAAATGATCTTGGGACGACCTTTTATGCGACAGTTGCAAGTGGTACAGGATTGGGGAACCAATTCTTTGTACCTGCAACACTTAGGTGTTACGACCAAAGTGAATCTCAAAGATTACTCTCATAGAGATGTCCCCCCTATCCAATGGAATCCCATCCATAGAGCCAAAGATGATACGAAATCTGTGCATTCCATAGGATCAGGATCCTCATGGATGCATGAAGACACCCACTTATGGATGTGCAAAGTGGCAGTAGAAGAGGAGAAAAGAGAAAAGGCCAGAGAAATAGGTGCAAACGAAACACATAGACCCATTCAAGACCCAACCTATGCACGTGTAGTATTTCCTGATGAGGAATTTGAACCCCATGGCTGGGCAGAAATCTTAGCAACAATGGATGTAGCCATCAATGAGGAACAATGGACACCCCACTGTGATGAGGATGGCTATGAAATTTCAGTTTTCTCCATAGAGCCAATCATGGGAGAGGTAGTGTTAGAAGAATGCAAACCTAACCCTGATGCATTTGAGGATGCGAGTGACTTCGATCTAGAGTCAATCATTATGGACCCACCTTTTGCATCAGATGAAGAATACTTCTATGAAGTAGAATTTCAACCCCAGAGGTATGGAGAGCTTACGAGTAATGTAAGGCTAGCCACACATGTGACCCCGAAGGAAGAAGGAAAGAAAAGAAAGAAGAGAGAAGTCACACCAGAAGAGGAAGAATCTTTGTTTGAGGTCCCAGAAAATTTTAAGAAGTATGAGATAGATGATAGGAGAGTCATGATCAGAATGCCTAAACGAGAGGCACAATCAGGGGAGGCCTATGATAACAAAGAAACCACCAAGAAAATAGTGGTAGCCATAGAGGAAGGAGAAGAGAGATGCACTTACATAGGACATGACCTGATGGAAGAAGAAGAGCAAGAATTGATAGCCTTGCTAAGAGAATACAGAGATGTATTCGCTTGGAGTTACAAGGACTTGAAAGGTGTGGACCCTGACATATGCTCACACACCATCCCCATGACCTCAGATGCCAAACCCTCTAAGCAAAAGCCATATACATATAATGATAATTACGCTGCTAAGAGCAAAGAGGAGATAGATAGACTGGTAGAAGCTGGATTCATCTATGAAATTGAGCACACTGAATGGGTATCCCCAATCGTAGTGGTGCCCAAGAAAAATGGAAAGCTGCGTGTATGCATTAACCTGAAGAAGGTTAATGCAGCCACAATTCGAGATAACTATCCGCTTCCCATCACAGAGCATCTTTTAGAAAGAGTGGCAGGCAAGGAAGTGTACAACTTCCTTGATGGATTTTCGGGCTACAATCAAGTAGCCATAGCTCCAGAAGATCAGCATAAGACGGCATTTTCCACTGAATGGGGCATATTTGCCTTTAGAGTAATGCCATTTGGGCTTACCAATGCACTAGCAACCTTCTAGAGGCTGATGTGCCATGTATTTAAGGAGTTCCTGAGGAAGAATTTAGAAGTCTATGTTGATGATCTTTGTGTTCATTCCAACATTAGACAAACCCATATCCCTGAACTGAGACAAATCTTTGACAAATGTAGAGAATATCAAGTCTGCCTAAACCTAGAAAAGTGCGTTTTTATGGTCAGGCAAGGCAAGATTCTAGGACACATAGTGTCAAAGAATGGCATATCCACTGATGAAGAGAAAGTGAGAGCCATAGCCGAGTTACCTAGGCCAAAGAATGTCAAGGAAGTTCAAGCTTTCATGGGGCATTGTGGCTATTACCGACGTTTCATCCACATGTATGCTGTCATTGCAAAGCCCATGTACGGACTCTTGACTAACTTTGAGTGGACTGATGAATGTGAGAACTCCTTCAATGAGCTTAAACGAAGATTATGTTCAGCACCAATCTTGACTACACCAGATTGGAACAAGCCATTCCATGTTCATGTGGATGCCTCCAATTATGCTATTGGATGTGTACTTGCACAACCTATGGGTGAAGGTAATATAGATCTTCCAATTGCCTATGCTAGTAGACAATTGAATGCAGCTGAACGAAATTATACCACTACGGAGAGAGAAGGATTAGGCATGGTATATGTGGTTAAAAAGTTTAGACATTACTTGCTTGCAAATAAGTTTAAATTTTTTACTGACCATCAGGCATTGTCATATCTTGTAAACAAGCCATGCAATACAGGAAGATTAGTAAGATGGTTTCTCTTACTAATGGAATATGATTTCGAGGTTGTGGTAAGGAAAGGGAAGACTCACTTGAGAGCAGACCATCTCTCTAGGCTCACATCTGGGGAAGCCCCACAAGGAGTGTGAGATGACCTTCCCGATGCTTACTTGTTTAATTTGGAAGTGGTGCCACAGTGGGCTAAGCCACTAGTGCCAGTATTGACATACGGGCCTAACCATCCAGTAGTAAACACACAAAATAGAGAGGTAGTGAAAGCCCAAAAGTATCACATCATGGCAGGAAGTATGTACAAGCACACAGATCAAGGAATCTTGGCCTGTTGTGTGGAAGAGGATGAGTACGCTAAGTGGTTGCAATTGGCACATGTAGGTGCATTAGAGCAACACTACTCAAAACAACAAACCCTACAAACCCTGAGGAGACTCGGAGTGCATTGGCCGACTATGGAAGCTGATGTCCAAAAGTTGTGCAAGGAATGCCCAATCTGCTGCACTAAACCACCTGTGGAACATGCCACTCTTTATCAAGTGTCCATAGTGCCAGATTGGAGTGAACCACTAGTATCCTTTTTGAGGATGAAAACATTCCCTCTAGACATGACTCTGGCTAGGAAAAGGAGTTTAGAACAAGAAGCCCAGGATTACTCACTCATTGGTGATAATCTATACAAGCGTGGTAAAGATGGTTACCTGAGACTATGTGTCCATGAGAGTGAATATCTTAAGATCGTGGAAAGTGCTCACCAAGGTGTAGCAGGAGGACACTTTGGACCAGATCAGGTGATCAAGGCAATACTATTTGTGGGCTTCTGGTGGCCGACCCTTCACATGGATGCACATACCTATGTGAAACGATGTGATGTCTGTCAGAGAACTCGGTATCCCATACGTAAAGATGAGATGCCACTGAAACCTATGATGGGTGGACGTGCATTCTCTAAGTGCGGAATAGACTTCGTAGGTCCTATTAATCCCCCAACTAAGGGTTCCCATGCAGAATATATCATTGTTGCGACAGACTATCTAACAAAGTGGGTAGAGGTAAAAGCCACAACGAAGAACGATGCTCAAACAACTACTAAATTCTTGTTTGAGAATGTATTCACAAGATACGGGCTACCTATAGAGTTAGTAAGTGATAGAGGCACTCACTTCTTGAATGAAGTAATTGAAAATCTACTCCAAGAATTCTTGGTAGTACATAAAAATTCTGCCCCCTACCACCCTCAAGCAAATGGCCAGGCTGAGAGTACCAACAAGATTTTGTGCAATGTGTTGACCAAACTAGTGAGCAATAAACGCTCTGATTGGGACAAACAGCTACACCATGTTGTTTGGGCATACCGAGTCGCCTACAAAACGGTACTCCAAGCCACCCCCTTTCAGATGGTATTTGGTCAAAATGCAGTGCTACCATTGGACTTCTTAATACCTACATTGAAAGTAGCACAAGAGAAGAATGGACGGGTCATGAACTCTCCTCTAGACTTTTTGACCTTGAACAATTAGGAGAAACAAGACTGAGGGTGGCTGCAGTCATATATGCAGCTAAGAAACGACAGAAGGCATATTTTGATGCCCATGTTAAGGATAAAGGCTTGAAGGTAGGAGACCTAGTACTAGTCTACACTTTGAAACAACATGCGAGGAAGCTAGAGAAAAGAGGCTACGGACCCATGATCATTAATAGAATCTCAACAAGTGGAGCAGTGCAGCTAGCCACATTAGAAGGCAATGTTCTTCCAAGTTACATTAGTGGATGCAGAGTCAAGTTGTATCAGGAACCTCTCATAGAGGAAATGCTAAGTCGACTCAACACTGCCAAGAAACGCAAAGAAGAAGAAAAGCGAATTCGAGAAGAAGCTCAAGCAGAAGCCTTAGAGCGCATACGGAGAATGAAATTAAGAAGACAAGGTAGAGAGCAACCTAGGCCAGATGCGGACGCAGACCAAGGATATCACATGGCTATGTGTGAAGTTTCACGTATCAGCTCTCATAGGATAATTGATCGACGTCCTTTTATAACCTTAGATATAGGACAAGGAAAAGGTGCAAGGACTGTAAGAGCCTTGATTGACTCAGGTCCAGCCACTAGTGTTGTTCAATTGTCTTACTGTCAAGAGTTGAAATTAACTGTCAATCCTATAGAAGCATATGTCATAGGATTGGGAGGTGTGGAAACCCCTTGCCTGGGCGAGGTGGATCTTCCCATCTCCATTCAAGACGAAGTATTCACACTCAAAGTACTAGTGTGTCAAGATGAGGACCTCACTGAGCCTTTGGTCTTGGGTCAAGACTGGCTTTATGACCAAGTAGTCAACTTAAACCTAAGAAGTGGACTTCTTCAGGTATGGGTGAATCAGAGTAGAATTACAGTTGAGTTAGATAATGGAGCACTTCCGGAACTAGGAAAGGCACAGACTCCTGGTCCCTCCAGGGGTACACATGAAGTTGACCATGCTGTTCTTGTCCAAAGCTATGTGATGCAGAGGAATGGAGATCTCAATAGAAAAGTCAAGGCGTTGGCGGAACTCCCTTCTTTTCCAAAGGCCAGAAGGAGGCAGCAACTAAGGGCAGATCAATTACTGAAGACTATCTACGTGGGAGACCAAAAGAACGCATGAAGCCGAACAACTCAGCCAGTGAAAAAAATGTGGGTGCGAAAAGACGAGCTGCCGACTGTAGCCAAGTCGCGACAACTGTCTCAAATACCTATTAGTAATCAACGACATGATACTAATAAGAGGACTCCTAAAACCTCTGTTGAGAAAGTGAAATCTATCTGGGTGCCCAAGAAGTCAATGAAGGCTGACCCACAATCAAGACAAATTTGGGTGCCTAAGGCTTGCTTGCGGGCTCAACTAGTCCCACACGACTCACATCATACACGACCGAGTTCACTCACTCAGGGAACCGCCACCCACTCTTGCCTGACACACTCGAACACACAGTCACTTAGAAGCACGCACAGACTCACTCGTAAATGGGTCCCAAAGGCACATCACCTCCGAGCAGAATTACTCATGCAACCCTCCAGAGTCTCCACAAAACCAAAACCAAGAGCCACCCATTGCGTTTGGCAACCTAACACTTGTAATAAACCCCTCGACTCCAATTTGTAAATTCATCTCCACTTACTAACTGCATCAGTCAGACACTGCATCTTTCCATCTAGCTCCTAGGACTATCCATTCATTAACTACACACACTGTCATCGTGCACTCACTGACCCACTAACCCATTATTCACCTCACAATAATATTGTAACCGGGGCAAAACGTGCTCTATCTTGTCCATTACAATATTAACGCATGCTCTATATTCTTGACAGAACCAGCTAGCAAGCAATAACGATGGCAGAAGCTGGAGGCACCAGTTCCCAGACAGGGTTCAGGGCACAGATTGTGGACATTGAAACCATTCTTCTGGAACCGCCACTCACCGAAAGGCCTCAAGAACTTCAAGCGGTGCATGTCCTTCCTATCCAGGACCCTCCTCACGGACACACTTCTCAAGTGGGGAAACATGCTCATTGGTTTAGTGATGTAGCAGGGCCATTGGGTGACGGCACCTACTTCTGGGAAGCAGAAATTGAATTTAATGGCAAATGGGGGCGCTACCACTTTTTCACTCGTGAATTCGAGAACTATCAGAATGCAGAGGTGATGCGATCAGTTTGGACCAAGGCAGGCTTGGATAGATATTTCAGGGCACACTTGCCCAAACCTAATTTTCTATGCTGCTCCTATTTCATAAGTACCATAACTCCTAGCAAGGCCAAGGGAGGCGATAGTACTTTTGTACTACCATCATTATTGCCAAGACACGAACTCAAGAGATTTAAACTGACCCTCAATCTGGTACGGGAGGCATTGAACATGCAAGGTATGCACATTCCCACCGAGAAAGAAATAATGGTCCCAGGTAGGATGAAGCATAAGGATCTCAATAAATTGAAGGACATGGTGGCAATGACGCCTACCATTGCTCTCCACTTACGAACTGTTATGCAACATTTTGCTTTTCCCCCACAGGAACGATTCACTATGCCCCCTAAGAAAATATGGTTCAGCTTATACTTGGCAAAAACAGAGAACCTCACCCTCAACATACCGCACTGGGTCATCGATCAAATACACTTAGCCCATCAGCGCTGGAATAAGAAGCAGAAAAATGTACTTCATGGATACTGTGCCCTAACAAGAATAATTTACAGGTGCCTAGCATATGACGTGCCCATTCAAAGAGCACTAGTGTGGTCCAGGGCCCAAGAATTCCAAAGGCGACTATCAACAGCGGGTCCTCCATCGAAGAAGATGAGAGGGGGCGTCCAATTACCATGTGCTCAACCAAGGGGAGCCACTACCACACCTGAGGTGACTCCTCCTCAAACTAGGCGTGTTCAGCCATTCACCATTCGTTTTCCCAGACGAAGTACAGAAGGACCCAACTTGGTGTTTCCCCCCATTCCATCAGACTTGGAATTTCCACAGGGATTTACTCTCAATGACCTCACGGATGAAGAAGTTGCCAGGCTGATCTACGAATCTAATCTTGAAACAGAAGCAAGCGGGACCCAAGAACCACATCCCATCACAACAACGTCAGCACCGACCCAACCAGGAGCAGTAGGAGTCGAAGGAGAGGAACAAGAATCAGGAGAAGAAGAAGAAGAAGCCGACGAAGAGCAGCATCAAGAATATGAGGAACACAGAGCTAGCAAGTGCCCCAGCATATTCGGCACAAATAAAAAGATTGTACCAAACCATGAAGCGAGTTCAGGAACAACACAAAATGTCACTTGAATCAGGCAAGGTGCTCATGAGCCAACTATTGGCAGAGGAAGGTGTGGACAATATGTTTATCGAATCCATGAACCTACACGCAGAGGCCGTCGGCTTGGATGAGGCCATACATGAGGCCATGACATACATTAATCGATTTGAGAAACGTGTGCCTGCCCGCCCTAGGCGAGCTGGAAAACAAATACACATCAATGTATCAGAACTGGAAGGCAACACGCAAACAGAAGAACATCAGGAGGAACCACTCTCCCCACCCACCTCACCTCTCACTACACAATTCACCTCACCAACCGGCACGACCACGCCCTTTTCTACCACTACCACAGTTGTCAACACCCCACCCACTGTTCCCATCTTTACAGTCACACACACATTGGACACAATGGAGACATCACCCGCCACAGTACCACCCCCACCCCCCACACAACCTCAATCTCCCATACCCCCTCCACCTACTTCACCACTTGACTCCACCGCATTCACAACTCCCTTCCCCTTCTCCATTCCCCCTGCATCTTCATCTTTAACTTCATCTTTTAATGTAAATAGTATATTCCTGTCATTACATCAATGCGTATATCAACTTCAGCGGGAGTACAGGGAACTAGAAGGCCGCCATCATCAGCTGACAACAAACCATCAACAACTACAAACACGACTCATAAGGCTAGAAGAAGAAAATGCGGAACTCAACCAACGCCACACCACTCTCGAGCAAGCCCATCAAACACTCATGGAGGCACCCCAACCATCAGCAGAACCCGGGGTCAAACAACTCGAAGCCTTACTGGAGGTGTACCAAACAGACAACTTGAGAGTCCGGCGTAATTTAACTCTACTTCGAAAGCATATGGCTACAGCACTTGAAGAAAATAAACGATTGCAGAAACAAAATAAAGAAAACCTCGAAGCAACCATGGAAGGTTCCCCCCATGAGATCGATCCCGAACAGTTCAAAGCGGTTCCCACAGAAACAATGAAAACCATCTTGGAAAGTTATGCGGATTTATTAGACGCACATGATGATTTGGAAAGGGAACGAGATGAGCTCTGTAGCGAGCTCAGGGAAAAGGAGGCTCCAACCAAGAAAATAGAAACGGCCTCGACTTCAGAGGAAGTAAAGGCATTGACAGAGCAGGTGGCTGAGCTCCAAAAAAAGTTACTAGAATATGAAAGGAAGCCCTCCCCAGTTGTCGAACCCGAACCGGAGGACTTAGTACCCATTGAGGTAGATGAAACATATGAGGAACCATACGTTCCTATGCCGATGCCAGGTGGTGCACAGACCTCAGAAGGAATGGACACATTAGAAGTTGAAGTACCTGAATAGCTCCAAACACTAGAGAAGACAGCAACAACCCATGAAGATAGAGTGGCCATTCAAATCCAATCTATGGCAAAGTTAGAAGACACCATCATCAAGTCTGAATACTTTCGAAGCATGTCTCATCATAGATGGATCAGCACCAACGATGATCAATATGTGCCATATTGTGTGCTCCTTGCGGATTACAATGCAGAGATTCAACGCAGTTGTGGCAAACCTCCAACTTTTGCCACACAATTTGGGCCAGAGGATACACCAGACAGTGTGAAGAAAGGCTCCATTCATCAACCAACCTGGAGAATCCGTCTTCTTGAAACCTACCCGGAAATGGTTTGTACCTAGACTAACATGCCCCTTTTTATTAAATACAATCCTTGTTATGTTCCAGTATTCCGCCGGCGCACTTGGCCAGAGTTTACAATTGCTGTCAAGAACGTCAAGGGTTGTGCAAAGTGGTTAAATTATGTTTATCTAGCACTGCCACAAGGCCCTCCCACTGTAAATTACATGATTTCTACCATCAGACACTGGAGCACTCCACTACGGAGTAAACCCGATGTGATGGCACAAATGTGTATGAAAATCTTTGAGCTAATGCTAATCACCTTCAAGACGTTCAAGAATATTAAAGACCCCCACTTCTCAGGTGTCGGACTTCTTACAGGAAACCAAGATCTGGTATACGACATGAGCACCACCCCATCCATAGAGGTAATATATGCTTGGCACGCCAGAATAAAGTACCTCCCAGCTTGTTTTAAACAGACATTCGAGGAGATGTTCATAAAAGGATTCTGGGAATATCACTCAGAAATATTTGTACCCAGGCCCTCACATCTCCTCCACTTATTTGCTGTGGAGAGAACCATCCATTCAGAACAACTACGGGTGCCACATCCGGACGTACCAGGACTAGTGAGTTCGGATGCATTATTAACAGATCTAGCACGGGGGCTCCGATTAGAAGAACACCACCTCGCTGCTGATGTCGTCCAATATTATGTCCAATGCACAACGCGACAAGGGTCTGTCACGGGCGACAGACGCGAGAGTGGGGGGGGGGTGTTAGCAGCAGTCAGGGAACCGAAGGAGCCACAAGACAAAGAGGGTCGGAACGAAGAGATAGCACAAGCAAACACAGTAGCCAAAGAAGATCTCGCAAGTAGGCCATCTAAATTTTTCAGACATCGAGGAGTTGAGCACACAAGAAGAAAGAGCAAGTAGGGAGCTCAAAGATGTGTATGACAAATCAACAGAGAAAATCCCTACACAAATAGTGATTTTAATCACTAAACACCATTGTAAATACCATTTCGTATTTTTGTAGCTCCATTTTGTGCAAGCCAAGGATTCCTTGAGCTTGAGGAGCTTTAGAAGTATCTACTTGCCAATTTTCGTATTTTTTAGATCTCGTTTGAGCCCTCAAATAAGCCCTGGAACCTAATTTTTAACTAGGCCGGACACTAGGTCTGGACAGGGCCAAAGCTAGTCAAAAACTATAAAAGGAGCTAGAGAGCTCATTTTTGAGGTTAGCTTCTAATTGATCTAAACTTGTATGAGCTTTTTGAAAGTAATCTAAAGAACTCCATTGCTTCTCACTCTTTGTCTTGCCCTGTGTGCGCCTGTGTGTGTATGTGTGTGCATGTTAGTGTGCTTCACACTCACGCACTTGTGCCTTCACTTGCTCGAGGTCATCATACCATCCTCACGTCTTCCCGGATTGACATTAAAGGAGGTGCTACTCATCACTGAGCTACACTAACAATCATGAGTTATTTCATAAAAAATGATGGACTACATGTAGAGAAGGAAGTTTAACAAGTCACAACTCCATCCGGACATTCACGGGTTGGAGCAATCATTAGATGAGTGAGCAAAGATATGCTAATATCTCACGATTCCGAGAAGCAATGCTAATGAGTCTTTGCAGGTTGTGATGAATTTATGACAGAGAAGTAAGATGAGAATGTAATGATTATATATGTGTTAAAACATGTAAAAATACAATGTCATTGGCAATCAAACATTGCTCAATGTGTGAGAAATGAATGATCTATAAGGTGAGCTCTCACTTCACAATGGATGTACTACAAAATGATCTCTCAACTTGGAGATTACACATGGGTCTTCTAGATCCTCTTCTTATAGCTGAACTTGGAGCCAAAGTTTGAATTCACATTCAAATGTCTACCTAAAAGGTGAATGCTAACATATAGGATAGACTCTCTCATTGTCCAACAACCAAGTGATGCGTGATTTAGAGCTTCCTAACTCCTTGTGGGTGTAATCCATGTTTACAAGGATAAATGTGAAGTATTTTTACAATAGGTTAATCATATGAAGCCTTTCATAGGTTATGCCAATACGTTAAACATAATCTAGTTAACCAAGTATGTGGGCTTTGGTTTAATTGCACTGACATTCTTAAAATCTATGTTAGGCATGTTATCATCCATAGATAGCTTATTATTTACCTCCATAAGTGGCCTAGTTAGTTTGCAATCCATCATTCTAAATGCCATAAGAATTTCTTTAGTATACTTTTATTGTGAGATGAAAATGCCATCCTCACTACAACAAATGAGGGGCATATCAATGCTACTTATAGCGACGGTCACTCGCGGTGCCCGTATAAACGTCGGAAGAGATGACTTAAAGATACCGACGGTCAAGTGATCGTCGGTATGACCGTTTTAAACAGATCGTGGGTGTGCTCCGCAGACGTCGATCTAAGCATCGGTATAAGCATCGATATGAGCGTCGGTATAAGCGTCGGTAATTTACTAGAAGTTACCGACACCCATACCGATGCCCATACCGACGCCCATATCGATAGACATACCGAGGTAGACTTTTAAACATACCGGTAACCCAAGAGAAAAACTTCACTTTTTTACGCATGTTTGAGTACTACTTGTCTTCTGTCGAACTTGTGCGCGCAAAGCGAATTGCGAACTGCATTGTCTTGTGTGCACACACACACACACAGATCTCTCTCTCTACACACATACACTCTCCCTCGGTTCAAATCTGAGATATTGGTAAGTAGTGCACGTAATGTTAGCCTTTGTCTTTCTCTATGCTTTAGGTCTAATAACTTCTCTTCTCTTTGATTTGCAGAAGTTCTTTGGCGTCGATTGTTTGGAATTCAACGATAGACTACCTACATTACGCTTTGACGACAACGATCCAAAAGAGGTACATACTTGTAAGTGATTGTTTTATTGTCTATTGATAGAGAGAGAAAGAGAGAGATATAAAGAGAGAGAGATAGAGAGATGAGAGAGAGAAAGAGAGAGAGAGAGAGAGAGAGAGAGAGAGAGAGAGAGAGAGAGAGAGAGAAAGAGAGAGAGAGAGAAAGAGAGAGAGAGAGTGAGAGATAAAGAATGATGAAAAGAAAGGAAGATGGAGATAGGAAAATAGAGCATAGACACACACATCTACACATTTACACTTGCATACATACACACACATACACATATACACACATGCATATATACACATAGGAAAATAGAGCATACATGCAGTTCTTCATGGAGCGCATGACCTCTATGTTTGGTGAATTATAACATCCCACCATGGCTGGCCACAAAGAAAGGTCATTTATTATTAGCTCTTATTATACCAGGTAAGTATAAGGTAAAAAACATGGATGTATATCTTGCCCCACTTGTAAAAGAACTACACATTTTATGGGATGGGATTACTATGCGTGACATGTCTGAACCTATAAGAAAATGAGACGTGCAAGTGCAAGGCATACTTATGTGGATGATACATGATTGGCCTGGTTATGGTGAATGTTCAGGTTTATCGATTTTGGGTCCCTTATTGGAGTGAATTGTTGATCAATTATTTGGTAGACCCGATGCATATTTTTAAGAATTTGGGAGAGATTCTTTGGAAAACTTTGATCGGAAAGAAAGAAAGCAAAGCACAAAGGGAGGACTTAGAAGAGCGAGGTCGTATGCGAGAGTTTTGGGCAACTACTAATCCCAACGCAACAGTATCGTTACCAAGAGCTCCTTGGGTGCTTTGCAAGATGGAAGAGCAACAAGTCAAGAAAAAAATTTCAGAGTTTCGGACACCTATTGGATGCATGAGGTGTCCAAAGACTGCTTTCACACGAAACGACAATCTTGGAGGGATCAAGTCTCATGATTGGCACAAGTTTTTACGGTTTGTGCTCCCTGTAGCCCTAAAAGATTGTCTTTCGAAGGATGTACGAAGAACCATTTATAAAATTAGTTCTTTAGTACGGTGGATCTCTTCTAAAGAGATAAATAAAGATAGCATAGAGAGTGTGAAACTCAATGCTATTGAGGCTGTTTTGGTATGGTAGATAAAAACTTTCCCAGAAGTATTCTCACTATTCAACTTCATTTATTAGTTCATGTAGTAGATGAAGCTGCAATAGCAGGAACTCTCCATAGTCGATGGATATTCTTCTTAGAGCGCTTTATGAAGACATTAAAAGGGTTTGTTCGACAGAGAGCACGTCCAGAAAGTAGCATGGCAGAGGGATGGCTTGTACAAGAGTCTCTTGTATTTATAACTGAGATTCTACATATGTCGGATCCCGAAATGCCTCGTTTATGGAGCGATGATGAAGATGTTCATCTCGTAGGCGATGAACCACAAGGTAAAGGATTGCAAAGGAAAATGAATGCAGCTTTCAGAGAGAAGGCAATGAAGTTTTGCATAGTTAACTCTGAGCCTATGCAGAAGTGGTTAGAAAGGTATGAGCTTGCCAAGGAAACCAACGCAAAGGAAAGAGCTAAGTTTTGAAATAATCATTCCACTTGATTTTTACCTCTTCCAAAAAGACTTCGACCTCTTCCACCTTTTCCAACAAGCACATGGCTAGATACAACGGTTTCACAAGCAAAGGTAGCGGGTGAAGATATCTCTGAAGAAGAAGAAGAACTCAGAAAGGGATGTGATTGGGAGTATACTAAATACGGTGCACTATGGTCTCATGGAGGACACTTTTGAATCGCACAAATTGATAGAAATAGGTCTACTTTTGATAGTGGGGTTATGGTGAACTTTTTGCAAAAAAGTAGAGCGAGTGCAAGAGATGATAATGGTGAAGAAGGCGAGCTAGATTATTGTGGTGTGATTCAAGATATCTTGAAACTATCTTTTAGAAAGTTTGATTATTTTGTTTTGGATGTGAAATGGTTCAAATTAGACAGCTCTGGCTGAAACGCAACAATGAAGCGGGATAAAAGCGGTTTGCTTCAAGTCGACTCCACAAAATTATGGAGGGATGAAAGGGATACATTTGTACTTCCTCAACATTGTGAGCAAGTTGTTTTTATACCAGATTCAAAAAAACTAGAGTGGCTATTTGTTTTACAAGTCACCCCATGTAGTAGACAAATTTGCGAGAATATAGATGTACAAGATAGTCCATGTGTAGTGAACTCAGAGATCATTGTTCGAGAAGAAGAGGTCATTGAAGAAGAGGTCATTGTTCGAGAAGAAAAAGTCATTCAAGAAGAGGTCATTGTTCGAGAAGACGAAGCAATAGATGATGATCAGGAAAAACTAGCATAGCAAGCGATTTAGAAGCCATCAATATAGAGATAGATATTCTCGGTGCATCGGATCTTCAAGAGGATGCTAGTTTAGAGGATTTTTGAATAAAACACTTGTCCATACTAATTTTTGTTTTTTTTTTCTGTTTATTCTCTATATTACCTTTATTATCACATACTAATTATTTGAGTTCCTTTGTTATAGAGCACGATGGGAGATAGTCCTCCAATCACTCCTCATTCCATGACAACGGAGCATTTTTTAGAGTTTATCTCTCAGGTACCGCCCGCATATATGGCCGCTGCATCACAATACTGGATCGCTCGTGGTAGCACTCCTCAAGGCCTCACTTCTGGCATATGTCTAACTCAGATAAGGTTTAACCTCTATAACTGAATAGTGCATTCTTCCTTTTGTCTTCAACTTCAAATGTGAATAATCTCCCTGCCTTCTCACCTATGCAAATGGGAAGACACACTTTTTGCTTTTTGAATCAACATTGTTCTTGTTGAATATGGAATATGTGCATAACAAAAACATCCAAAAATTTCAAAATTCAAAATTAAAGTCCTTTTAGGAGAATATATCTTCTGAAGGAGTCATTCCCTTTAGAGATTTCCTCTAGTTTTGATTGAGAATATAGAATTTTGGAATGGCAACTTCTACTAAGAATGAATCTGGCATGCCTTGAGCTTTTAACATACAATGAGCCTTTTCAACTATTGTTCCTTTCCTATGCACAACAACGCCATTTCGATGAGATGTGTGAGGTGTGGGAGGTTTTCTTTTCAAACTATGCTCCTTATAGTAGTTATTGAATTTTGTTGATAATAATTCACCTCCTCTATTAGTTCTCAATTTCTACAATTTTTTGCGTGATTCATTTTCCACATACTTACAATATGTTTTAATTTTTCCAAAAGCATCATCCTTCTCTCAAATGAAATAGACCCACATATTTCTACTATAATCATTTCCTAATAGCAAAAAGTAGAAAGATCCTCCTTAAGTGGATATAAACATTTTATTAGAGAGATCAGCATGTACAAACTCTAGAGGAGCTTGAACTCGATTGCTAATGTCTCATGAAAGTTCCTTTCGTTGTTGCTTGCCCGTCATGTAAGCTTCACAAGGTTCCTACAACTCTGAAAATGCACACAAATGAGCAACCATCCTTGTTCTTTGCATGTGCTTCAAAACAGAAAATTTGAGATTCCCAAATTGTTGGTGCCATAACATGCTTACATCTTTATCTTTGTAGTAGTTAAGGCACTTAAATCATACACATTATCATGTTTTATGCCTTTTCCTACTACATTACTTGATAAATCCATGATTTCTGCACCACTCTTATTGAGGTGAACTTTGAGTCCACTATTTTTTATTGCAAAAATTGATAAAAATTTTCTTTTAAGTGTTGGTACATAGAGATAGTCAAATAACTTCTTCTCAACACCTCAAGAATTGATAAAAGAGATGGTTCAAGTTCCTTTAGTTGGACACTTGGAATCATTTCCCATCAATGGGTTGATCGATTCCCATAAATGCACTATGAAACTATAAAAATCCTTTTTTTTTATCATATAGGAAGAAACTCTACTATCTAAAATCCATGGTTCAGCAACATGAGGTTGAGCAGTAAGCATACATCTTCAATAGCTACCCATAGCTCTAGCTCACAATTGTTTGTAGTCTCTTTTTTCTTCCAAGATGATCTTATAGTCCCATTTCCTTTATGAACTTGCTTCTTTCTACAATCCTTGATGGCACGACCTTTCTTTTCACAATAGAAGCAACTTCTTGTGAATTTTTTCTTGTTTTGGCTTAGTTTTTGATCCGTAAGAAGACCCTTTTTGTTTTGTGTTGGCTAAGAATGCAAGATTGCTTGTAACTTTCCGATTCTTCAACCACATCTCCTCTTCTAAGAGCATCCCACAAAACTCTTCAAATGTAAGGGGAGTTAGTCTTACCTCCATATTTATGGCTCTTACTAATCCATCATACTTTGTTGAAGAATATGCACACAACTTCAAGCCAACTATTCTAGTGTTATAAAACACCAACAACAGCCAATTGATCTTATAGCTATTTTATTCCTTTAATAAAATCTTTAGCCTTTTTCAAACTGAGAATGCTTTTCATTTGCGAACTGGTTTTCTAGATTGTTTATTATAGTTTGGTTCTTGGTCATATTGATAAGCCAATATGCCCAAAGCCTCATGTGTTTTAATAGTATATTGAACTAAAATAAGGATAGAATCATCTAAACATGTGACAATTGCACATAATGCATCAACATTCCACCTCTTCCAAGCTTACAAAAGATCTAGATCTCATTGAATCATCAATCTTGAAGCTTTTTCAATCTTCAAATCATATAGGCTCTAGATCCAATCCCCTGTGTGAAGTATTTCAATGATGATTCACCACAATGTGTTATTCTAGGTGCCGCACATGGTACTCTACACAAAGGCTGCAACTATATAGTATCTACTGATCTCTGTTAGAGAGTAATAGCAACGATTCAAGTACTTTAGTAGATATAATTCTTAAAGGAATAGCAATCTCACTCCATATATTTTCCTTTATGAATGCACAAGCCCAACATAGACTGTAGCATGTGAGATCCTCGAGTCGCCCCTTTATGAACTAATAATAACGCCATATGCCTACAGTAACCCCACAATCAGGATGGAAATACAGGAGAAGTCTGCCACAAGAATTCAAATAGGCGCCATAATATCAGGGAGGTGAGGAATGAATGTATCCTTGGAGAAGAATAATGTAGGAGTGGACAGTTTTGACTCCTGCCCGATGAATACTTATGCTTCCGTTAGGCAATGCTTTGTATTTTATTTGGAGGTTCATTCGAGGATAGAGTTTCTCTAATGCTTCCACATCTTCGTGCATAACTTCTCTCTATTCTTTCTTCTTCCTAGCCTCTTCAAATGAAGAAAAGGCCTATTCATGAAAAATGGGAATTACAAAGGATTTTGAGACAATTCTTTGTGTCCCAATTTCTTAGTTTTCGACTCATTCACACACTACAACATGTTATTATTTTTTATTGGAGTAATTTAAATTGATAGTTTAATATTAAGGATAATTTTTTTATAAATGGGGTCAAGGTTGGGCTCAAAATTAAGAAGAGATAATTTGTAAGTAATATAAATGGGACTTGAATAATTCTCAAATTTCTTGAATAGGCCTTAGAAGGCTCTTTTTCCATAGAGTATTTAGAGATATAAATAGAGTGCTTGGGGACTAAAGATGTATCATATCCATACCTTATGGGCTTCTTACTTTCTCTTTGTGATCTCCTTAATGCTTTACTTGAAGACTCTAGTATGTCTTCTAGTTGCTTGAGCTTGATCTTGCCTCTTGAATTCCAAGGCATGAAGTCAATCTACTCTTGATCTTCTGAGTTGATATCTTCTGCCAATGGTTGATCTTCTTGTGTGAGGGTTGGAAAATCATTTTCCAAATCATATGGTAACTTAACTTTTCTAGAAATCATCATCAAACAATGAGTTAATTTTATCAAACACTACATCCATACTAACCATAAATCCTTGTTAGTGGGATTGTATAGTATATACCCCTTTTTATTTCTGATCATACCCAAGAAATATACATTTCTTAGCTTTAGGGTCAAGCTTTCCTTTGATTTGTGAGGGGATATGTGCATAAGAAATGCACACAAATATTTTGCAATGGTCCAATGAGGCTCTCCTACCATTCCATGCGTCAAGGGTCTCATATCATCCAATGATTTGGATGGGAGTCTATTTACCAAGTAGGTGATTGTGGAAACAACCTCTGCCCATAGATAGTTAGGCAATTTCTTCTCATTTAACATAGACCTAGCAGCATTACAAATTAACATGTTCCTTCTCTCTCCCACTCCATTGAAGTCAAGAGTATATCTGGTTCTTACTTCCTTCTTTATGCCTCTGTCTTGTAGAAATGAGTCAAGCTCCTTTTAAAAATACTCACCACCTCCATCAGATCTTATCCTCTTCAAGCTCTTTCCTATTTGGTTTTCAACTAGTGCCAAGTACTTCTTGAAACATGTAAATACCTCAACCTTATGTTTCATGAAATAAAGAATTGTCCATCTACTGCAATCATCAATAAATGACACATAGTACCTTGAACCTCAGATGGAAGGATCTTTGTTGGGTCCCCAAACATTAGTGTGTACAAGCTTCGAATAGTCTTCATGAATGTATCCTTGCCTGTTGAATGGTTGCCTATGAGCTTTGCCAAATTGGCATGCTCCACATTTGTATATCATATGTTACTTGGTCACACTCAGAATGCCAAGCACACTTTGATCCCTGCACATTTGCTTCAGAGATCTTTCTCCTATGTTTCCTAGCCTTCTATGCCATATTTCTAACTCAGATAAGGTTTAATCTCTATAACTTAAGAGTGCTATGTTCCTTGTGTCTTCAATTTCAAATATGAATAATCTACCTGCCTTCTCACCTATGCAAATCCTTTTGAACCCTTGTTGGGAGTCTTCCACATATGCTCCATGCATAGTGAATCTCACCTATACACCTTTCCCAACAATCTTCCAAATAGTAAATATGTTTTCGGTTATAGTTGGCACATAGAGAACTTTACTCAAAAGGTTCATACTACCATCAAATGTTTCAACATTTCCAATGTGCTTGACTGAGTGTTTAGTATCAACACCTGTTTGTACTAAATGCTTCCCTTTAGGTTCTTCAAGATCAGATAATAGAGCTACATTTCCACACACATGACTCGAAGAACCTAAATCATTGTAGAAAAGATGCTCATCACCTTTACCTTGATTGGATGTCATGTTCATGATTAGTACCGAGTCTTATTGGTCTTCATTATAGTTGTTGTAGTCCCTTCTTCCTTTAAAGCCTCCTTGATAATTGTTGTTATAGGCTTGATTGTAGTTATGGTTGTAGTTGCCTCCACCAATGTTGTATCTACCTCTTGATTGCCCATAGCTACCTCCATGGAGGCCTCTTCCCCTTTGATTCCTTGTATTCTTGAAACATTCTTCTATGGTTTGGTTGGGAAGACCACAAATGTTGCAAGGTGAGTTGTTGTAGGGTCTCTCGCTGCCTTGCTTTCCTCCTCTACCCCTTCCTCTAGAACGTCTTCATCTTCCTCCATAATTAGCTTGACGGGTACTGGCCTCTTCTTGACTCTTCTTACTTTTACCTGTATCCTTAGCTTTCTTCTTATCTGTATAAAGGGCAGAAGATTGGTTACCTCTTGGATTGTAACTATTTCTATTGATCTTTTTCTCGTGAGTGAAGAGTTGCCCCATCAAGGTGTTGAGGTTAGGTATGTGCAAGTCCATGTAGAGATCAATTGCCATAGTGAAGGACTCCCACTTTTCATCATCCTTTATTCCATTAATGATCTGCCTCACTATGTGTTCTTCTTCTATCTCGTCTCCAATGCTTACAAGCTGATCAACCACATCTTTCATCACGGTTATATAATCAGCCACTCCTTGCTTTGGTTGCTTGTTTTAGGGTTGTAAATTTGATCCACAACTGATATTTCGTAGCTCTTGTGTTTGAGGAGAAATCTGCTGAGAGTACTTCCCAAGTCTCTTGGGAGGTCTTGAAATTCCTAACATGTGGTAACAACAAATCAGAGATTGAGTTTAGTAGATATGACCTAGAAAGAGACTCCTATGCACAGCATGTGGTGAAGTTCTCTTGCTTTTCCCTTGTAGTTTGATGCTTTCTCCTAAATATTGACATCTCTTTATCTCCTCAGATGTATCCATATAAACTACTCCCTTGAAGGTAGGCTTGCATCCTTAGTGATCATGCTGACTAGTTGTTCCTGTCCAATTTGTCAATGAAGGATGGAACTCCATCTCCCATCTTGATTGTTGTTACTCTCATACCACTATTGGAGGAGGTGGTGGATAGTCACCAGAGATGCAGTCGTGTAGCTAGATCCTACTTCACACCTGCTAAGAATAGTAGCAAGAGAGTGTCATGAGCCTCTTTATCTTGCTAATGAACACAAATAACCATATATATTTCTTGGCAGATGATCCAACAATCAATGGATCAAAACAGACATGTTTAAGTTCATGCAAGAACAAAAAACGCGCTATTTTTGTTCTTACACCTCTTTAGTGTTTTGCACAATTCTTTGAGCATAGTAGCAATTGACTTAATTTCTTTTGGAGAACTCTAATTAAATTAGTAAGCTAACAATCATGAGTTAATTCATAAAAAATGATGGACTACATGTAGAGAAGGAAGTTTGGCAAGTCATAGCTCCATCCCGACATTCACGGGATGGAACTATCATTAGATGAGTGAGCAAAGATATGCTAGTCTCTGATGATCCTGCGAAGCAATGCTAACGAATCTTTTTACGATTGTAATAGGTAGAATGCTCATTCTATCATGCTTTAAATTATTGCAAATGATCAACTACACACTGAGAAAAAGCTTTGAAAAGATCACTATTGTCATGAATTTATGATAGAGAAGTAAGATGAGAATGTAATGATTATATATGTATTAAAACATGCAAAAGTACAATCTCATTGGCAATCAAACATTGTTCAGTGTGTGAGAAATGAATCATCTATAAGGTGAGCTCTCACTTCACAATGGATTTACTACAAAATGATATCTCAACTTGGAGATTACACGTGGGTCTTCTAGATCCTCTTCTTATAGTTGAACTTGGAGTGAAAGTTTGAATTCACATTCGAACTTCTACCTAAAAGGTGAATGCTAACATACAGGATAGACTCTCTCATTGATCAACAACCAAGTTATGCATGATTTAGAGCTTCCTAACTCCTCGTGGGTGTAATCCACGTTTACAAGGATAAATGTGAATTACTTTTACAATAGGTGGATCATATGAAGCCTTTCATAGGTTATGCCAATAAGTTAAACATAATCTAGTTAACCAAGTATGTGGGCTTTGGTCGAGTTGCAGTGATATTCTTAACATCTATGTTAGGCATGTTATCATCCATAGATAGCTTGTGATTTACCTTCATAAGTTGCCTAGTTAGTTTGCAATCCATCATTCTAAATGCCATAAGAATATCTTTAGTATACTTTTGTTGTGAGATGAAAATGCCATCCTTATTTTTCCATACTTCAATTCTAAGACAAAAATAGAGCAGAACTAAGCCTTAGTCAATTTCCAAGTTGATCGGAGTTTGATTCATGAGTTCTTGATGAACTCCTATAATGATGAGCTCATCTACATATACAATGACAACAAGTAGCTTGCAATATCGTTTCATTACATTCATATAAGCATCAGAAGTACTTCTTTATTTTTTGAAAAAATTACCTATCCATTGGTACCAAGCCCGTGGTGCTTGTTTAAGGCCATACAAAGCTTTCTTCAAATTGAAAACTTGATTTTATCAATTGGGCACATCAAAACCAAGTGGTTAAGATACATATACCTCCTCCTTGAGGTGATCATTCAAAAATGAGAATTTGAAATTCATCTAAAAAAAAAGCCAGACCCAAGTACGATATCAATCCAAAACCTTCAACTTTTGAAAAAGCCTATGCAACTAATCTTGCCTCATGCTTTTCTAATGTGCCTTCTGCTATATACGTAGCTATCCAAATCCATTTAGTACCTATTACCTTCTTCTTTAGAGAAAGTCCACCAGATCCCATGTATCATTTTTTAGTATACTATCATACTTACACCGCATTCCCACTCTCCAACCTAGATCATCAAGAATTTTTCAATGGTGGTAGGTTGCTTTATAGAGCCCATCATATGTGCCATTGGGGCCATGCCGACAATGTGTTTTGAGGCTCTTCTTTGCTCTTGTATTCACTTTGATCTATGTTATCCATCCGAGGATGATTCTAGTATGTCTAAGTGTGGATTGCGATCATAGATGAGTTTTTGTGCCCACTTCTATAGTGGCTTACATTATGCTACTACAACTCATTAGCATTTTTCTAAGGAAAATTCACTGTTAGATGTTTTCTTCTTCTCAGCTTTATCCTCTCTTTTGATAGGCACAAGGTAAGATATTTCTCTGTTTGATGAGATATAGGTTCACCTTTATCTTCTACTACCTATGGGCATTCATCAAAAACCACATCTCCACTGACAAAAGTCTTCCTTGCTTCAGGATCCGAGAAGCTATATGCTTTATACTCTTCACTCTATCATAGGAAGAAACACTTTTTGGTTTTTGAATCCAACTTTTTTCTTGTTGAATACGGAATATGTGCATAACAGAAACACCAAAAATTTTGAAAATTCAAAATTACAGTCTTTTTAGGAGAATATTCTTGTTGAGCAGTCATCCCCTTTAGGGATTTCCTGTAGTTTTGATTGAGAATAAAAAATTTTTCTAATGACAACTTCTGCTAAGAATGAATCTAGCATGACTTGAGCTTTTAACATACAATGAGACTTTTCAACTATTGTCCTATTCCTATGCTGAACAATGCCATTTTGATGAGATGATGTATGAGGTGTGTGAGGTTGCCTTTTCAAACTATGCTTCTTATAATAGTTATTGAATTTTGTTGATAAGAACTCACCTCCTCTATCATTTCTCAATTTCTTCAATTTCGTTCCTGATTCATTTTCCACATACTTACGACATGTTTTAATTTTTTTCAAAACCATCACCCTTCGCTCAAATGAAATAAACCCACATATTTCTACTATAATAATTCGCTAATAGCAAAAAGTAGAAAGATCCTCCTTAACATTTTATTTGAGAGATCAGCATGTACAAACTCTAGAGGAGCTTGAACTTGATTGCTAATGTCTCATGAAAGTTTGTTCCGTTGTTGCTTGCCCATCATGCAAGCTTCACAAGGTTCCTACAACTCTGAAAATGCATACACATGAGCAACCATCCTTGTTCTTTGCATGCGCTTCTAAACAAAAAGTCTAGATTCCCAAATTGTTGGTGCCATAACATGCTTGCATCTTTATATTTGTACTAGTTAAGGCACTTAGATCATGCATGTTATCATGTTTTATGCCTTTTCCTACTACATTACTTGATAAATCCATGATTTTTTCACCACTCTTATTGAGGTCAACTTTGAATCCACTATATTGTATTGCAAAATTTGATAAACAATTTCTTTTAAGTGTAGGTACATAGACATAGTTAAATAACTTCTTCTCAACACGTCAAGAATCGATAAAAGAGATGGTTCAAGTTCCCTTAGTTGGACACTCGGAATCATTTCCCATCAATGGGTTGATGGATTCCATAAATGCACTATGAAAGTATACAAATCCTTTTTGTTGATCATATGGGAAGAACTTCCACTATATAAAATCCATGGTTCATCAACATGAGCTTGAGCAGATAAGCATACATCTTCAATGGCTACCCATAGTTCTAGCTCACAGTTGTTTGTAGACTCTTTGTTCTTCCAAGATGATTTTATGGTCCCATTTCATTTATGAACTTGCTTCTTTCTGCAATCCCTGATGGCACGACCTTTGTTTTCACAATAGAAGCAACTTCTTGTGAATCTTTTCTTGTTTTGACTTTTTTTTTCATCCATTAGAAGACCATTTTCGTTTTGTCTTGGCTGAGAATGCAACATTGCTTGTAACTTGCTGATTCTTCAACCATATCTCCTCTTCTAAGAGCATCACACAAAACTCTTCAAATGTAAGGGGAGTTAGTCTTACCTGACTTCTAATGGCTCTTACTAATCCATCATACTTTGTTGAAGAATATGCACACACCTTCAAGCCAACTGTTCTGGTGTTATAAAACACCAATTACAACCAATTGATCTTATAGCTATTTTATTCGTTTAATAAAATCTTTAGCCTTGTTCATAATGAGTATGCTTTTCATTTGCCAATTGGTTTTCTAGATTGTATGTTATAGTTTGGCTCATGGTCATAGTGACAAGCCAATATGCTCGAAGCCTCATGTGCTTTAATAGTATGTTAAACTAAAGTATGGATAGAATCACTTACATTAGATACATTTTTGACGTTTTTTTGATCCATTAGAAGGCCCTTTTCGTTTTGTGTTGGCTAAGAATGCAACATTGCTTGTACTTGCTGATTCTTCAACCACATCTCCTCTTCTAAGAGCATCGCACAAAACTCTTCAAATGTAAGGGGAGTTAGTCTTACCTGACTTCTAATGGCTCTTACTAATCCGTCATACTTTGTTGAAGAATATGCACGCACCTTCAAGCCAGTTGTTCTGGTGTTATAAAACACAAATTACAACCAATTGATCTTATAGCTATTTTATTCGTTTAATAAAATCTTTAGCCTTGTTCATAATGAGAATGCTTTTCATTTACCAATTGGTTTTCTAGATTGTATGTTGTAGAGGAGGTACTGGGGTATCAACTTTTATAGTACGTCACCTACTCAAGGGGGGTTCTCTTTAGGGAAGTATACCCTTTAACATTTCTGTGAGCAGGCAGATACAAAGTTTACACAGAGTAATAAATTCTTCAGGAAATATAGACAACCAATGACCAAGGGAGATCGTACACTGCTTGATTCAAATCAGATGATTACAAGGTTGGGCAGAGTAGTGCTCAAAAGTGCAAGCTTGGGGCTCACAAGCCCCCTTAGAGGTATTAACTTCAATACAACAAATCAGCATAAGGGTAATATGCGGGCTAACTCAGAACAATACAAATGGTAAGATCTTCTCAAGAGAATAGAACACAATCAATCACACTGACCCACGGAAAAAAAGAAGAAGAAACCAAGCTACTCTTTTACACTATGGTACTCATAGCCCTTCACTGAGAAGCCTCCCCTCTGTATACACAACAGAGTAGCTCCCACAGTAGACTTGAAACCACCAAATGCAAGAGAGGTCTTCTGTACGTACGCACGAACCACTATATCCCTTAAACTTGTACATGTACTCCAGTGTGTTGTAGTAACCCAATTGAGCACAAATCCTTTGATTTTATAGGCCCCAATATGCCAAGGGAGCCTTGCCGAATCTTCACGTCCATTGATCACGCGCCGGTGGAATGCTCAAAATTAGAGGAGTAGGTCAAATATTCCCTTGATTTGAATTGGATCCCCAAAGATAGGTAGTCGCCGTGAATGGTTGGCGGCCACTTTTACTCTTGACAATACACTTTTTATCTTTTCACTTGCCATCTGAGATTCTCACTTTTACTGATTTAATCCCTGCATTTGACTCAAGCTGATTGGTCTAACTCCTTATCCCTTGACCAAGTGCATTGAAACTATATAACATCACTGTTACATGACGTGCAACTATTCCTCATTCCATATCTTCATCACGGCATTGCCAACCCTTGACCTTAGATTTGCATTGTTCCGCTGACTCCGATTGTGAGTGACAGTGCGTGTGTGTGTGTGGGTGCACGTGTGTGAAAGAGGGTAGGTGTGTGTGCATACGTGTAATTGTGTGTATATGTGCATGTGTAATTATGCATGTGAGTGCGTGCGTGAATGTATGTGTGTGAGTGTGAAATTGTGTGTGTATGCATGTGTGGGTGTGAAATTCTGTGTGTATGCATGTGTGGGTGTGAAATTGTGTGTGTATGCATGTGTGGGTGTGAAATTGTGTATGTATGCATGTGTGGGTGTGTGCGTGTGTTTGTGTGGGTGGGTCAATGAGCAGATAGAGAAAAAAAGGGGGGGGGGGAGGCTCGCGGTTGGCGGAGTGGAGGAGGATTGGGCGGGCGGAGGAGGCTTGGGCGGGTGGAGGAGGCTTGGGCGGGTGGAGGAGGATTGGGTGGAGAGGAGAGAGAGAAGGGGCGGGTGGAGGAGGATTGGGCGGGCGGAGGAGGCTAGGGCGCGTGGAGGAGGCTTGGGCGGGTGGAGGAGGATTGGGTGGAGAGGAGAGAGAGAAGGGGCGGGTGGAGGAGGATTGGGCGGGCGGAGGAGGCTTGGGCGGGTGGAGGAGGATTGGGTGGAGAGGAGAGAGAGAAGGGGCGGGTGGAGGAGGCTTGGGCGGGCGGAGGAGGCTTGGGCGAGTGGAGGAGGATTGGCTGGAGAGGAGAGAGAGAAGGGCGGGTGGAGGAGGCTTGGGCGGGTGGAGGAGGCTTGGGCGGGTGGAGGAGGATTGGGTGGAGAGGAGAGAGAGAAGGGGCGGGTGGAGGAGGCTTGGGCGGGTGGAGGAGGCTTGGGCAGGTGGAGGAGGATTGGGCGGGCGGAGGAGGCTTGGGCAGGTGGAGGAGGATTGGGTGGAGAGGAGAGAGAGAAGGGGCGGGTGGAGGAGGCTTGGGCGGGTGGAGGAGGCTTGGGCGGGTGGAGGAGGATTGGGCGGGCGGAGGAGGCTTGGGCGGGTGGAGGAGGCTTGGGCGGGTGGAGGAGGATTGGGTGGAGAGGAGAGAGAGAAGGGGCGGGTGGAGGAGGATTGGGCGGGCGGAGGAGGCTTGGGCGGGTGGAGGAGGCTTGGGCGGGTGGAGGAGGATTGGGTGGAGTGGAGAGAGAGAAGGGGCAGGTGGAGGAGGATTGGGCGGGCGGAGGAGGCTTGGGCGGGTGGAGGAGGATTGGGTGGAGAGGAGAGAGAGAAGGGGCGAGTGGAGGAGGCTTGGGCGGGCGGAGGAGGCTTGGGCGGGTGGAGGAGGATTGGGCGGGTGGAGGAGGATTGGGTGGAGAGGAGAGAGAGAAGGGGCGGGTGGAGGAGGATTGGGCGGGCGGAGGAGGCTTGGGCGGGTGGAGGAGGCTTGGGCAGGTTGAGGAGGATTGGGTGGAGAGGAGAGAGAGAAGGGGCGGGTGGAGGAGGCTTGGGCGGGTGGAGGAGGCTTGGGCGGGTGGAGGAGGATTGGGCGGGCGGAGGAGGCTTGGGCGGGTGGAGGAGGATTGGGTGGAGAGGAGAGAGAGAAGGGGCGGGTGGAGGAGGCTTGGGCGGGTGGAGGAGGCTTGGGCGGGTGGAGGAGGATTGGGCGGGCGGAGGAGGCTTGGGCGGGTGGAGGAGGCTTGGGCGGGTGGAGGAGGATTGGGTGGAGAGGAGAGAGAGAAGGGGCGGGTGGAGGAGGATTGGGCGGGCGGAGGAGGCTTGGGCGGGTGGAGGAGGCTTGGGCGGGTGGAGGAGGATTGGGTGGAGAGGAGAGAGAGAAGGGGCGGGTGGAGGAGGATTGGGCGGGCGGAGGAGGCTTGGGCAGGTGGAGGAGGATTGGGTGGAGAGGAGAGAGAGAAGGGGCGGGTGGAGGAGGCTTGGGCGGGCGGAGGAGGCTTGGGCGGGTGGAGGAGGATTGGGTGGAGAGGAGAGAGAGAGAAGGGCGGGTGGAGGAGGCTTGGGCGGGTGGAGGAAGATTGGGTGGAGAGGAGAGAGAGAAGGGGCGGGTGGAGGAGGGAGAGGAAGGGAGAGAGGGGGAGAGAGAAAGAAGGGACGGGGAAGAGAGAGAGAGGGAAATAGAGAGAGAAAGAGAAAGGGAGAGAGGGGGAGAGATAAAGAAGGGACGGGGAAGAGAGAGAGAGAGGAATAGAGAGAAGGAGAAAGGGTGAGAGGAGGAGAGAGAAAGAGGGGACGGGGAAGAGAGAGAGAGGGAAATAGAGAGAGAAAGAGAAAGGGAGAGAGGGGGAGAGAGAAAGAAGGGACGGGGAAGAGAGAGAGAGAGGAATAGAGAGAAGGAGAAAGGGTGAGAGGGGGAGAGAGAAAGAAGGGACGGGGAAGAGAGAGAGAGGGGAATAGAGAGAAGGAGAAAGGGAGAGAGGGGGAGAGAGAAAGAAGGGATGGAGAAGAGAGAGAGATAGGAAATAGAGAGAGAAAGAGAAGAAAGAGAGAGGGAAGAAATAGAGAGGGAGGGAGAGAGACCAAGAGAGGGAGAGAGAGAGGGGGTTCAACCGCGGGAAAAGAGAGAGAAACATAGGGGAAGAAAGAGAGAAAAAGGATAAAGAGCGATAGGTATCAAACAACGGAGGAAGCCAAGAAAAGACGACAGCAACGACTGCTCAGAACTTCACATACTGCTCAGAACTTCAAATATTGCTCAGAACTTCAACTATATCCGTGTGAGAACACTTGAACACTTCCTGAAACTTTATTCCAAGGCATCTGAGCGTTTCCGACCTCTACAGACCCCCACATCAAGCTTTTGCACCGTCTCGGTGCAATAACTCCTTTATTGCTTATTTCAATAAGATTTAACTGCCAATACTGAGAAGGAACATAGTATGTACACAGGATAAAATGCTTCCACTTTGAACTAATTCAAATACTTCTTCACCCGGGAGATGTTAACCAAGGGCAACCAGTTGCCTTGCAGATCCTCCAGTTGCACTGCACCGTGTGGCAATACTTTGATGACCTTATATGGCCCTATCCATTTAGGTGCCAATTTGGTGAATGGCGACGGGATTTTATTCACCAGGACCAAAGATCCCTCCTGTACCTCACTAGTCCTTAAATACCTGTCATGCAGCCATTTGCGTTCCTCTTGCTTTATCTGTAGTTTCTTCATTGCTGCTTCCCTATATTCTTCCAATGCCACAAGTCTTCTGATTGGAGGTTCAATACCCATGGTTCTGGCTTCAATTTCCTTCCTGATGATAAATTCGAAAGTTGCCAATGCTTCTTTACCATAGACTAGGCGGAATGGACTTTTGCCAGTGGTTCCCCTTCTAGTAGTTCGGAAAGCCCACATTGCACCAATTAGTGCCAGTGGCCAAGAACTTTGGTGCTCAAAGGATAATTTGCATAAGAGCCCAATCAAAATTTTGTTAGATCTTTCTGCTTGGCCATTCGCTCTGGGATAGTAAGCACATGACTTCCTGTGAAAGATTTTATACCTGTCAAAGATGACTTGGAGCAACTGATTCACAAAGTGAGTGCCCCTGTCACTAGTGACTTCAATTGGGCACCCGAATCTGGAAAAAATACGTTTAAACAAAAATTTAGGCACTGTCAAGGCCGAGCAATCTGTAGTGGCTTTAGCTTCCACCCACTTAGTTGCATAACACGTGGCCATAAGAATATATCTCTTTCTTCCAGGTTGACCCATTGGACTGATCGGACCAATAAAGTCAAGTCCCCATCGTTCAAAAGGTAGCCATCCTGTGGAGATGACTAATGGCTGGAAACTCATCTTGTTTGGCTTAGGAGCACA
This sequence comes from Ceratopteris richardii, assembly GCA_020310875.1. Classification (NCBI taxonomy): domain Eukaryota; kingdom Viridiplantae; phylum Streptophyta; class Polypodiopsida; order Polypodiales; family Pteridaceae; genus Ceratopteris; species Ceratopteris richardii. The sequence continues at coordinate 93,885,802 of CM035422.1, forward strand.
TCTCTGACAGATATCGCACCCCTTGGAAAATTTGATTGCATCTTTGTATATCTGAGGCCACCATAATCCTTGGTGGATAATCTTGTGAGCCAACTCTTCTCCCTTCATATGCCCTTCGTTGTGTGCTGCTTCAAGCAAAAAGTTTACTTCTTCTGGAAAAACACACTTTCTCAAGATACCGTCATGACAATATTTATATAAATTTCCATCTATGAGTGAGTAAGATTTGGACTTAAAAAGTAATTTCCTCTTTTCTAGTGTTGATAGATGTTTGGGAAATTCTCCAATGGAAAGGAACTCAAGAATTTCATTATACCAATCAGTCTGCATTGTAACCAAAAAAAGAGTACTATCCACCAATTCATCATCAACACTTGTTGCTTGTTCACTGAGAGCAGTTCTTGATACCTGATCCGCCATAATGCTCTTTCCCTGGCTTAATATGAATATCGAAATCAAATTCTTGAAATAACAATAACCATCGCCAAACCCTTCCAGCTACTCTGGGTTTGTTAATCAGGTACTTCAAAGGTTGATGATCAGTTATGACAATAAAATGCACACCTAAGAGGTAATGCCGGAATTTTTGAAGAGCGAACACGATAGCCAAACCTTCCCTTTCAGTAGTGCTGTAGTTCCTCTCTGCTTTGGTAAGCAATCTGCTAGCATAAACGATAGGTTGGTCTATCTTCTGTGATGATGGTTGAGCCAAGACTGCTCCAACTGCATGAAGACTGGCATCTGTATGTACATGGAACTCTAATGACTAATTAGGAACAGTTAAAAGAGGAGCAGTACATAGCCTCAATTTTAATTCGCAAAATGCTTTCTCAACTTCAGGAGTCCATGAGAAAGGGACATTCTTACTTGTAAGCCTGGATAAAGGCTTAGCTATTTCTGAATACATTATGATAAATCGTCTATGATATCCTGCATGGCCCAAGAAACTTTGCACTTCCTTTGGGCTTTGTGGAATTGGCATGGAAAGGATAGCAGTGATCTTTGCCGGATCAACCGTTATCCCTTCAACTGATACTATGTGGCCTAGGAGAGTGCCTTTGGTCACCAAAAAATGACATTTAGCAGGATTCAACTTCAACCCTGTTTTGAGACACTGCTCAAAGATTTCCTTTAGATTATCCAAATGGTTATTGAAATCTTGAACTATTGCTCTCTTATCTGTTCCTGAAAATACTGAGAAATCATCCATAAAAATGCGCAAAAATGAGGTTAGCCATTTTCCCAGTATGAGATACATTGATCTATTAAAGGATGCTGGCGCATTTTTTAAGCCAAAAGCCATACGGGTATAAACATATGTGCCCCATGGAGTAACAAAAGCCGTCTTGTCTCTATCTTCAGGATGAATGGCTATCTGATTGTAGCCACTGAACCCATCAAGAAAACTATATAGAGAGTGTCCAGCTACTTCTTCAAGCACCTGCTCTGTGAATGGCTGAGGAAAACCATCCTGAATAGTTACCTTATTCAAGGCACGAAAATCAACGCATACCCTTATTTTGCCGTTTTTCTTTGGTACAATGACCATGGAAGAAAGCCACCGTGAGTGTTCTACAGGAACAATAATACCTGCCTCTTCCAATTTTGTGATTTCTAGCTTTACTGCCTCTGCATACTTTGGATTGAGTTGGTAAGGTCTACTTCTTGCAGCTGAAGCTCCTTCCACTAAGGGTATCCGGTGTAATCCAAGCTCCTCAGGTATCCCTGATAAGTCTTTATAGGACCATGCAAAGACACTTTTATAGGTAAAAAGTAGGGAAGTTACCTTCTGCAGTAAAGATGGATAGTGCCATAACCAAGCAGCCAAGTGAACTATCTGAGGATTCTCTTCATCTCCAAGAGTTACTTCTTGAACAAGCTTCTCAGAATTGGACTCCCTTGAAAGTTCATCTCCACTGTATGCAGGAGCAGAGTTCAATTTATGATCCACAATTTGTTCCTTGATCTATCCTAAGGGTATATCTGAGAATGGAAGTTCTTGAAGGTCACCATTATCTTCCTCAGATGCAGGTACAACTTTGTCTCTTTCTGGTCCTGTAAGCATAAAATCATCTGATCCCTCTTGTTTACTTGCCTTCTCTTTACATACCATCGTAGTGGCGCTAAGTGTTGAATTTTGATTATCAGTCTCAATTTGAGGTTTCTGTTCTTCAGGAGGTTCGTGCAAAAGATAAACTCGTCTTCCTTGCTTACTCTTTTCTATATTGTTTAAGTGAAAAACGTCAGTTGTTTCCTCTTCCCGACCACCTTGTGTTGCTTCAGCAACATCCTCATTTACCTCACATATCTCTACTGTGCAGCATTCTGCACTTCCCATCATCCAATTTAATAGAGCATCATCTTCTGAAGGCATTACCTGAGTTTCCATTGTATATCCAGTAGCCTTGTTGATGTCTGATCCTTCTTCCAAATGTATCTGTAATTGATTGTTAGTACATGTGGAGATCCATAACTTGTTCTTTCCCCAATCCTGTAGAGCCTTTGCTTGCCTTAACCAAGGCCTTCCCAGGAGTAGAGGGTATGAGGTCTCCTGAGGTAGGGCAATAACAACAAAGTCTAAAACAAAATGACAACCCTGCACTATCATAAGTACCTTTTCAACAATGCCCACTGGTGCAACCCGACGTTGATCTGCTAAGGTGACTGTGAAGGGTGCTGCCTTTGTGGGATTAAGCCTTAGTTTCTTCATAGTGAAATCAGGCATCAAATTGATGCCGGAACCTCCATCTATAATAACACCTGCTAGAGCTTCATCCTTGATGGAAACGGATAATCTTGAGCTCTGATAATCAGCCAAGGGTGCAGGATGAAAGTCCACCATAAAACCATCTATGCTAGGAGGTGGGCACAAGGATGCAGAATGTATAATCTTCAGCAGATCACTTCTTACTTTAGGATCTATCTTTATGAGTTGATACAGGCTAATCTTATGATGAATACCTTTCAAAATTTCTTCGATGTTCACTTCTTGCTTGCCTTCAGAAGTACTTGTTGGTTGATCTTTTAGCAAAGTAGTCGCCCTCTCGTAAGCTTCTTCCATTTCTTCTTGGTCCTTCCATCCCACCCTCTTTTCTACAACTCTATCTTTGAGTCCTTGTTGTTCCTCCTTTTGGGCTACTGCCGCTTGCCTGGCTCTGGTCATCATTGGCATGGATGAAGACGAAACAACATAAGATTGAGCGGTCATACCTTCTACTGGTGGGGAGACTGCAATCATGTGACATGGAGCCGGACGACCTCTTGGGCAATCTCTGGTGTAGTGATCCTTAGCATCTGGACAGTGCTGACAAGGGGGTGCATCCTCTGGAAGAGAACACCTGTTCTGCATATGGCCATACTCCCCACAGCGGTAACACATTAGGGGCCTATTGTATCTAGACCGAGTTGGGCGGGTCTCTTCTCTATTAGGTGCATTAGAAGTGCTAGCATAATATGAATCTACACCTTGATGGTTACCTCGCTGTTGTGTCCCCTTAAGGTAGTAGCACTCTCTTGCTTCATGACCCTCTTTGCCACAGAACTGACAACTGACTCTGTTAGGACAATTTACATTGGAATGTCCATTACTACTACATATTGTACACCAAACCTGTCTTCGTATGTCCTGGGTAGTCCCCAAGTCTTCAAGCTCACGCCTAAGTTGAGACACTTCATCCACATTATGGGTTGAGGGTGGCGGTATGACCCTCTCTTCTTGACAACTTTGCTGCATCCTTAAGGCTTCCAACTCCTTCCTGAGTTGCCCGATCGGATCCAAATCAGATGCATAATTTGGTTGAGACTCCACTTCAAAATGTATTCTAGCCTCCTCAATGCGGGATGCAGTTGCAACAAAATCATCAAGTGTTGCATCCAGTCTGAGGGATTCCCGAAGCTTTTGTTGAGATGACTTAGGCAGAGCCTTCTCAATCCATTTTTTGACTAAAAAATCACCTGGAGCATGAGGCAAACGAGAAACAAGTGCTTTAGTTCTAGTGTGCAATTCATGAAAGGATTCACCTGCTCGTAATTTTAGGTTCTCTAGCTGATCTAGAGCTCGTTCCGAAGAGTCGCTTGGTTGAAATGTCTGCGAGAATGCCGCTTTTAGTGCCTCCCACGTAGTGAAGTGCCCATCTGCATACTGGCTATACCATTTGTCAGCAAGGCCTTCCAATGTAGATGGAAAGAGCACCAACATTGCATCTTCTCGGTTCTGCAATCCTCTTCCACGGCATAACGAGACGAATCTCCTCACGTGGTCATCTGCATCTTCATAAGCCAATCCTTTAAATGTAGGAAACTTGATGTTCAACCTAGAGAGTAAATGGGAAAGATCCTCCATTGGTGCTGGCGCCTCTTCTGAAGTACCAGAGGAAAAATCTAAGGTTCTCTTATGATTCTCCTTTGATAATGGTGTTACTCCCAAATCAATGGATAGATTCAAGGATGGTGGAGGAGAGGTAGGCTCACTGGTTGTGGCTATTTCTAACTTGTTAAGACGCTTCCGTTCACGATGAGACTCCTTATCTACCCGCGTATGGGTCATGTACCTACTCGCAAATACAATAGGGCAAAAATCCTCTCACAGAAATGCAAAGGTCCCACCGGGCGTGCCAAACTGTAGAGGAGGTATTGGGGTATCAACTTTTATAGTACGTGGCCTACTCAAGGGGGGTTCTCTTTAGGGAAGTATACCCTTTAACATTTCTGTGAGCAGGCAGATACAAAGTTTACACAGAGTAATAAATTCTTCAGGAAATATAGACAACCAATGACAAAGGGAGATCGTACACTGCTTGATTCAAATCAGATGATTACAAGGTTGGGCAGAGTAGTGCTCAAAAGTGCAAGCTTAGGGCTCACAAGCCCCCTTAGAGGTATTAACTTCAATACAACAAATCAGCATAAGGGTAATATGCGGGCTAACTCAGAACAATACAAATGGTAAGATCTTCTCAAGAGAATAGAACACAATCAATCACACTAACCCACAGAAAAAAAGAAGAAGAAACCAAGCTACTCTTTTACACTATGGTACTCATAGCCCTTCACTGAGAAGCCTCCCCTCTGTATACACAACAGAGTAGCTCCCATAGTAGACTTGAAACCACCAAATGCAAGAGAGGTCTTCTGTACGTATGCACGAACCACTGTATCCCTAAAACTTGTACATGTACTCCAGTGTGTTGTAGTAACCCAATTGAGCACAAATCCTTTGATTTTATAGGCCCCAATATGCCAAGGGAGCCTTGCCAAATCTTCACGTCCATTGATCACGCGTCGGTGGAATGCCCAAAATTAGAGGAGTAGGTCAAATATTCCCTTGATTTGAATTGGATCCCCAAAGATAGGTAGTCGCCGTGAATGGTTGGCGGCCACTTTTACTCTTGACAATACACTTTTTATCTTTTCACTTGCCATCTGAGATTCTCACTTTTACTGATTTAATCTCTGCATTTGACTGAAGCTGATTGGTCTAACTCCTTATCCCTTGACCAAGTGCATTGAAACTATATAACATCACTATTACATGATGTGCAACTATTCCTCATTCCATATCTTCATCACGGCATTGCCCACCCTTGACCTTAGATTTGCATTGTTCCGCTGACTCCGATTGTGAGTGATAGTGCGTGTGTGTGTGTGGGTGCACGTGTGTGAAAGAGGGTAGGTGTGTGTGCATACGTGTAATTGTGTGTATATGTGCACGTGTAATTATGCATGTGAGTGCGTGCGTGAATGTATGTGTGTGAGTGTGAAATTGTGTGTGTATGCATGTGTGGGTGTGAAATTGTGTGTGTATGCATGTGTGGGTGTGAAATTGTGTGTGTATGCATGTGTGGGTGTGAAATTGTGTATGTATGCATGTGTGGGTGTGTGCGTGTGTTTGTGTGGGTGGGTCAATGAGCGGAAAGAGAAAAAAAGGGGGGGGAGGCTTGCGGTTGGCGGAGTGGAGGAGGATTGGGCGGGCGGAGGAGGCTTGGGCGGGTGGAGGAGGCTTGGGCGGGTGGAGGAGGATTGGGTGGAGAGGAGAGAGAGAAGGGGCAGGTGGAGGAGGATTGGGCGGGCGGAGGAGGCTTGGGCGGGTGGAGGAGGCTTGGGCGGGTGGAGGAGGCTTGGGCGTGTGGAGGAGGATTGGGTGGAGAGGAGAGAGAGAAGGGGCGGGTGGAGGAGGATTGGGCGGGCGGAGGAGGCTTGGGTGGGTGGAGGAGGATTGGGTGGAGAGGAGAGAGAGAAGGGGCGGGTGGAGGAGGCTTGGGCGGGCGGAGGAGGCTTGGGCGGGTGGACGAGGATTGGGTGGAGAGGAGAGAGAGAAGGGCGGGTGGAGGAGGCTTGGGCGGGTGGAGGAGGATTGGGTGGAGAGGAGAGAGAGAAGGGGCGGGTGGAGGAGGCTTGGGCGGGTGGAGGAGGATTGGGCGGGCGGAGGAGGCTTGGGCGGGTGGAGGAGGATTGGGTGGAGAGGAGAGAGAGAAGGGGCGGGTGGAGGAGGCTTGGGCGGGTGGAGGAGGCTTGGGCGGGTGGAGGAGGATTGGGCGGGCGGAGGAGGCTTGGGCGGGTGGAGGAGGCTTGGGCGGGTGGATGAGGATTGGGTGGAGAGGAGAGAGAGAAGGGGCAGGTGGAGGAGGATTGGGCGGGCGGAGGAGGCTTGGGTGGGTGGAGGAGGCTTGGGCGGGTGGAGGAGGATTGGGTGGAGAGGAGAGAGAGAAGGGGCGGGTGGAGGAGGATTGGGCGGGCGGAGGAGGCTTGGGTGGGTGGAGGAGGATTGGGTGGAGAGGAGAGAGAGAAGGGGCGGGTGGAGGAGGCTTGGGCGGGCGGAGGAGGCTTGGGCGGGTGGAGGAGGATTGGGCGGGTGGAGGAGGATTGGGTGGAGAGGAGAGAGAGAAGGGGCGGGTGGAGGAGGATTGGGAGGGCGGAGGAGGCTTGGGCGGGTGGGGGAGGCTTGGGCGGGTGGAGGAGGATTGGGTGGAGAGGAGAGAGAGAAGGGGCGGGTGGAGGAGGCTTGGGCGGGTGGAGGAGGCTTGGGCCGGTGGATGAGGATTGGGCGGGCGGAGGAGGCTTGGGCGGGTGGAGGAGGATTTGGTGGAGAGGAGAGAGAGAAGGGGCGGGTGGAGGAGGCTTGGGCGGGTGGAGGAGGCTTGGGTGGGTGGAGGAGGATTGGGCGGGCGGAGGAGGCTTGGGCGGGTGGAGGAGGCTTGGGCGGGTGGAGGAGGATTGGGTGGAGAGGAGAGAGAGAAGGGGCGGGTGGAGGAGGATTGGGCGGGCGGAGGAGGCTTGGGCGGGTGGAGGAGGCTTGGGCGGGTGGAGGAGGATTGGGTGGAGAGGAGAGAGAGAAGGGGCGGGTGGAGGAGGATTGGGCGGGCGGAGGAGGCTTGGGCGGGTGGAGGAGGATTGGGTGGAGAGGAGAGAGAGAAGGGGCGGGTGGAGGAGGCTTGGGCGGGCGGAGGAGGCTTGGGCGAGTGGAGGAGGATTGGCTGGAGAGGAGAGAGAGAAGGGGCGGGTGGAGGAGGCTTGGGCAGGCGGAGGAGGCTTGGGCGGGTGGAGGAGGATTGGGTGGAGAGGAGAGAGAGAAGGGCGGGTGGAGGAGGCTTGGGCGGGTGGAGGAGGCTTGGGCGGGTGGAGGAGGATTGGGTGGAGAGGAGAGAGAGAAGGGGTGGGTGGAGGAGGGAGAGGAAGGGAGAGAGGGGGAGAGAGAAAGAAGGGACGGGGAAGAGAGAGAGAGGGAAATAGAGAGAGAAAGAGAAAGGGAGAGAGGGGGAGAGAGAAAGAAGGGACGGGGAAGAGAGAGAGAGAGGAATAGAGAGAAGGAGAAAGGGTGAGAGGAGGAGAGAGAAAGAAGGGACGGGGAAGAGAGAGAGAGGGAAATAGAGAGAGAAAGAGAAAGGGAGAGAGGGGGAGAGAGAAAGAAGGGACGGGGAAGAGAGAGAGAGAGGAATAGAGAGAAGGAGAAAGGGTGAGAGGGGGAGAGAGAAAGAAGGGACGGGGAAGAGGGAGAGAGGGGAATAGAGAGAAGGAGAAAGGGAGAGAGGGGGAGAGAGAAAGAAGGGACGGAGAAGAGAGAGAGATGGGAAATAGAGAGAGAAAGAGAAGAAAGAGAGAGGGAAGAAATAGAGAGGGAGGGAGAGAGACCAAGAGAGGGAGAGAGAGAGGGGGTTCAAATGCGGGAAAAGAGAGAGAAACATAGGGGAAGAAAGAGAGAAAAAGGATAAAGAGCGATAGGTATCAAACAACGGAGGAAGCCAAGAAAAGACGACAGCAACGACTGCTCAGAACTTCACATACTGCTCAGAACTTCAAATATAGCTCAGAACTTCAACTATATCCGTGTGAGAACACTTGAACACTTCCTGAAACTTTATTCGAAGGCATCTGAGCGTTTCCGACCTCTACATATGCTATAGTTTGGTTCATGGTCATAGTGACAAGCCAATATGCCCGAAGCCTCATGTGCTTTAATAGTATGTTGAACTAAAGTATGGATAGAATCACTTACACTCGTGACAATTGCACATTATGCATCAACATTCCACCTCTTCCAAACTTTCAAAAGATCTAGATCTCATTGAATAATCAATATTGAAGCTTTTTGGATCTTCAAATCATATAGGTTCTAGATCCAATCACCGTTGTGAAGTATTTCAATGATGATGCACCACAATGTGTTCTCCTTCTAGAGATCTTCTAGAGATCCTTGAACTAGTAAAGTGAGCTCTATGTGCCACTCATGGTACTCTGAACAAAGGCTCTAGAATACATAGAACACACACTACACAAGGAACACGAACATAGACTTCTTAGTTGTTACAAATGCAGTCAAACATATCATTTATGGTTGACCAAGCAACTATATGTTTTATTTAAGAACATATACACATGGTCCCATAATAGTGTGAAGTAAGTTGTAGGTAGTCCAAACCTACATAAATTTTGAACTTCTAGAGCATATAGTAGGTTCCATCCGACTTCCCTTCAATGAATATATCTAGACAAAATCCAATAGGTGGAGTGACAAATTCCAAAAGGTGTAGCATTAACATTAACTCGAGCACGAAAACAAGTGTGTGACGATGAATCCTTCATGTAATCACTTGAATAATCTAATGAATTCCAGTGTCATAATAGGCTTAAATAGTGAGTCTTCTCAAGCTATTAGAACCTTGACGCTCTGATACCATTTAAGACATTAATTATGCAATATATCACATGAGTACTAGTAGTAAAGATAACAAATATAGTAGATTCTCAAACATTTTCTACTAACAACAAGTACAAAGATGATGGCATTCTTCTCCCATGCGCTCTGAAAGTAGAGCTTAAATGATGATCTAGAAAAATCTAGACATGGAGTTACAAGGAACATCTTTGTTTACTTGCTCGATATTTGGGGTAGTGTAGAGGTCATGCATATATAGGGTAATGGGTGTCCTTTCAGAGATGGCTATACATGGGTTGTAGAACATGGGCGGCCACCACTTGCGTAGTTCCCATACAGAGCCTAGGTCGATTCAACTGCCCTAACAAATATATATGACTTCTTAGTTTGTTAGAAAATATTCCATGGAATACTCTTTTGATATTTAATGGCCCCCCTGAACCCCTAAGCCAGGGGGTTTGCTAGTCCCCTTAGACCCCCAAATGGGGTTGCTCCATCTTGACGTGGACCCCACAATTGGGCACCCTAGTAACTCGCTTTCCTTACAATACATTACATTGTCCAATTCGACCTTCTTCTAACATGCAAGTTTCGATTCCCATCAATAGGGTAATGCATGTTTGACTTATCCTCATAATGGGGGCCTTATAAATAATACATATAATCGTGAGGGTTAGATATTGATCATATACTAACAATCTCTATACTGCAATATTTCCCATAGATCTTTTGTTTTGAATCACTACAGTTTTTCTTGGCATCGTTTAGTTCTTATCTTGCTTAATGCCATCTAAGAAGAAATTGTTGTAGGTTCTTTCTCTCTCAAGGAGATTCTAGTGGGGAATCAAAGCGCATGGAGGCAACTGCTACATTCACATCTCAAGTTATCAAACTTACCCATGGTTCTAAAAGCGTTGCTCCCACCATAGAATGTAGCGTGCGCGCTGCTCCAGACGCCCACTTGCGAGCCAGTATTAAGGCTGTAGGCCGGCATCATCCCAAGAATAAGTATGGAGAGACATGAGAGGAATGCAACAGGAATGTACACAGGATCCATGATAACAACGAGGTGAGATACCGGTCTATCCCTGAAGAACAGAGATCTAGGGATGGAGGACACTGTGACTCCTCCCCGATCCTGAATCCATTCGGTATTTAAAGGGGTCATCCTCGAGTGGAGGCATAGTTGCAGTTCCATGATGCCGTTGATGACTCTCTTGTTCCGCCGCATACAGTGATCCCAAGCACATGGGGTACAACAAACAACCCCGAAAACTCCATTCAACTTGTCATAGTTCAACCATCAATCAATCAATCCGACCATGAGGTAGCGAGAATTACGGACATGCTGGAGGCACATCATTGTCGTTGACAACTATAACTACCAGTGTAGAAGGAAGGCATCCACCACGGTCCACCATTCTGATGGAGGTCTATATGAAATGTTTTGGGTCCACGGCCGACATTGCACTACGTAGTCGACCCAACATTGCGGGGCTGTCTCATTGAGCTCAACCCCGCAAGCCGCAAGCCACCTTTTACACTTGAAAAACCCGAAATCCATCAGTTCACCACTCGGAGGGCCGCATCAAAGTTGCGTGGATTGGATCTCGTGCCAAGAAATGAACATTTTGATTTAATACAACCCCGTTTCAAGTATTCTAAGCCATATACGTCTTTGTGCGTCCTCAATGAAGCCAAGATCTAGATATTTGACACTTCAGTACATATAGAATAAGAAAATTGTTACACCTGATACTCATGCTCAAGAGAAGCCGCCTTATGGTGTCGAGGGCCTAAATTTTGCGCCAAACCCCAAGCGACACAAAAGGAACCATCTAGCAAGGGCAAACAAAGTATTTATTCGTATATTTCTTTCTAGTAGTTCAAGGGTTTCGTTTAATAGGCACAGCAACTTGTAAGCCACGGCGCTAAGCCGGATGAACGGGATCATTGAGAATTTCTTATTCAGTTAGTCTTACAGTCATGTTATTCATGCACAGAAGCAAAAACATATTAATTATATTTCATTTGAGTACCCACTTCTACGCAAAAGGACCTACTTTTGAATTCCTTAACATTCAATGTCATGAAACGTCATGAAATTTAGTGTCATAGCAAAATTCTCACTCACTCATTATTCACCATTGTCGGAGGTTATCAACCTGATCAAATACGCATGGGTGCATAATACGTACATTAGTACATCCACATATGTTAAAATGCGTATGTTTATAAATACATACACACGTGATCATGGACAGACGCATAGGCATAAATGTTCGAATACAGCAACAACACAATTTACACGGTCATATTTAACACACATATGTACATGAACGGATCATTGTCATACACACAAGGAGATGTACATGCGTTAATATATGCATACATGAATAAAAGCATACACTCAAACATGCCTACATACAGTACGGACACACACAGACATACATGTCATAAATGGACCATTGGATGGATACGATTTGGAGCTACATGGCAGAAGTCTTTAAGCACAAGAATTTAACATCAATTCTGAATTTAAAATCCCTTTCACAAAAGGCATGTTTTGAAGCACACTTATGTGTGATTAAAAGCCTTTAATTTAAGAAAAGTGATTCCTAACTTGTAAGAAACGTTTCAACTCTATATCTACAGACAAAGAGCTTCGAATGAATGATCCCACTTGTGGGAGCTCTATAAGCATTTGAATAAGCTAGTAGATGCCTTGCCTAGCAAGCCATGTGCATGCTTGCGATTTCACTCATCTCTGAGAAGCTATATCTAGATCACACATTTTTGTGTGTGACGTATTTAGCTATGTTGAGTTCTTCCCAAGGTTTCCTTATCATTTCTCATTCATTTCTTGTAATCTTTGGGTTTTAAGAACGTAATCAAATCTTCTAAAGCTTTCTCAAAGTTCATCTTGAATCTCTAAATATTATGAGAGGACTAAGTAGGTGACTAGAGGAGGCTATACCTTGTCTATATTGGAGGCATTGGGTCTCAAAATAGAAGTAACCAAATACAAGATGGTTAAGTCAAACAATGAGCTAGACAACATGAGGGAAACCCCTAGTAGCAACATAAATTATAACATTTTGAAAATCAGAAAGGTTTGTGATGCATTGGGTTCCATAGTTTGTCACATAGATGATGACCACCTAGTTGCATACACCTTGAATGGGCTTAGGGATGATGAGAAGTGGAAGGATTTCTATGTAGGTAAAGGTAGAAGAAGAGGAAGGAATCGAGTCAAATGAACATGGTAGCAAGGGAGAGGATTAAATGGTGATTCTAATCATGAACAAAGAAGCAAATATTCTTAATCAAGAGGAAGTGGCAAGTTTAGAGGTATAGAAGCAAGATAGAACAATAATAGAGACAACCCAATTCAGAAGTATTCTTCATTTGTGGCAAGTATGGCCACTACACAAGAGAATGCTATCAAAAGGAGAAGATAAATTGAACCTATGAAGGCCAAGGTAATTATACATCAACTTATTTATGCATCAAAGTTGCGGTGGACTAGATCTCGTGCCAAGAAATGAACATGATGATGTTATTGAGGTTCATTACAACCCCGTTTCAAGTATTTAAAGGCATATTCATCTTGGAACTTCTCAATCAAGCCGAGATCTAGATATTGGACACTCAGTACATGTAGAAGTAAGAAGATTCATACATCTGATGCTCAGTCTCAAGAGAAGCCGCTTTATGGTCTCCAGGGCTTAACATTTGCGCCCAAACCCAAGGTACACAAAATGAGCCATCTAACGCGGGAAAAAAACAAAAAATTCAAAATCCTTCATAGAATCTTTCTTCTAGTTCTAAGGTTTCGTTTAATAGGCAGAGCAACTTCTAAGCTTCGACGTTTTGCCTTACGAGCAGGAGCATTATGACTTTCTTATTGAATTAGTCTTATATTAATACTGTTCATGCACATTCGCTTATATATGTTCTACGCAACGGAATTACTTTTGAACTCGCTAACATTGAGACTCACAATCCTCATAAAATTTAGTGCCAGATCAAAAAGATCACGCACTGATCATTCATCGTTGTAAGAGGTTATCAACCTAATGAAATATGCATGCGTGCATATTACGTACATTAATACATCTACAGAGACATACATATATGTAAAATTACATACGTTTAAACATATACATTGATACATACACACATACATACATACATACATGGTCGTGCACAAACACATAGGGATAGATGTTCGAATACACGCAAGAACACACTTCAAACGGATATACATGCGTTAACCTATGCAGGCATGCGTTAACCTATGCAGGCATGCATCCATACACTAAGGCATGGACACACTTACGTACATAAACACATACATAAACACACACATACGTAAATGCATACATAGAAATATACATACATACAAACATAAATATAGATATACGTGCATGCATACAGATACATCTTTAGATAAATATAAATACCAGAAGTTTAGTGATTCTCATCGCCACAAGCGCCACCCGAACATTCAATCAGAGCAGAGAGTGCATGAAAGCTCCTGGAAGCAAGTGCTACATTCACATCTCAAGTTGTCAAACTTACCCATCGTTTCCGGAAGCATTGCTTCCACCAAAGAATGTAGCATGTGCGCTCCTTGAGCCACCCTCTTACGAGCCATTACTAAGGCCGTATGCGAACATTAACCAAACAAAAAATATTGAAAGACATAAGAAGAATCCTTAAGATTCGTCAATCTCTTCAAACACACTTCTTGCAATGATGATGATCAGGTCATCAACATAATTATAAATATACAAACATCGATTTCTTATAATCTTCACATACAAAGTCAATCTCTTCAAACACACTTCTTGCAATGATGATGATCAGGTCATCAACATAATTATAAATATACAAACATCGATTTCTTATAATCTTCACATACAAAGAAGGATCTGCAACATTTGGTTTGTATCCTTAAGCTTCCAAATAGCGTAGAAATCGATGATTCCAAGCTCCACGTCCCTATTTCAAACTATATAATGCTTTTGTAAATTTTCAAACAAAATTTAGGTATTTTCCATCTTAATATTTTTTGGATTGCTCCATATAAACCTCTCCTTATAATGGACCATTCAAAATGCATTTTTAATATCAAGTTTAAATATATTACAAAATTTACTTGGTACAACACTTACAATACTTTGTATGGTGGATATTCTTGGAACTAGACTAATTGTCTCCTCATATTCATTTCCATATGTTTTCACAAAGCATTTTGCGACTAGTTTTGCCTTGTACCTGGAAATAAAACCAACAATATTTCTTTTAATACAAAATGTCTACTTTTTTTCCAATTAACCCCATCATATTATCTCATGGCACAAGCTACCATGTCTTGTTCTCATACAATGGATCTTTCTCTTCTTGCATCGCATTGGACCAATTTGCATCTTGGGAACATGTAGGTTACTATTCTTCAATAAGTTTTGAAATAAATATTGAATGGGAGACACAATAAGACTGAATATACCTTTTTGTGGGCTTTCTTTCTCTTGAACTTCTCCTAAATTGATATTCATGTTTTATGAATTACATTTAGAACTTTGACCAATTTCTACTTTATCACTTAATTGAACAAGCTTCACATTACCTTTTCTTTTCTCTTTTAATGTAGGTGATAATCTTTCTTTAGCATGACAATCCTCAATTTCTTCTTGCATTTATTGTTGAGCCTAGAAAATATGATTTGTATACCAAGATAGGAACTCATGAAAGCATACATGTCAACTAATAATCATTTCCATCTAATTAGATCATAGCACTAATATCCTTTCTCATTATTTTGGATTACCCATTAAAATGCTTTTCTATGATTTCATTTGTAGTTTAGTTCTCAATGCATATCGAACCATAGCAAAACAAACATTGCCAAACACACACAAGTGATCATTAACATGTTTCTTATCGTATCAAACCTCTAAAGAAGTTATATTATGTCTTGTAGAAGGCTACATATGATTCATCAAATATACTATTATATTTACCACTTGAGACCAAAACCTTGAGGGCTATGCTTTTCATTTAGCGTTTCTCTACCTATTTTTGCAATAATCCTATATCTCTTTCAGTCTCTCAATTCTATTCACGACTATATATATAAGTGAGTTCTCTATTTACACCTTCATTCCAAAGAAAATCATAATACATTCTTCAAAAATACTAAGCACCACCATGAGATCTTAACCTTTTAATTACCTTTCATCTCTTTTTTTCCACCATTGCTCTGAATTTGACAAAATATTCAAACACATCATTTTTATTCTCAAGGAAATATACAAAATCCATTTGGCTAAATTCATCCACAGAAAATAATTTAATACTTATTATTTGCAAGTGATGGCTAGTTCTTAGGATCCCAAACATGAGTGTGCATCAACTCTAACAAATATGTGCTTTGTTATAATGTACAAGAAAAGGGATGTCTTGCTTTCTTACCAAATTAAAAAGCATTAGAAAATGTACCATGTTTTGCTTTAAAATACCATGTAAACAAAGAACAATCTTTAATTAATCCATGTCTTTCAACTTAATATGGTCATGAGTCCTATTTGCTTATGCCATGATTCAATTTGAGAAATCTTATTATTTCCAATTGGATAATAAGAAATAAAAATAGCAATTATATCCAACATTAAAAGTCTTTTTTGTCATTGGCCCTTCGACAAGACTTAATAACTCTGATTTGGATTTCAAACAAAACACCTAGATTTGTAGAGCCATAGTTGATAAACATGCTCCACCATTTTAGCTACTGAAAAAAACGTTTTTTATCTATAGAAGGTACATGAAGGTCTTCTAAAATGTACTTTTCTTTTTTATCCTCAAAAGACAGATATCCAACTTGCACTATCTTGTGCATTGAACTATCACCTATTTCAACCACATGTTTTTTGGTTCAAAATTAAATATGAGGATGGAGAAATTGAGAGAAAGGTAAAGCAAGCATAAGATAATAAAAGTCCCTCTTTAGAATTTTTTCAGTCACATTTCAAATACATCATTTAGGGCTCTACATTAAGCTCATTCTCAAAAAATGCTTGATCTTATTTTGGTTCTAAAATTTATAAACTTGTATGGTTTAAAAGTGATACTTGGAGGAAGATTTGGACGTAGGCCATCTCAAACACTCTTGTGTAGAGTGAAAAGTGGACAATTTTTGTCTCTCACAAGCTTAAGCTAATTTCTCACTATTTTTGAGTTATATGGCTTTGAATCTGTAATTTTGATGTTTACACGTTTTCATGCACACTTACGACATGTTCTTGCATATATCATTTCATTACTTTTCTTCAATTCTTTGACAAGCACTAATAAAGAGAGCCATGGACTGGTTTGATAACTGGTTTTGTTCAACTTTTCTATTTCACTATTTTCATTGGTGAGCATAATAATGTTCACCAATGAAATTGAAGAAAATACTTAAGAAAGAAATGAAATTCTCTGTACAAATCAAAGACAACTCTAGAATAAAATTTTTTCAACATCAATAGCTCTAAAATGGTCCCATTCATAAGCTCTTTATATGGAGTTTTGTAAATGAATCGGTGCCAATGAAGTGCTTCACAGAAGTAATGGAGGATAATTAAAGCACTAAAAGAATGATCTATAACTAAAAAGTTAATAAACAACTTTTGAATGATCTTTTTCAAAAACATAATGGATGATATTGAAAGCACTCAAAGAATGAGCTAAAAGAATGCGCAATAGGGTTCATCGTTAGTCCGAGGATAGAGTTGACTTTTGTTGTTGTTATGACAAACTTAATTTTTTTATCATCATTCAAAGCATCATGCATTACATCGTATAGACAATGGACCTCACCAATACATTTTTAAGCGTTTTGCGCACATAATTTTAAGCATCGTATTGATTTCAACGAGGTTATAGTATCTATTGATCTCTGTTAGAGAGTAATAACAACCGTTCAAGTACTTCAGTAGATATAAATCTTAAAGGAATAGCAATCTGACTCCATATATTTTCCCTTATGAATGCACAAGCCCAGCATAGAATGTAGCATGTGCAATCCTCGAGTCGCCCTCTTACGAACCAGTAATAAGGCCATATGCCTACAGTAACCCCACAATTAGGATGGAAATACAGGACAAGTCTGTTAGAAGAATTCAAACAGGCGCCATAATATCAGCGAGGTGAGGAATCAGTGTATCCTTGGAGAAGAAAAATGTAGGAGTGAACGACAGTTTTGACTCCTGCCTCATGAACACTTCTGCTTCCATTAGGCAATGCTTTGTATGTTATTTGGAGGTTCATGCGATGATAAAGTTAACTTTTGTTGTTGCTATCAGATATGTGATCTTGTCTGATCATTCAAAGTGTCAAGGATTATATGGTTTGGACGATGGACCGCATCGACGCTTGGCATGAGCCTTGGGACACACATTTTTAAGCATCGCAATGATCTCCATGAACTTCCAGTATCTATTAATCTCTGTTAGGAAGTAGTAATGTGACAAAACTTTCAAGTACTAAAGTGAACATAAAGCTTAAAGAAATCCCAATACCATGAATCACCAAGCCCATTATTCAGAATATGTTGAAGTGAGTTACTTGCCTGATTTTTAGGACTCGCTTCTCTCACACATAGAGCTTAGAGAGTAAATCAACGAGCTTTAGAATGAAGGAGGGTCCCAAGAATCAATCAATACTCATGGATTCATTATGACCATAATATTTTGCTTCAAAAGAGGCTTTGATGGGACGTGAGCGAATGGGGCATGGGTTGAACTGTGGACCCACTAGTTTAAGGGGTCTTCATAAAAGTGATCAGGAGGTGTCTAGTGGTTTGGTTGTCTTTCGAGCCACTCTTTGGAGAAGCCCACTCCTTTGTACTCTACTATTTCATCTATGTTGGGTATCTATAGAATGCAAGAGACACATGAGAAGCACAGAGAAGGAGAAAAAGCTCCATCTGTGACAGTGGACAGTGAAGTAGAGGAACTTGCGGTTCTTCGATCTAGATCTGCCACTATGTTCCAAAGTTAGTTAGCAACAAAAACATGCTTCATCATGTAAGAGCACATTGGATAGTTGGTCCCATCAAGCTTATGTTCAGTTTGAAGCATGCCAAACAAGTCATTGTTGCCCGTAATTTCACAAAAGAAGAAGAATGTGACAAAATCTTTACTTCCACGAAAGTTGAAATGAATGCTGAAATTTAATCTCACAAATCATCACTCTGATCGCGATTTTGACTTCATGAATGGCTTTGAAATGGGGGTAAAACCCTGATGAAAATGGTGAAAATGTTTCTAGACTGCTGAGATTCACATTTCTATGCTCCGAAGTCGATTTCCACTATAAGAAGTGGGCGCACACCGTGATGCAAAAAACCTAAACTTGAGAAGGAGCTGAACCTGCTCTCATACCACTTTTGGGTGTGTGTAGAAGTGGGAACAACACATGAGAAGCACACACAAGGAGCACAAACGCAGAAAGACACACGAAGAAGATGATGGCTGGAATAGCTAATTCTATTGATGATGTATTGAATTGAAGTAAGAGTTGAATAATATCCTTAAGTACAAAGTACCACCACATATGAGAGTATCAAGTATGTGGTAACATGGGGCAAAGACCTCTAGCCAATACAAGAGCAACAATTTCCCATGTATATGGAAAAGTTTCACATCAAAGCTACTCAAGGACCACATAAGTGTAACAGTCTAGAGCATTAATTTGTTTCCCATTCTTTTAAAATAGTAAATTGAATTGACTTTCTCAATGTAACGAAATTTTTGAACTCTAACCATTTCCTTTTCTTTTGAATAATAAGTACAATGAGAGGTGTTTACGTGAAGTCTCAATGAATCTTGGCTCCCTTTGTGAAGAACTTGATGACATTAACAATAAGTAGTTTAGTACTTGGGTAATGATTTTCCTCTAAAAATCGTGAAAGAAGAGTTCATAGTTTTATGGTCGAGAAATCCTAACGATTGACAATTGATGGAGCTCTTTTTAGATCCTCCACTCAAGGAATTCTCAGATCTTGGAATGAATCATCAGTGTTCCATTTAGCATTTCCATGGCCCATTTCCTTTACAGACCACAAAGGAACACAATGAAAAAAGAAATTATTTATGTTTTTTAATGTAACAATTATCGAAAACCAATTAACACTCAAAACATTTAAATAAGATGATTGAACAAGAGTGTCTAGATTGGGTTAGAGAAGAAATTATCATATAATCAACATAGAATAGGAAATTGAGAGCAATGTAGAGCAATATGATGAGTGTAATTATATTTATATAGTTCAAGAATGAGGATCATGAATCTAGTGAAATAGAGCCGCATGACATGAATTGGAGTCACAAAAGGGAAAATCAAGGCAGCACTTGTAGGTAGAAACTTTCCATGAATCGTAGCCTCACAAGATGATACACTAGTGCCTTCCTTTGTTGAGATATACAAACTAACCTATTTATTTCAGAATTCAGATATATTCCTCGCTTGTAAGCATTGTTTTGCAAACCTCTAGTGTCCACCTCTTAGAAGTTCTTGTATTATAGAGTTGAATCAATCAATACAATAGATTTGGAAATAGCTTCCTGACGAGTCCCCAACCTCCCAACCAATCCCAAGCTATTACAATCTCATTCACACTTGTACTCTGAATCACATTTTCACTCTCACTCTTACTCTCAATCTCAATCTCAATTATAAGGTAATTCTCTTATTTTTTACTTTTCCTCACATGATAGAGAAAAGATCTCTTAAAACAAAGGTTATCATCCCCAAAAGAAGTGTGTGATCCAACAAGTTTAGAAAAATCCAGCGTTCCCTGTGTTGCACGCAAACTTTTGCAAAAGCATGTGTTTCTAGCAGTCCTGTGCTTTGTTTAGTGGCAGCTTTTAGAAGTACAATAAATGCAATGAAGAGGCATATGTAAAGACATCCGTAAGTTTGCATGAGAACATCTATACATCAAAAACACTGATTCAAATAGAAATAAAGACATCCACTTGTCTTTTGAGTACCAAAAAATGTCACTTTTCCAAGCACTAAGGAACAGTAAGGAATCAGTTGAAACTTCTAAGAGGCAAGAATGTTAAGTTCTTTGATTTGTATAATAGTGTTAGAGTCTCTCTATGTCCAAAGGTGCCTCAAAATATCACTTTTGAGCCTGCCCACTTGGAAATTCTAGAGAAAGAATAAAATAATGGCATTATCCTATTATAAACTAAATGTAGAGCCCAAAATGAGGTACTTGAAATATGATTTTCAATTTTTGTACACAAACACTTTTATTCTCCTATGCATGCTCTACCTTCTCTCATACAACATTTCTATTAATTCTTTCATCTTCAGGTTCAATTTTCAATCAGAAAACATGATGTAGATAAGGTTTAGAGAGAGAAATAAAAAACTTGTCATCCCTAAATTTTGCCTATATGTATAAGATGAGCTAATTTTTCATTCTAAACATTATTTCCACAATTAATAATGTAAATCTCAAAATGAATGATTTCACTACCAAAAAGCCTATTACAAATATAGAGAGTGGTATTCTAGTTGTGGAACAATGTCCCCTCATATTGTCAATTTAGTGTTTCACAGTTGTGTAATTTTGTTGTGATTTGAAATGGAATTATTCAGTTTCCTGATGATTCACAATTTTCTACATAGGATGTGAGCCATAAACCTCAGCATTCTTGCAATTTAAAGGCAACTAGTTAGTTGGATTATTGAGTTATAAGGTTGAACGTAATACTCATTCATTTCATATATCAAAATGGTAACATGGTGATTGTTAAAGGGAAACAGTTTTGGTCACTTTATCCACTATTCACATCGTAAAGAGCACATTAATGATATTTTAAGGCAGGAATGCTACTGCACATATGAGATAGTGGAGAGGAAGGAGTCTCTTATTCTAGATTTATGCTAATGTTCTCATTGTGCTAATTTCAATTTTTGTGATCGTGGACAACTAAATTTATATAGAGCATGGATCTTTCATATCCACCCTTGACTTGGATTTGTACATATAAACATGGTTAATAAGTGATCTTATAAATTTGGAGGAATCTATAAATCATTGATGTAACATTTTGGTAAGCTATGAATCTGAAAAAGATGTTAGAACTTATTTGTAGCTAAAATGTATGCTTCGAATCTTCCAAATAATAGTTCCACTTGTCATGCACACCCTTGAGATTTGAGCTTAGTTTTGAGAATTGAATTGTAACACTCCCCCTCAACCCTTAGCCTTAAATTTATCATATCAAGTATTCTCTTGAAATTTAAATCCTTTGTTCAATCCAAGAGTCTTGTAAACATGTAGACAAAGCACAAAATGTATTATTTCAAACGAGGTGTATACTAATCAAACTTGAGACATGAAAGCACTTTGCCTCATGTGCAAATCTAAATATTACGAGTTCCTCAGCCACTTACGTTCACAAGCGATAGGGAATAAAGATCTATATTCATTCCAACTTGAATATAGTGCTTGTATTGGCTTTTTTTTTGGAGTTTCACAAAATCCTCTTGCTTCCAATCATGAAGACATACCTAGTTGTACTCTTTTTAGCCTTCAATCAGGTCCAATATACATCAAAATACGTTTTTAACTTTATATATATTAATCATAGGGATAAAGAACATCTTCATTTGTAGTGTGCTTTTGGTATCTACGAGCTTTCTTGGATTTACCAAAATAATGTTCTTCCCAAGTTATTATAAACTATGATGGAACGCTTCCTAGATATAGATTTATAATCAAGTTAGAGTTTCATAGCTTAGAATACTAAAATTAATAAATAAAAAGTGATATTTTCAATATCCTCTATCCCATGTGAAATCATTTCCACAACCACCTCCAAGAGATTTTAAAACAGATTTAAGTTACACATGCATTAATTTGTTACAATATCAAGAACGTACCTCCTTTGCATGAGGTATATGTCATCCCTCTTGTATTTTAATTTTACACCCAATAACTAGTTGGATTGCACACTTGAGGATTCAAAATATTGAATCTCACTCCAAGATTCTTATTCATGCCTCAAATTCTTGCTTCATAATTGTTTCTAAGAATAAAGGCATACACATAAATGCAAATGTAAAAAATGGTATCACCTTCCTTATTTATGTACAATGATAGGTCAAGATGAATATCATAGTAGCCAAATATGCCTAGGTACTTCACAAGTTTTTGGTTCCTGGGCCTAAAGGTTTCCTTGAGACTACAAAAAACTTCTCGAACCTACCTAGATGATGAGGATATCTATTTTCTTCTAAAGCTTGAGGCTCCTCCACGAAAATAGTCTCTTTAAGGTCGAAATTGAAGAAACCATCCTTGATATCTATGTGTTGAATCTTCCAACTCTTTTAAGATAAAATTGAACTAAGATTCATTATAGTAATTATCTTTTCTACATGTTGAAAATTTTTTATTATAATAATTATCTTTTCTATATGGTTGAATGTTTTTTTTCTATATCCTACTTTATCTTATATAACTTTTTGTTTCCTATAACCTTCATGTCTCTGATTGTGGGCCTGGATGAGAAAGTTTTCATGTCCTTAGGTCTTCAAGATATGCTTTAATGGCCTAATTACATTCTTTATGAATTCTTGCAACTTCAAAAGAATGAATGTCCCCAAATATAACTACGTGAATCATGTATGCATAGTATCAGTTAGTGAAATAGCCAAAAAGTAACCTTTTATTTGGATATTTATTGCTCTGGTGATTATTCGTGAGTTGATACAATGAACCATTTTCGTATTATTTCTAAGGTTCTTTCTTACCTATAGTCTTTATCTTTTAGTTTCTCGTTAATACTAGTATGCTTCATGTCTAATGAGTTTGCTTCATCATCATTTTTGTCTCGGAGGGTTATTTATCTCAAAGATCCTTCATTTCAAGAAAAAAAAAATTTAAGGAGAAATATTGAACATCTATTTGCAATGGGAGGCATGAATGGATTCACATTTATACTCATAGATAACTCTGTTAACTTAATTCAACATTTCTCGAAGTTCCTATGAGATGAACATGAGATCTTTTGGTCACTCAAACATGACTATAAGACCTTACCAATAGAGATTATGATACGCAAATTACTTGATTTTAAATATAAAACCAATGCCTCCTAGTGGGACTACTCATTATCTTCAGTCACCATACATAGAGACCACTCTTCAGTCTTGGCACAAATTCTTTCTGAATATGCAAAGTTAAATTCCAAGGTTTGAGGAAAATTTAGAAGATTATTTAAGATTTATTAAAAGATAAAGATTACAAGAAATGGTTAACATATGAAGAGAAAAGCCAACTCTAAAGCTAGAACTGTCTATCTCGATGATCATCAAAACATAGGATGAGACATGGATGCATAAATTTGGAAGAAATCCTTAATGAAAGTATTTCCAAGGAGGATACTAGATTATCTAGACTTCTAAAGTTATAAAACACGTGGGATCTTGGCAATTTGAATTACTTTGTGCACGCATACAATCTATAGAATGTTCCTTGGAGGGTAGGATGCCTTCTCCCTATAAAATAGGATTCATAACACATAAATGTTATAGGTTTAAATGAAAATTTAATGTTATAGGTTATAGATTGATAGATATGAGGGGGATTTAAATGAAAATTTATTGTATGCATTGTTGTTCTTGGATCATGGCTTCATGATGCGGAAACTATTAACAAAAGATGAGTTTAAAATGCTCATAAGATTGGAGCACCTTGATTTTCAATGAAGGTGATTTTTTAGTTCATTATTTCTATATTTTCTCTTTGGCTATAATCCTGGCCTCAATAATTTACTTGATTTATCTCGTGATGGATGAAAATTTAACTCTTTTAGTTGATTAAGAGCCATGATCCCTAGTTCAAGTTGATATATCTAGGTAGTGATGTGTGTGAACACCCTAGGACCGTCGGGGCACTTTTTTCCCTCTTTAGGAGGTTTTTTCCCCCGGCCTGTATATACGCCTATTGCCCTAATGGGCTATTTATCTTTGTACATTCTCTAGTAATACATTCAGTATTGTGTGTTGTGCTCCAAACTTCTTCTTCTTCCTTGTGCTGTTCGCGTGCTTCCACAGTCGAAATCGCGATCTTGTAAACATGTATGCATATAGGTAGACAAAGCACAAAATGTTTTATTTCAAAGTAGGTGTATACTAATCAAATTTGAGACATGAAAGCACTTTGCCTCATGTGTAAATCTGAATATTAAGAGTTCCTCAGCCACATACATTCACAAGTGATAGGGAATAAAGATCTATCTTCATTCTAACTTGAATATAGTGCTTGTATTTGATGTTTTTTCGAGTTTCACAAAATTCTCTTGCTTCCGATCATGAAGACATACCTAATTGTACTCTTTTTATTCTTCAATCAGATCTAACATACATAAAAATACGTTTTTAACTTTATATATATTAATCATAAGGACAAAGAACATCTTCATTTGTAGTGTGCTTCTGGTATCGAAGAACCTTCTTGGATTTACCAAAATAATGTGCTTCCCAAGTTATTATAAAAAAGGATGGAACGCTTCCTAGACCTAAATTTATTATCAAATTATAGTTTCATAGCTTAGACTACTAAACTTAATAAATAAAAAGTTATATTTTCACTATCCTCTATCCCATGTGAAATCATATACCTCCTTTGCATGAGGTATATGTCATCCCTCTTGTATTTTAATTTTACACCCAATAACTAGTTGGATTGCACACTTGAGGATTCAAAATATTGAATCTCTCTCTAAGATTCTTATTCATGCCTCAAATTCTTGCTTCATAATTGTTTCTAAGAATAAAGGCATAAGCATAAAGGCAAATGTAAAAAATTGCATCACCTTCCTTATATATGTACGATGATATGTCAACATGAATATCATAGTAGCCAAATACGCCTAGGTACTTAACAAGTTTTTGGTTCCTAGGCCTTAAGGTTTCCTTGAGACTATAAAAAACCTTCTGTAACCTACCTACCATTTTTAAAGATGATTAGCTACCATTTTTAAAGATGGCACATACAAGTACAATTGGTGGTCATTTCTCCACTACATGATGTCGATAGATGATTCTCATGAACGAGCCTGCATAAGGATGCAAAATAATATGCCAAAACATATGACACATGTCCAAGAAGGAAGTATTGAATTTGCAGAGATTACATGCCATTAAGGCCCATGATTGGTAGTACAACCTCTTCTAGGTAGGAACTAGACTCTCTTGGTCCAATCATCCCACTTACACATAGCTATTGTGAATCATATATATTTTTTTCTATCCACTATATCACAAAATTGGACAAGGCTAAGGTTTCCAAGAACCCGATGCAAAGTATGGCCTGTGTTTGAAAATATTTTTTGGTAGGTTTGGTCTACTAATTAAACTTGTTAGTGATTGACAAACACATTTCATTAACAAAGTGTTTGATTGTTTGTTAGTAGATTTTTTATACATTCACAAGAATTGTACCGCATATAATCCCCAAACAAATGAAGAAGAAGAGATCTCCAACAAAGTAGTTTCAAAAATGCTGAAAAAGATAGTTAACATGAAATTGTGAGATTGGGATAGGAAACCATCCACCTATTTGTTCACACAGTGTAACATACAAGCCCACTATCAGCTCCACACCATTTAAGTCATAGTCCCTATCAAGTTCAAGTTACAAAATTTAAGAGTTGTATGAGGTTACCATTAGACTAGTCATTAGCACTACTCATTAGTAGGTGCATTCGAGCCACTTCAAGGGACTTTGATCAATGCTTTAACCATTTGTCTTTATTTTCAGGTACATACAATCATTAGAAAAAATCAATTTTATTATTACTAGCAATGAATGAACATGAAAATAACTCAAATGTACCACACATCAATACGCAAAAGAAAATATTCTATGGATAGAGATCACCAAACATGAACAAGTTGATATCATCCAACTGGATTGACTATTGCTTCCTCATTTTACCTACAAGATTCACAAATTCATTCAATTCAATAGAACTATGATTACCTTCAATTGGACTTTTAATTGCCTTCAACTGAATTAAGTCTTGGGTTTGATATCTCGACCACAAATTATGCTTCAAAATCATGGATTCGAATAGAAATAGAGAAGCCCACTTTTTGTAAATAACTAAAAAAGGGAATCTATCTATATCTAAGTAATCTTTCCCTCCCATCCGATATAACTTTAGGTGGAAGATCAAAGGAGCCAACATCTTTCAGCTTACTATTGTCTTGCAAAACATGAGCAACATTAGGTACATATCTTTTAAGTTACCTGACATGAATTAAAAGATGCACATTTATATGTTCAGGTAATTCCAACAAATAAGCAAGGCATCCAATATTTTTCAAAACTTTAAATTAACATGCATATGGTGCTAAGAACCTCTAATCCTTCCTCAAGGGTTTCTTTAAATATCTTTCCTTTATTTGGAAAACTAGAAACAAAGGTGGAGTCAAACAGTTATAACCACACATAGCCTCAAGTGGATTCATTTTTATAAATGCATATCATGCACTATTGTATGTGAAATTGACTAAGGGCAAATATTAGCTCCAATTATTCTACTTCTCATTCACATACATATGCAACATATCTTCAAGTACTCGATTAACCCTATCGGCATCCCCATCAAGTTGTGAATGGAAAGTTTTAATCATACAAAGTTCATTTCAAATGTTTCTCTCCAAAATTTTGATTTGAATCTAGATTCTCTATCAAAAATTATCTTTTTTTAGGCATTCCATGTAGGGGAAAAATTTTCTTTATAAATATTCTTGCAACATCCAAGATAGTATTTGTCTTTTTCATAGGAAATAAATGTGCCATCTTGGTAAGTCAATCAACTACCACAAATATGATATCATTTTTTACATCTGGTATAAATACATTAGTGATAAATTCTAGAGATTGACTCCCACTTTTGGTTTGGAACATCTAAAGGTTTAAGCATTCGAAGCATTCTCTTAAACTCAAATTACACATGTTGGCCCTTTAAAAATTCACTAATGTATTTTCTAATATCCCACTTCATACATGTCTAGAAGTAAGAATATTTCGTTTTAATATAGTTCATTGAATAACTTAGATATGAAGAAAAAGCTGCATCATGACAATCATGCAATATTTGAACTTTCAATGGAGGAATAGAATATATGTATAATCAATTCTTACACTACAAAGATCCATTCTGCAAATAATAATTTTCTTCGTACATTGATCCATTGTTTGCATGCAAAAAATTTCAAAATAGGTGCATTAAAAGAGTGTAGTTTCAAATCCTTTTGAGTTTCATTGAGAAAATCAAAATTTATTAAAGAAAGGAGATTACATAAAGAACTCTCATGCAATGCATCAATGATCTGATTTTCCTTACCAAAAAAATGCCTAATGTCAAAATCTTAATTGCTTAATCATTCAATCCAATGCTTTTGCCTATTACTAAGCAATGATTGTCTGAAAATGTATTTTTTAAATTCTGATGATCTTTTGTCAAATCAAAGTCTCCCCCTAATAGTAGATGTCCACAATGCTTATATGCATGTAAAACAAAAAGTATTTCTAGATCATGAGTATGCTATTTAATTCATGTTGTCTTAATTTCATGGATTCGTATGCAATCAACCTACCATCCTATGGAAGAAAACATCTTATCTCACTACCACTTGCATCACATGCAACCACAAAAGGCTTTCCCATTTCTTGTATTTTGAAACATAATTTTCAATGACTTTTCAATGATTGAAATAACTTCTGACAAGAGTCACTCCACACAAACCCTAAATTCTTTTTAGTCAACTATGTGAAGGGATTAGCCATCTTAGAGAAATCCTTAGTATGTGCTCTTTCATATTGTGCAAATCCTATAAATCTTCTCACACCCCTTATAGGCTTATGAATTGGCCAATCCACTACTGTTTTAAATTTATCCCAATCTATATGAATTCCCTCTTTAGATATGAATGTTTCTCAATCCACAAGTTTATCCTTAGTAGAAAAAACACTTACTATTGTTTCCATATAGTTTGTGTTCTCTAAAATTTTGAAAAGCTATCTTGAGATGTATTGCGTCCTCAAGAACATCATTAGACTATACAAATATATCATTAAGAAACAATAACATGAATTCATCCAAGTAATCATGAAAACATTGTTCATCAAGCACATGAGTGTTGAAGGAGGATTTGTTAATCCAAAAGGTAAAACCTTAAATTCCTAGTGGTTGTAACGTGTTCAAAAAGTTATCTTTGTTATATCTTCCGATTTGATCCTAATTTGGTGATATCTATCAGGGGAGCACTAGATTGTGCTCTCTGACTATAGTAGACAAGATGTTCAAAATACAGATCTTAGTACACGAACACACACATAAGGAAAATGGTACAAGAATACATAACTCATACAGGATGTCCCACAACTCGAGACTGATAGGTATGAATAATTGGATCAAAGATGATAAAAGACGTACCACAACCTGAGACTAATAGGCTTGAAGCAAGATCTCTAGGTTACAAGAACTCCCTTCATGGAGATGATCTAGATACAAGAAATAACTAGAAAAGATCTCGTACTATGAGATTACAAGAGAACAAAACTAAATGTTCAAGAACTAGACTAGAAAGGACTAGAACAAGGAACAAGACAAGAACTGGAATTGGAACTTGAAGAGTACATACTTGGTGGTCACAACTCCTTGAGCTCCCAAGCTTGGTATTGGCAAGACTCATTATGAATGTGGCACCTCTCCTTATATATGTTTTTAAGGGTGCTTCATGAAAGGAAATTAGAAATTGATGATGTCATCAATGATGTCATCAATTCAAAACATGAGCTCTCGATATCCGAATGAGGCAAGTAGAGAGTTGATCTCAGGGTTTTGGCACACTTTGAACGTTATGGAGGCATTGGTTTTTCCAAAGTTTAAACCAATCATGAGATGTAGAAATCACATGGAATATGAGGTTTAGGATGGTTTCCTTGTCCATGACATCACCTCCTCCTCAAGCAACGAGTTCCAAGAGGAGTGGTCATGATCTCTCATCTCGACTTCATTGGATTTTTCTCATGAAATTCTCAAACCTGGATTGGTATTCTCGGCAAGTTACCAAGTGCGATCCATAATGTCATATGCTTTCTGATGAACACGATACTCCAATCTTCCTCGGGATATTCTTGAATCCAGGACATGCACGATCTCAAATTCTTCATGATCATCAATCTCGATAGGTGGTAAAGGACTAGGTCTCTCCTCCATCAATGGTGAAATCTGATATGGTTCCAACATGGACACATGGAAAACTAGATGTACTCTCATGGTACTTGGTTGCTGAAGCTTGAAAGGACTAGATTAATCTTGGCCAAGATGGTGAATGGACCAAATGTTTGATGATCTAACTTTGCATAAGGCCTTGATGTTTTAGAATTGTTTCTGAGTAACCATACTTTATCCCTCATTTGATACGATGGATTTTGAACACAATGTTGATCTGCATAGTACTTATAATGTTCTTGAGCTTTATGGACCTCTTCCTTGAGTTCTTTGTGAATGTCCATGTGGTATTGGGCCTTATCTTTGGCAACTAGGCTCTTGACATGCTTTTAGAGTTACAAAGATGTATAAATGTTATTCGCAAACTCTGTGAAGGATAACAACTCAAACCAATCATTTTGGCGATAGTTGCTAGTGCAGTGGAGATATTGCTCGAGGACTTGATTCACGCATTCCATTTGTGCATATGTCTATCGATGATTTGCTATAGATATTTTAACTTGAACATCAAGGAGATTTCGAAAGGCTCTTTCAAAATCTAGATATGAACTATGGACCTAGATCATTCACAATATCATTAGGCAATCCGTAAAGCCTAAAAAAGTATCTCAGAAAAATTCTAGTAGTCGTTATACCTATGACTGCCTTGGTAGTTGGAATGAAGTGTGCCATCTTTGTAAATATATCCACAATAACAAGAATGGCATCATACTTATTGGAATTTGGTACATCTATGATGAAATCCATTGACAATGAGGCCCATGGCCTTTGTGGAATAGGTAAATGTTGCAAGAGGCCATGAGATTTATTGATTGTCACAGGTTCAGATATATTCTTTGACTTCCTTCCACATTTGAGGCCACCAAAAATCCCTTGATATGAGTTCTATTGTTTTATTCACTCCAAAATGTCCTACTGCAACGTTTTCATGATGTTGTTGAAGTACTTGGATCGTGGGCTTTCCTGGAGGGACATACATTAGGTTTTTATTGAAGAGTAACCCAACCTTCTCCTAAAATTCATCTACTTCTTGGACTTTTCCTTCTTGCTTTTCTGCTTAATATTACAAAAGAATTCATCTTTTGGTAGATTCTAATGTGTCAAATGAATCAAGGCTGAATCTTCATGATGGCTTGAAGAGATAGCTTCTAGCTAGAGATGATCATGCTTGAGTAATACACTCTTTTGTTGATGAAAGGCTTCTTCATCCTTCTTTCGTGCAAAGTAACATCTTTTGGACAAGGCATTTGACTGACATTGTTGACATCCTGGACAATATGTGATGACATAGTCAAACCAGGATAGAAATTTACTCCATCGAGATCGCCTTCTATTGAAAATGTGGGTGGTCATAAAATACTCTAAGAATTTGTGATCTATATACATACTAACTTTGTGAGCTTCTCCTTCTAGATGGTGATGCCAGGTATCAAATGTGTCTACTATGGCAAGAAGCTCTTTATTATGGATTTATTAATTAATCTCTGGAGGGAAGAATTTCCTTCAATGATATGCAACTGGATGTAGGTGTCCATCATCTCCCTATTGGGATAGAATGGCCCCTACGATGAAGTTTGATGCATCTTTCTCTAGGAACAAAGGCTTGCCAGAATCAGGATGAACTTGAATTGGAGCACTGGTAAACCCTGATTTCAAGGTCTGAAAGGGTTCTTTTTGGCTTCTTTGGTCCATGAGAATTTTGAACTTCCTGTAAGCTCGCTAAGAGGTGTCACTATCTTTGAGTAATCTTTGATGAATATCTTGTAAAAATTGGAAAACCCTAGAAAATGTTGTACATCTCAGACACTAGAAGGTGGTTGCCAATCAAGGATTGTCTTTATCTTCTTAGGGTCCATAAAGATTCCTTTCTCTAATACAATGTACCCTAGAAACTCTACTTCTAACTGATGGAAAAACGACTTCTCAAATTTTGCATATAACCCTTTTTCTCTTAGCTTTTCTAGGACTATCTTTACACGATATTCATGATGCTCTAGATTTTTGGAGAATAGCACGATATCATCCAGGTATATTAGCACAAATCCATCTAAATACTCTCATAACATCATATGTTGGAAGAGAGCTCAAGCATTTGTGAGACCGAATGGCATAATTACATATTCAAAATGGCCATACCTTGTTCGAAATTCTATCTTCCATTCCTCTCCTTCTTTGATCTTGACAAGGTTGTAAGCTCCTGGAAGGTCAATCTTTGTGAAGAACTTTGCTTTTCCAATGCATTCCAAGAGCTTTGATATGAGTGGTAGAGGGTATGTGGTCTCCATAGTGACTTTATTTAATCCACGATAGTCCACACACATCGAGATAGTCCCAAACTTCTTTCTTTACAAATAAAATAAGAGTTCTCGTTGGAGACTTTGAGTCTTTGATAAACCCCTTGGCTAGATTCTCATCAATGTTCTTGCGTAGTTCTGTAAGTTGCTCTAGGGATTGTCTCTAGATTGATACAAAAGGCAGTTGTGCTCCCTATTGAAATTCTATGGCACAATCATCAGGTCTATGCTCTGGGAAGATATCTACATTCTTCTTTACAAAAACATCTTCAAAGCCTTTATATTGATTAGGTAACTGCACTAGATCATCTTTCTTGGATTCTTGAGTTAGTATGTCATATATCTTTCTTGTGTAAAGGCTTTGTCTCCGACATATATCAAATTCCTCTAGGTATCTTGATGGGTAATTTTATTCGTTTTGTAATTAATGTTTGGAGTATGTTTCTTTAACCTAGGCATTCCAATGATAACCAGATGTAGTGGGATCGATATTACATTGAAACATATGTAGACTTCATGGTCACCAATGTGTACTCTTAATGGTGTGGTTTCCATGGTTATATTCTCAGATGCTAGAGGTCGTCCATATACTACTTAAGCTACTAGAGGTTTTTTCTTTTGAAGTACACATATTCCATGTTTTTTAATCAATCCTTCATCAATGAAACATGAGGAGGCTCCTAAATCCACTAGGGTTGTAAGGGAAATGGTCTTCTTTGACATGATTAACTTGATAGGTGCAAGACATGTTTCTATGGTTGTAGCTAGAATTATGAGATCGTTTCTTATATCATGGTTTGGCTCTATGGTCCCTTTTAAAATTGGACTTCCTTGTTTCCCTACTTTACAAGGGTGGCTGCAACTATGGAGTTTGTTCTCTTGTTGGGTTACATCTATTTGCATAGGTTTAGGAATAAATTTATTTTCAGCAATGGGCTGGAAGGGTTTGCATTGGCGAGGTCTTCCTTGTACTTTTTTTTCTTGTTTCTTTTCAAAAAGTTGGTTATCGCATTGAATAGCTTGCATGATGTATTCATTCAATGTCTTAGCCTTTGGGGTGAGCAAAAGGTCCTTCACATCAACTCTTTAACCCCATATTAATTGTCTTATGAAATAATCTTTGTGCCAAGTGAGATCATATATCAATTGTCTAAATTATGATGCATAGGTAGAGACACGGAGATTACCTTGATGTGACTTGTTTTGTTTTTGTGACTTGCTTTGTATCTACATCTCCAAATATGGCAATAAGTTCTCAAAGAAACCCCTCATAGTCCTACAATACTGCCATGTTCTTCTACAACATTGGGGCAAACCATGATAATGCTTGGCTACAAAGTAAGGTTCCACTAAACCCGACCTTTGATGCCTCATGAGGGTATCTATCAGGCTGCATCTAGATGTACAATTTAACTTGCTAGAGAAATCCGTGAAGCCTCGTGTGGTTCCCATCAAGCTTTTATGGCATGCAAATCTTGGGTTCCTTGATTTGCTTGAAGATTCGGGATTCGCTCTTGTAATTCTTGGAGGAGTGCGCCTACATGCACCGGACGTTGCATCTTGACTTGTGTCTATTGATGAGTTAGGTCCTCAACTTGTTGTAGATTCTAAAGTGATGCCACAATCTGCTCATAAGCATTCTCCATGATGCTTGGTCTTTGGATGGAAGCTAGTCTTGCAAAAATATCAGGGGAGCATTGGATTGTGATCTCTGACTAAAGTAGACAAGATTTTCAAAATACACTTCTTCTTACAAGAGCAACCTCATGATAAGGGAAATGATTTAAGAATACATAATTGATACAAGATTTCCCACAACCTGGGACTGGTAGGTATGAATAATTGGATCAGAGATGAGACAGGACGTCCCAAAACCTATGACTAATAGGCTTGAAGCAAGATCTCTAGGTTACAAGAACTCCCTTGAGGGAGATGATCTAGATACAAGAAATAACTAGACAAGATCTCATACTATGATATTACAAGAGGACAAGACTAGATGTCAAGGAACTAGACTAGATAGGACTAGAACAAGGAGCAAGACAATAACTAGAAGTGGAACTTGGAGAGTACTTACTTGGTGGTCATGAATGCTTGAGCTCCTAAGAGTGGTATTGGCAAGACTGATTATGAATGTGGCCAACCCCTCCTTGGTTTTCAAGGGTGATTCATGAAAGGCGGTTACAAATTGATGTGTCATTGATGATACCATCAATTCGAAACATGAGCTTTGGATATCGGAATGAGGCATGTAGACAATCGATCTTAGGGTTTTGGCACACTCTGGATGCAATGGAAGCATTGGTTTTCCAGAATTTTGAACCAATCATAACATATAGAAGTCACATGAAATATGAGGTTTGTGATGGTTTCCTTGCCCATGACTATATCCAAATCTTAACTCAAGATTAGTGAATAATATTGCTCCACTTAATTGACCTAATACGTTGTCTACATAAGGAAGTGGGTACTAATTTCTAATTGTTTATTTTTTCAACCCCCCTATAGTCAATACATAATCTATAAGATACATCTTTCTTTTCCTAAATAAAAGGAGGTGTATTCCAAGGTGAAACACTCACTCTTATCAAGCCTTTATTCAAAAGATCATCTAATTGAATTTTAAGCTTCTTTAATTCATATATGTTAAATCTATAGAGTGCTAGAAATTATGGTTCACTCCCCCAATATAGGCCAATGACATGTTCAACCTACCTATCTAGAGGTATACCATGCATGTCTTCTAGAAATACATATGCATATTCTTTCAAGAGATTTTCTACATAATTTGGAAGCTTTTCATCATTATCTCTACAGGCATCACATATACCTCTAACAATCTGCATAGAAAAAATGAGAATAGGATTACGCTTATGCACATCACCTAGAATGTGGATAGACACATAATCTAGACTTAAAGAGATTTTTCTTTGTTCGCAATCAATTGTTGGAGAATTTTGAAGTTACCTTCCATGCGTATAACTACATCACTATGTTTCATTTCAATCATATGGAAACTCCCTGAAAGACATCTATTAGGGAAAGTAAATGTACGGTTTTGAATGTATCCTTTCCCATAGTGCACTTGTCCATTGACCATCTCTATATGTAATAGTTATCTACATATTTAGGTGTATCCCTAATTCTGTACCAATTTCAATAATAAAAAACGATGCTAAATACCCAATTCATTAAGATATTCGATTCTATGTGTATAAATCATACCCAAAATCATAATAACAAAAGCCCTTGGGAAAGGACTAGCTACCATGCAATGTTAAGTAGAGTTAGGGAACTTACCTCCACACCTTCCTCAATGATGTTTATCACCTTTGATTGTGGAGGCTAAATGATTTCCTTGTTCGGTCATTCATTTGTCCCATGCCCTTGTTCCCCACAATGAAAATGCAAATCTTTTTTTTTTTTGCCCGCTCAATAAAATGAGGGTCTTGCTATCAACGGACAGGTTGATGCCTCCTTTGATTTTTCACCTTAACAAGATTCTTATCTTGATTATTAGAAGATGAATTCTTCTTTGAATTTTTCATTTTAGCTGTAGGACTTCTGTATGGACTATGTCCCATCACAATGTATTTAGTTCTATTCAATCTACTCACCTTTTACAAATTGAACCTCTCTATCCTCTTGAAATTCTTTACCATCACAAGAGGATCTAGATCCCTTCACTTTTTAGGGAATCTCCTCACAAAGCCCGTCAAAAAACTTGCTCTTCAAAGCATCACCACTAATCTCCAATGCATAATTGTGAAGACATAGGATATTCCTTTGTACTCATCAACAAATAAGCTATTCTTGTCTTTGTTTTGTTGTCCAAAATTATGAAACTCCATCTTCTTCTACATATTGTGTTGTGGAGAAAAATAACACTTTTTTGCTTGCTTTGGAAATTCCTTCCATAGAACCAAACTAGAATGGTTTGTAGACTACATGTAGGACTTCTACTATAGCTTTCCAATGCCACATAGGTGTATCATCCCAAACTTTGCTTTGGAATCCTTATTGAATTGTCAAATATTAAAAAAAAAAATCTTCTAGCTCTTTCATCCATGCCTCCAAGTCTTCATCACTCTTCTTCTCACCATCAAAATCATTCAATTTTTCCTTCTTGAGGACTTTGTTAAGGGCAAACTCACCGGCCTCAATATCTTCATAATTCTGTTTTTGTCTTCTTCTAGGATAGATGTTCGTGCACATTCATCCACTTCAACATTCAACTCCATGAACAAATTTATTGCATCTTTGGTTGTTTTCCACCTCATTCGTTTTGTAATTCTTGAAGAATCTTCTAAATAAGCTCCTCTTGCTCATGGATCTTTGTTGTCAAACCTTCCATTATTCTCGAGGATCGATTCTACTCTCACATAACTTGTAGTGTTTTCTTGATCCCAAGCTATCCCAAATCACAAGATTTTGATCACTCAAGAATAGTAGAAGAGAGAAAAATAGAACTTGCACAAGATGAGAGAGAATCGGATGTGGAAGAGTAGATATGATATGACTTAGAGAAAGAGAAGTTGTGGTATTGTAGATTTGAATCAATTAATACAATAGCTGTGGAAAATAAATTCTTGACAAAGCCGCAACCTCCCGAACAACCCCAAGCTATCACAATCTCATTAACTCTTGTGCTCTCAGTCACTTTCTCACTCTCACTCTCACTCTTAATCACAAGGTAACTTTTTTATTTTTGGACTCTTCTTGCTTGACCCAACGAATCTCCCTCAAGACAAAGTTTTCATCCCCAAGGAAGTGTGTGATCCACCAAATATAGAAAAAGTGAGGTCTCCCCGTGTTCCATGTAAACCTTTTACAAAAACATGTGTTTGTAGTAGTCCTTCTTTCGTTGGATATATCTGTCCAAATATAGAAGAAAAGCAATGAAAAGACATATTTGAAGACATCTGTAAATATGCATGACAACACCTATGCTCAAAATCAGGAATTTGAGTAGAAATAGAGAAGCCAAATTTTTTAATGTACCTAAACATGGCACTTTTTGAAGCCCTATAACTGAGAAGCAATGAGGGATTAGCCATAGCTTGTGAGATACAAAAACTCTCGGATCTCCATAATAGTCTTAGAGATGACATTGATTCAAATGCACCTCCAAGTATCACTTTTGCTCCCTATTGGTTTAGAAATTCTAGAGATAGACTAAAATCAAGGCATTTTCTTAGTGTGAACTAAACATAGATCCTTAAAGGAGGTACTTAAAACATGATTCACAAAAATTTCATAGAAACTATTTTATTTTCTAATGTATGCTCTACCTTTCTCTCACACAATATTTCTGTAATTATTTCATCTTCACATTCAATTTTCAACCAAAAGACATTATCCAAATAAGGTAAAGAGAAAGAATATAAAACCTTTCATCCCTAAATTTT
Source organism: Ceratopteris richardii (assembly GCA_020310875.1). Lineage (NCBI taxonomy): Eukaryota > Viridiplantae > Streptophyta > Polypodiopsida > Polypodiales > Pteridaceae > Ceratopteris > Ceratopteris richardii. The sequence continues at coordinate 93,922,976 of CM035422.1, forward strand.
TTTTACATGCATAAAATGACCTAATTATTGATTGTAGATCCTATCCCCACAATGTAATCTGAAAAGTTCAAAATGAATTATTTCACTATCAAAAGGCCTATTATAATTCTTTCCACCTTTCATGAACTATGTCCTTAGAGTTGGAAAGAAGGATTTGTACTAGAAAAATGTCTAAGCTCACCCAACTCTAATCTTCAATTAGATGTGTGGCATTTTGCCAAAATAGCTACTCTAGATCTATTTCTAAGTAATATTTCCCTCCTATCTAATACTATTTCAGGTGGACGCTCAAAAGAGTGATCATTTTTCTGCTTATAGTTGTCATGCAAAACATGGGCAGCATTAGGTACATAATTTTAAGTTATCTAAAATGAAATAAACAATGCACATTTAAATGTTTAGGTAATTCTAATAAATAAGCAAGAGATCCAATCTTTTTCAATACTTTCAAAGGACCTATGTGTTGTGGAGATAGTCTATGATCCTTCCTTAACAAGAAATTACATCGATGAGGATTGACTTTAAGAAATACCATCTCATCTGTTTGAAATCCAAGTGGTCTTCTCTTCAAATGATAGAACTACTTTTCTCTTCTTTGAGCTTCTTTTATGTGTTGCTAGATTTTCCATTTCTTCATTGATCTTGTCAAGCATTTCTTTAGATACTTCTATATTATTTGGAAAACTAGAAAAGGAAGGTAGATTCAAACAATTATAACAATAAATAGCCTCAAACAGAGTGATTTTTGTAGATGCATGCCATGCACTATTCTATACAAACTTGACGAAGGCCAAATATTCACTCATTATCTTGATTTTTCTTCACATACATATGCAACATATCTTCAAGTACCCGATCAAACCACTCAATTTCCCCATTAGTTTGTTGATAGAAAGCAGTACTCATATGAACTTGAGTTCCAATCCATTCAAATGTTGCTCTCCAAATGTTTGATGTGAATCTAGACTCTCTATGAGAAATGTGCCATCTTGATAAGTTGATCAACTACCATAAATATGGTATCATGTTTACTTATGGTCTTTGGTAATTTAGTGATAAATTCCATACACAGACTCCGACCTCAGATTCAGAACATCTAGAGGCGGATGCACTCCAAGCATTCTCTTAAAATGAGATTCCACGTGTTGCCAGTTTACACATTCACTAACATATTGTCTAATATCCCACTTCATGCATGGCCGTAAGTAAGAATATTCCATCTTGTTTCAACATAGGTCCTTGAATAACCTTGATGTGTAGGAAAACGTGCATCATGACAATCACGCAATATTTGAGCTTTCAATGGGTACTTTGAAGATATGCATAATCGATTGTATCAACACAAACATCCATTCTACATATGAAATTTCTCTCGATACATCGATCCCTGTTTGCATGCAAAAATTAAAGATAGGTGCATAAAAACAGTCATGTTTTAACTCTTTTTGAATTTGATTGAGAAAATCAAAATTCATTACATAAAGGAGAACTTACTTTGCTTACAAACCAAAAAGCTAGTTTCAAAATTATATGGGCTCAATATATCAATCCAATGATTTTCCTGTTGTTAAGAAATGGTTGTTTGAGAATGTATTTAAGACTCTAATGATCTATTTTCACTTCAAACTCAACCCCTAATCATAGATATCTCCAATTCTTAAGTGCATGTGCAACAACAAGCATTTGTAGATCACGAGTAGAATAACTAAGTTCATATTTTCTTACTTTTTTGAATTTATTCAACCAGCCTACCATCTTGTGAATGAACACATCATATCTGAATACTAGTTGCATCACATGCAACCACAAAAGTCTTTCCCATTTCTTGTGTTTTCCAAAAAAATATTCAATGACTTTTTGTTCGCTACTCCACACAAATCATGATTTCTTTTTAGTCAACTCTATGAGGGGGTTAATTATCTTCGGGAAATCCTTAATATGTACATGTTCACATTGTGCCAATCCTAAAAAACGTCTAGATATGATTCGTCCTAGATTCATCACTTTATCCTTATTAAAAAAACACCTAATCTTCTTTCCATACAATTTGTGTTCGCTAAGAGTTTGCCAAGTCTTTTTTAGATGTATTGCATTCTCAAGATCATCTTTAGAGTATACAAATATATCATAAAAAATATGATGTTCAATTTCTCTAAGTAGTCATGAAAAACATTGTTAATCAAGCACATACATGTGGCAGCACCATTATTAATACAACAGCTAAAATTGTGAACTCCTAAGGACATAACACGTTCAAAAAGCTATTTTGGGTATATCTTCTGTTGTGATCCTAATTTGGTGATATCTAAATACTAAGTCAATCCTATTGAATACTATTGTTTCAATTAATTGAACTATTAAGTCATCTATGTGAGGAAGTGGTTACATATTTTTAAATGTTATTTTATTCAACCCATTATAGTCAATACATAATCTATAATATCTATCACTCTTCTTCTAAAATAAAACAGGTGCACTTCAAGGTGAAATACTATGTTTTGTCAAGCCTTTCTTAAAAAAAATCATCTAATTAAATATTACGCTCCTTTAGTTCATCTATTTTAAATCTATAGGGTGCTCTAGAATATGGTTCAATCCCTAGATACAAGTCATTGGTGTGGTCAATCTACATACATGGAGGTATACCAATAAAGTCTTCGAAAAATACATTTGCATATTCTTTCAAAAGGTTTTCTACAAAGTTTTAAAGATTTTTATCATTATCTTCCTCATGGAGATTTTTCATATAGAGTTGAAATGTTCTACAACCATGACGTATACCTCAAATTATTTGCATAGTAGAAATGAGAATAGGCTTAGGATTATGTGCATCACCTAGAATGTGGATAGATTCAACATCTAGCCTTAAAGTGATTGTTTATTCTTTGCAATCAATTGTTTAAGAATTTTGAACTAATCAATCCACGCCTATAATTGCATCACTAAGTTTCATTTTAATCACATGGAATGTCCCTCAAAAACACCTATCAAAGAAAGTATGTGCAAGGTTTTCAATGTATGCTTTCGTATAGTGTATTTATCTATTCACCATCTCTATACATATTTTTATCTGTATATTTAGGGGTTTCCCTAAATTCTGTACCAATATAAGAGATTTAAAACAATGCATACTACTCAAATCGATCAAAAATCTGATTGTATTCATAGAAGTCGTACCTGAAATCATAACGATAGAAGCCCTTAGAGAATAACTAGCCACCATGCAAGTAAATTAGAGTTAGGGCACTTTCCTCCATCATCTTCTTTCTCAACTGTTGCACCTTCCTCACTGATTTTTATCACCTTCGTTTGTGTAGGCCAAAAGATTTTCTTGTTTAGGAACTCATATGTCCAATACCCTTGCCCCCCCATAATGAAAATACAAACTGAGCCTTTTTTGTCCACTCAATGAAATTAGGTTCTTTCTCTCAATGAATAAGTTGAAGCCTCCTTTGTTTTCTCACCTTAACAAGATTCTTACCTCAATTATTAGAAGATGAAGTCTTCTTTGAAATGTTCATGTTTGTTGTAGAAGTGATTTATGGCCTATGTCCCATCAAAATGAATCTGATTCTATTTCCCTTCATCAAATTGAACTTCTCCCTCTTCTTGAAATTTTCATCCATCACAACAACATCCAAAAATTCAACACATCTAGATCCCTTCACTTGGTAGCAAACTTCGTCACAAAGCCCTTCATTAAACTTAATCTTCAGGCCATCATCACTAACCTCCAATGCATATTTTAAAGACATAGGAACTTTTCTTTGTACTCATCGATACAGAACCTATGCTTGTCACTCTCATATTGTCTAAAATCGTAAAACTCCAGCCTCTTCTTCATATGTTAGTGTGGAGAACACTAACTTTTTTCGCTCAACTTCTAAATTCCTACTATAGAATGAGACGAGAATATGTCCGAGTCTACATTTAGGAATTCCAACATAGCATTGTGATTCCATGTAGGTTTAGGATCCCAACTTTTTCCTTGGACTTCTCATTCAATTGTCGAAGATCAGAAAAGTCTTCTAGCTTCTGAATCCATGCCCCAAATCTTCATCGCTCTTCTTTTCACCATCAAAATCATTCAATTTTTCATTCTTGAGGACTTGAGGGCAAACTCACCCATCTCCATATCTTCATAAATATGTTTCTCTCCTCCTCTAGGCACACTAGATATTCCCGCACCTTTATCCACTTTATCATTCATCTCCATGAACAAATTTGTTGCACCCTTTGGTTGCTTTCTACACCGTTCTTTGTGTAATTCTTGAAGAAGCCTCTAAATAAGATCCTTTGTCTCACGGATCTTGTGTGTCCAATCTTCCATTGTTCTCTAGGATCAATTATGCTCTTTTACCACTTGTATCATTTCCTTGATCACAAGCTATCATAAATCATAAGCTTCTAATCACTCAAGCATAGTAGAAGGGAGAAAAGATGAACTTTCACAAGATAAGAGAAAATCCAATTTGGAAGAGTAGACAAGATATGACTTAGACAAAGAAAAGTTATGGTATTATAGATTTGAATCAATCGATACAATAGCTTTGGAAAATAGTCTCTTCATGAAACCACGACGTCCTTACCACCCCCAAGCTATCACAATCTCATTCACACGTGCACTCTCACATGAGCAACATAGGTACAGATTATTTAAGTGAACTAACATGAAATAAAAGATTCACATTTAAATGTTCGTGTAATTCAATCAAATCAGCAAGAGATCCAATCTTTCTCAAAACTTTAAAAGGACCTATATATTGTGCAAAAAGTCTATGAACCTTCCCTAGAAACAAGTTAGATCAATAAGAAATGAATTGAAGAAATAGCATTTCATATGTTTGCAATTCAAGTGGTCTTTTCTTCAAATCATAAAATTACCTTTGACTTTTCTATGCTTCTTTTATGTGTGTTGCTTAATTTTTCGAAGTGCTTCATCCACCTTCTCAAGCATTTCTTTAGATACTTCTACTTTACATGGAAAACTAGAAAACAAAGGTGGAGACAAACAATTATAAGCATACATAGCCTCAAACAAAGGCATTTTTATAGATGCATGATATTGTAGGCAGACTCGACTAATGGTAAATATTAACTCATATTATCCTACTTTTCATTCACATAAATGTGCAACATATCTTCAAGTACGTAAGTAACCTTCTCTGTTTCTCCTTCAATTTTGTGGATGGAATGTTGTACTCATACAAAGTTGAGTTCCAATCGATTGAGATGTTGAAGTCTGAAAGTTCGATGTGAATCTAGAGTCTCTATACGAAATTATGCTTTTAGGCAGTCCATGCTGTCAGAAAGTTTCTTTTACAAATATTCTTGCAACGTTTCAGGCAATATCAATCTATCTTTATATGAAAGAAATGTGCCATCTCGGTAAGTCGCCGAACTACCACAAATATGGTATCATGTTTACTTCTTGTCGTAGGTAATTTAGTGATGAAGTCCATAGAGATAGACTCCCACTTCTGATTTGGAACATCCAAAGTTTGATTCATTCCTACCATTCTCTTTGGCCATGTCTATAGGTATTTTTATCCACATATTTAGGGGTATTCCTAAATTTTGTATCAATTTGAAAGATGGAAAACAATGTCTAGTACCTAAACTAATCACAAATTTGATTCCTGCATAGACATCATACTGAAAATTAGAATTACACAAGCCCTTAGAAAAGAACTAGCCACCATGCAACACAAAGTAGACCTAGGCCACTTACCTCCATCATCTACTTTCTCAATTGTTGCACCTTCCTCAATGATGTTTAGCTCCTTTGATTTTTCGGCATTAATATGAAAAATTCTCTTGTTCCCCACAATAGAGACACAAATCGAGTCTTTTTGCCCACTCAATAAAATCAAGTTCTTGGTCCCAATGGATAGGTTGATGCATCCGTTGATTTTCCACCTGAAGAGGATTCTTACCTTAATTATTAGAAGATGAAGTCTTCTTTGAATTGTTCATGTTTAGTGTAGCAGATCTCTATAGCATATGTCCCATCGCAATGAATCTCGGTCTATTCATCTTTTGCAAATTGCACTTTTCCATCTTCTCAAAATTCCCAGCCATAAAATTGCTCTTTAGAGCATGACCAGTAACCTCCAATGCATATTTATGAAGACACAGGATCTTTTCTTTGTAAGCATCAACATATAAACGATGCTTCTCACTCGTGTTCTCAAAAATTGGAGAACTCCATCTTCTTCTTCATATGGTAGTATGGAGAAAAATAACGCTTTTCTCCTTTCTCTCTAAATTCATTCCATAGAACTTGACTAGAATCCATCTGAGTCTGCATATAGGAATTCCACCATCGCTTTGTGATACCACATAGATATAGGATCCCAAGATTTGCCTTGGAATCCTCATTGAATTGCTGAATATCAAAAGAAATATTCTAGATCTTCAATCCATGCCTCCAAATCTTCACCACTCTTCTTCTCACAATCAAAATCATTCAATTTTACCTTCTTGAAGACATGTTTGAGGGAAACCTCACCTGCCTCCATACCTTCATAATTGCATTTTTGACTTCCTTTATGCTCACTAGATGTTCCGACACCTTCATCTACTTCATTATTCAGCTCCATAAACATTTTTTTTGCATGTTCTAGTTGATTTTTGCCTCATTCTTTGTGTAATTCTCCAAGAAGCTTCTGAATAAACTCCTCTTACGCATCGATCTTCTATGTCAAACCTTCCATTTTGCTTGAGGATCTTTTGTGTCACAACTTCCATTTCTTGGCTCTCCAGGTGTTGCATGTAAAACTTTCAAAAAAAGATATGTTTGTAGTAGTTAAGTGATTCGTTTAGTGGTAGCTATTGAAAAATAGAAGAAAAGCAATGAAAAGAAAGATTCAAAGGCATCCATAAATGTGCATGAAGTCAAGTATGCTTAAAAATCATGGATTCGAGTAAAAATAGAGAAGCCCCCCTTTTTTTTAAGTACCTAAGAATGGCAATTTTTGAAGCCCTCGAACTCAAAAAGAGTGAGAAATTAGCTTAAACTTGTGAGATACAAAAATGTTCACCTCTTCGATCTCCACAATAGTATTAGAGATGACCTAGGTCCAAATCCACCTCCGAGTAGAAACTTTGAGCCTTACAAGTGAAGAAATTCTAGAGAGAGTAAAATGAAGGCATTTTCTTGCAAGGAACTAAATGTAGAGCCCTAAAGAAGGTACTTAAATCACAATTCACAAAAAAGATCGTAGAGATAGTTTTATTCTATTATATTTGTTCTACCTTTCTCTCATACAATATTTCTCTTAATTCTTTCATCTTCATGTTCAATTTTCAACCAAAAAACATGATATGGATAAGATTTAGAGAGAGAACATGAAACTTATCCCTTACTTTTGCCTACATGCATAAAATCTCCTAATTATTCATTCTAAAGTTATCCTCACCATGTATTTAAAAATTTCAAAATGAATTATTTCACTATGTAAAGGCCTAGTAAAGTATTGGTCTTATAGAATGCGGTAAAACTACTACAAGCCTCTTTCATAGTTTTTGGAATCATATATGTGGCCAATCGATTTGTCTTGTATGCTAATAGACAACCAATACACTACTTTCTATGCTCCTTGAGTCCACTCTTCATATCCACTTAACTAGTCTATAGTCTGATTTGTCTCTAACAACTTTTGAGGGTTTTATTGTCTCCTTTGATGTCATTAGCATAGCCCTTTCCCATAAAAAGTTCTCTCATTCTAAATCTTCGAGCATGAAAAGTTCTTCTTGTCCAACTTATCATGCATAATCTGACTCATTCCATCAACATTTTCGATTTTTTCAACAACTTTGGAATCCTCTAAAAGCAATAGAAGTAGTGCCTTTGCTTGAAAACTTTCATAGTATGAATTGACAGTTGGATCTCAAAAAAACATAGTTTTTATGTATCAAAACTACAAAGAATAGCTGGAATTCTTAAATGTTTGGGAGATGTCAGATAGAGTGCCAGTTTTAGTTATGCAAATTGACCTATTTTTTCTTTCGGCCTCACCTTGCAAGTTGGAAATGGAGGTCGAGATTTCTCCAAACTAGAATTGTACACCTTCTAAGTTCAAAAAAAATTTCATAGAAGTCACATGTCATTGGTGAAGGGTGCATTCTCCATGCATTCTAAAAAACTCTCACCATTGGCCTTCTCCATGAGCTCTCTAAAACCACACTAGTTCTCATACCATGTGAAGAGAAAGGAGATAAGGAATATACCCCTCACACACAAAAGGGGAAGCACACAACTTGATGCAAGGAAAACTGTAACATCTATAAATTAATGAGTTGGTAAGAGAAAAATGTACAATCACTCTTGGTATATGAATGTGGTAAAGATAACGAAAAGCTTCCCCAACATATATCAACATGTCCACTATACATGTTGAAGAGATGAGATACTGGTACATGTCATCCTAGATCATTACATGTTGAGCTTGATATCTCAATAAAATGGCATATCCTAATTATGTTCCTATTAATCTTCTCCCAACCTTAAATATCCACTTGCCCTATGATCGGTTATGATTCTAACACCCCAATGCAACTGGAAGATGACTGCCCTCCACTAGGTCCTCATGTAGTGATATATGCTCATTGTTCTAAATGTTTTTCTAAATCTGTATAGAGCTCTATAATGAAACTTTAAAGAATTACAATAGACTACATGAGCTATAGAAAAAGCTTTAAGTCATTCCAAATGAATATTCCAATTGGGAGAACCATCTGCTACAAAACAGGCTACCTCTTTGCAACACTCTTTGCCTATGTGTATACCTTCACACAGTTGGCAATTTCTCACAACTCACTCAATCAAAGAACTTGAAACTTTGGAAAATTTTAGAGCACTATATGAGAGACAAAACGAACCTTCAAAGGAATGGAAATGAGTTCAATGAGAAAGAGAATAGTGCTTTGCAATCTAGTACAATCAGATTTGGAAAAGCCTAACTACACCTCTAGAAGGAGAGGAGCAAAATCATGAGAAAATGAGGTAAGCAAGCAAGGGGGCTACTTGCTAAAGTTTATGACTTCACAAAAATAAGTGGAAAACTTGTGTAATGAATAAAACTCAAGAAACAAAATTGGAATGTTGCTTATATAGAGTTTTAATTTTCCTATAGCTAACCACCCATCAATCAATGTAGGTGAACATTTTGGTTGTTGATTGATGAGATTTGAATTTGATTGAGTTTGGCGGAGCTTCTAACTTGGTTCAATGAATTTGGGCCCTCATTTTTTATTGTTCCACTTGCAAGACTCATGGTTGAGTCCTTTTGCATGATTGAGAATTTATTTTAAACACTCCCCCTCAAGTCTCAATGTCTAGGTCCTTCATTCCAATGCATGCCTTGAAGTGTTGTAGCTTTACTCCATCCAAAGCTTTGGTAAACATATTTTCATATTGGTCCTTTGTATTGAAATGGTCTACCTTAACATCGTTTGGCATAATCTTCTCTCTAATAAAGTGGTAATGCACTTCTATATGCTTTGACCTTGCATGGAACACTAGATTTTGAGCCAAGCATATGGTACTTATGTTTTCACAACAGATAGATACTTGCTTAACATGCAAATCAAGATCAATAAACAACTCTTTGACCCACATAAGCTCACATGAGACTTATGCTAGTCCTCTATACTGAGCTTTGGTTGATGAGAGAACCACTATTGGTTGTTTCTTTGACATCCATGAGATGGTCTTCTTCCCTAGCATGATAACATATCCACTAGTGCTCCTTCTGGCATCTTTGGAAGCTGCCCAATCAGCACCACAATATGCTTTTACATTTAATCCATCATCCAAGCGATAATATAGACCTTCATTCACTAACCCTTTGAGGTACCTAAGTACCCTTTTGGCTGAAACAACATGAGGTACTCTTGGTGCCTACAAAATTTGAGATAACTCTCTAGCTACATGTGCAATATATTGTCTTCTCATAGTAACACACAAGAGAGAGAAAATTATTGACCTATACATGGTGACATCCTTCACTTCTTCACCTTCATGAGCACTTAGTTTAACATTCACTTCTACTGGATTTGAAATGGGTTTGCAATCACACAAGACCAACTTCTTGAAAAGATCTAGAATGTATTTCCTTTGCATCAAGTATATACCTTCCTATTTATATAGTAATTCAATCCCAAGGAAGTACCTTAAAATCCCTAAATCAGAGATTTTATACTCACATCCAAGCTTCTTGTTTATGTCCTTGATATTGGCTTCATTATCCCCTATAAGGATCAAATCATCAACATATATACATAGGGAAACAATTTTGATACCTTCCTTCTTCACAAAGAGTGATGGGTCTGCATGATTGTGATTGTACCCACATTTTACCAAGTACTCCACAAGTCTTTGGTTCCAAGCCCTTGGGACTTGCTAGAGTCCGTAGAGAGCCTTCTTAATCCTACATACATGATGTGGAAACCTCTCATCTTCAAAGCCTTATGGCTACTCCATGAAGACTCCCTCTTTAAGCTCTCCATTTAGGAAAGCACACCTTTTGAGGGTGAAATTGCATTCAAACATCTTATGGTGGACATCTTATCTACTAGACTGAATGTTTCCTCAAAGTCTATGCCATTGATTTGAGCAAAACCTTTGGCAATCAACCTTGCTTCATACCTAGAGATGCTCCCATCTGGATGCCTCTTTACCTTGTACACCCATTTGTTCCCAATGAACTCCATGTGCTTTGTTCTTGGCACCAATGACCAAGTATCATTTTTTTCAAGTGCCTTGAATTCCTCATCCATGGCTTGAATCCATTCCCTATGCTTATTTGCTACTTCAAAAAAGTTAGTTTCTTCATGAGCTATAACTTGACTCATGTAGGCATAGTTTCTTGCAATGAATGAATCATAAGTTAATCTTTGAACAGGATATCTAACCCCATTGGATGACATCACCTCACCTTTAGGTGGTAGGAATCTCCTCCTCCTTGGTTTAGATGCTTTAAAATCCTAGAGTTTCTATTTTTTCCATATCTTCATCACTTGTACATTCCATGTGTACCCATCGATGGTCTTCGTCATTTGCCTTTTCCTTTCCTTTGCTACTTCCTTCAGTGAATGAGCTTCATTCCTTGTCCTTCCATGCCAAGCTGCATCTTCTCCTCTGATGGTGTACTTGAATTGGTTGGACCACTCATCACCATGCTTTGGTGTTTCTCTTTGAACTTCTTCTCGGCTTAATATGCATCATCAAACTGTAACACGACTTTGATACCATACCAAGGTATCAAATCAATAAATATTACATCCCTAGAGACCTTAAGCTCTTTATTGCAAGGATTATTACATCTAATACCCTTTTGCTATGAGTAATATCCAAGAAATATACACCTATCTCCCTTTGGGTCTAACTAGTGTCTCAATTCTTGAGGTATGTGAACATAGAACACACAACCAAATAGTTAAAGGTTGGGTTTCTTACCACACCAAGCTTCATAAGGTGTATCTCCATGTACTTCGGATGTTCGAAACCTGTTCATAATGTATGTGGTTGTTTTTGTTGCATCAGCCCAATAAGATTTAGGAACATTCATTTCATTTAACAAAGCTCTAGTTTCTCTCGCTATGTATCTATTCTTCGTCTCTGTCACCATGGACCCTAAGAAGATTCTGACAATCCTTGATTGGCAACCACCTTCATGTGTTTGAGATGTACAATGTTTTCTAGGGTTTGCCAACTTCTATAGGATATTCATCAAAGATTACTCCAAGATAGTGACACCGCTTACCAAGCTTACAGGGAACTCCAAATTCTCATGGACTGAAGAAGCAGAAAAAACATTTCAAACCTTGAAATCAACATTCAGTACTGCTCCAATTCTAGTTCATCCTGATTCTAGTAAGCCCTTCTTCCTAGAGACTAATGCATCAGAATTTGCCCTAGGGGCCATTCTCTCAGAATATGGAGATGATGGACGCCTACATCCAGTTGCATATAATTCAAGGAAATTCTCTCCTCTAGAAATTAATTATGAAATTCATGATAAAGAACTTCTTGCCATAGTGGATGCATTTGATACTTGGCATCACCATCTAGACGGAGCAGCTCATAAAGTTATCATGTATACAGCTCACAAGAACCTAGAGTATTTTATGACCACCCGCATTCTCAACAGAAGGCAATCTCGATGGAGTAACTTTTTATCCACGTTCAACTTTGTCATCACATATCGTCCAGGATGGATTCAGCATTGAATCATTTGATCCGTGAGACTCTACCACGAGATGAATTGTTTTGTAACGTTAAGCAAAAAACTCAAGAAGCTAGAATTCAAGAAGTAGATGAATTCCAAGAAAAGAATGGGTTACTATTCTATAAGAACCTATTGTATGTCCCTCTAGGAACTCCCAGGATCCAAGTACTTCAACAACGTCATGAAAACCTTGCAGTAGGACATTTTGGAGTGAATAAAACAATAGAACTTATATCAAGGGATTTTTGGTGGCCTCAAATGTGGAAGGAACTCAAAGAATATATCCGAACCTATAGATCTAAAGTACCACGACATAAACCTCATGGCCTCTTGCAGCCTTTACCTATTCCAGAAAGGAAATGGCTTCATTATCTATGGACTTCATCACACACCTCCCAAAGTCAGACAGGTATGATGCCATTCTTGTTCTAGTGGATAGATTTACAAAGATGGCACACGTCATTCCAACTACCAAGGTAATCACAGGTGCAGCCACTGCTAGGCTATTCCTCAGATACATCTTTAGGAGTCATGGATTGCTTGATGATATTGTCAGTGATCGAGGCCCACAGTTCATATCTAGCTTCTGGAATAGTCGTTGCAAGATCCTTGGTGTTCAAGTTAAACTATCTACAGCCAATCATCCACAGACTGATGGACAAACAAAACGGGTGAATCTAGTCCTAGAACAATATCTTCGTTGCACCATCAAATATCATCATAATGATTGGTTTGAGTTGTTACCCTTTGCAGAAATTGCCCATAACAATAGTGTTCATACATCTACCAAGAAGACTCCCTTCTTTGCAAATTATGGACAACATCCAAGGATGGACACACAACTCACAAATCATGTCAAGAACCCAGCTGCCAAAGACAAGGCTCAATACCTCATGGAAATTCACAAAGAACTCAAGGAAGAAATCCATAAAGCTTAAGAACATTATAAGTACTATGCAGATCAACATCTTTTTCAAAATCCATCGTATCAAATTGGGGATAAAGTATGGTTACTTAGAAACAATTTATAAACTTTAAGGCCCTGTGCAAAGTTAGATCATCAAAGATTTGGTCCATTCACCATCTTGGCCAAGATCAATCCAGTCACCTTCAAGCTCCAGTTACCAAGCACCATGAGAGTACATCCAGTTTTCCATGTATCCATGTTGGAGCCATATCAGATTTTGCCATTGAGGGGGGAGAGACCTAGTCCTTCACCACCTATCGAGATTGATGATCATGAAGTATTTGAAGTTGAGCATGTCCTAGATTCTAGAATATCTCGAGGAAGATTGGAATACCTTATTCACTGGAAAGGGTATGACATCAGTGTTCGTACTTGGGAACCTATAGAAAACCTTTAGAGAGCCCCAATCAAGGTTCGAGAATTCCATAAGAGAAATCCAATGAAGCCGAGACCAAAGAACATGACCGCTGCTCGTGGAACTTGTCGCTTGAGGGGGAGGTAATGTCATGGACAGAGGAAACCATTCTGAATCTCAGACTCCATGTGAATCCTATATCTCATGATTGGTTTAGAATTTGGGGAATCTAATGCATCCATATCATCTAGAACGTGCCAAAACCCTAAGATCGACTGTCTTCTTACTTGATTCTGACATCCAGAGACCCTACTTCGAATTGATGATATCATCGATGACATCATCAATTCGTAACTGCCCTAGAACCACCCTTGCAAAACCTATATAAGGAGGGGTTGACCACATTCATAATCATTCTTCCCAATACCAGTCTTGGGAGCTCAAGGAGTCGTGACTTCCAAGTAAGTACTCTCCAAGCTCCAGTTCCACTTCCTGTCTTGCTTCTTGTTCTAGCCTTGTCTAGTCTAGTTCTTGGACATCCTGTCTTGTCGTCTTGTAATCTCATTGTACAAGATCTTGTCAAGTTCTTTCCTCTATTCTGTTCATCTCCGAGAAGGGAGTTCTTGTAATCCATACATCTTGTCTCATACTTACGATCTCGGGTTGTGGGATCTCCTGTATCATCTCTAGTCCAGTTTTCCATACCTATTGGTCCCGGGTTGTGGGACGTCTTGTATCAAATCTGTCTTCTTGTATTATTTTCCCTACGTGGGTGTTCTTGTAATCATAAGTGTATTTCTGAAATCTTGTCTAGTGGAGTCAGAGAGCACAATCTAGTGCTCCCCTAACATTTTGGCAAGACTATCTTCTATCGAAGCCCAGGCATCATGGAGAGTGCTTATGAACAGATCGTAGCATCACTTCAGAGTCTCCAACAACAAGTAGAAGACCTAAGTCATCGACATACACAAGTCGAGATGGGACATCCAGTGCATGTAGGTGCACTCCTCCAAGATTTACAAGAACAAATTGGGAGTCTTCAAGCAAATCAAGGGAGTATTCAAGTGAATCAACGGCCTAGTACATCATTTATGAAGGAACCCAAGATTTGCATTCCAGAAAAGTTCGATGGAGATCGCACACAGTTTCATGGATTTCTCCAACAAGTTAAATTCTACATCCGTATGAAACCTGATAGATACCCTGACGAGGCATCCAAGGTCGAGTTTATTGGAACCTTGCTTTGTGGCCAAGCATTATCATGGTTTGCCCCAATCTTGGAGAAGAACATGGAAGTACTTCAGGACTATGAGGGGTTTCTTCAAGAACTCTCCGCCACATTTCGAGATGCAGATACAAGTCGAATAGCAGAAACAAAACTTCGGAAGTTACATCAAGGTAACTACCTTGCCTCTACCTATGCATCTGAGTTTAGGCAGTTGATATGCGATCTCACTTGGCATGAAGTAAGGTCATCGACACTATTTATCTAGTTAAGAAAATGTTTCATGTACATGGGGTATGTATTTTGTTCTTCAAGTGATTGCAATGGCCAAAAATATCAAGAAAAAGGCATGCCACAGAAACACGACATTGGGCCCTATAAAGCTTTTGTAGGGTCCAATCCCCCATTTCTATGGCATGCATTGTTTTGGCTAATCTTTGCCATCAAACCACAATGCATTAACATTGGAGGATATAGTTTGCCTTATCTAAGGTACAATTCATGCAAACCTTTTGTACAAGAGAGCAATAATCTTGATGCATTCTTACATGTACTTATACCTTGGTGCATGATTATATGCACTCATAGGAGTCTAAATGTTCTCTATTGCACTCAAGAAGGCATAGGACTGCCAAAAAAAGGGTTGCCATAGAAACATGGGTATGGGCCCTACAAAAGTTTTGTAGGGCCCATACCTGCATTTTTGTGGCATCCCTTAATTTGGCATTCCTAGGCCTTTAGAAGCCAATTTCACATCATAAAATTAAAAGCAAATTAATCAAACTCTGCAAAAAGTATGAAGTATGTTGTAGAAAAACATAATCACACAATAGACAATTGAATGCACATGGGAATTCAAAACAAAAAGGATGATATCTGTTATAAGTGTTCACAATTGGCTCTTTGCCTTGAGCCTCTCCACTACATTCTTTCTTCTTTGAAAAGATTTTGGCAATTGGTAAGTCTAAACTGATTGGGATATTAAATAAGGATCTGTTAATTGAAGACCCAAAACAATTCCTAGTTGACCTTATATTTTTCTTCTAATGTTAACTCCTAGGGTAGTAAGTGAAAAGGACTTCCTAAGCAAAATTACATAGTTGCTCCTTGAGGGGAATAGTCATTGTGCATAATTACAAAATCTTCCTTTGGAAATTTTCCAACGTAGTTTTCCAAGGAAGAGCAATTACCATCTCCTAGTTGGAGGGTGCACGATATTGTGAAGTATTGGCTTCATTCACTTTGTCTGCTAGCCCATGAAAAATTTGTCTACTTATTCTTTCACTCTCTTTTAATAAGTTGAGAGATTTTGTTTGAGGCTCCCATTATCATCTACAAGATCCCTAGTAACAAGATGGGGATAGGTCCATGGGTGTAGATGCAGGATGCTCATTGACAAAGAATGTGGTTGTTGAAACATAGGATAAATATTTTCTCCCCATCTTCCTCGTCTTATTGAATTGCTTGATTAATGGCATTGTGTCATCTAACAACTACCCTTCATCCTTGGAAACAACCATGAAAGTCTCTAGAAACTCCGCAAAGGCCTCATCTTCTTTATGGATGTACATGCTCTCAATATTTCTTTTAGATTATGAAGATGGAATGTAAGTGGTTATCTAACATATAGAGGTTTTTTATAGTCTTAAGAACATATATGTGATCATGCATGGGTTATGCACACAAATCTAAAGACTTCCATGCACGAAAAAGAAAATCATTATTGAATTCTCATTAAGAAATTTGAGAGTCTACGCTCTCTTAGAAATCAGACCTGGAGTATGCAACAATAGCTCCAATTTCATCCATAATCCTTCCTTACTTGGATTGCATAATTTCCATTCATACTGCTCCTATAATTTTTTTGCATCTTGCCTCTTACCTCACGTGATCAGCATTCTAGTGATAGTGTCCACCAAGGTCCACAATGCATGCTTGATACTCCATTGCACTATTGATGATCCATCAATTGGGTTGGAACCTAACTGGCCTCTAGAACCCATCATGTGTTTTTCTCGTGCAAAAGAGACGCCCTCGTAAAATGTTAGTTTTGCCAGAATCATTTCAACTATGCGTTGTCTTTTCTAAAACCTTTGACGAAATCCACAATCCCACTCCGATGGGTAAAATACATCCTCTTAACTTTATCTCATCCTTTCAACCATTAATGATCTTCTTTTCTCCTACTATTCCTTCCTAGATAGATGTACCAATCTCAAAGGATAGTCCCTCACCATCTCACCCATGTGTGACCAAGCCCCTCCCCTTTAATTTGATGGTTGGAGAGAAAGAGAGGACATGCATATATAGATATACATATTGTTAGGCTAGCGGATGAAGCTATATATTATTCACAGTCTTTTTTGTAAATTACTTTTGTTGAAATGCTATAATGGCCAAAGCGATGTAACCATTATTTTATTAAGATAAAAGAGGAATGTAATCATGTTTCTTAGGAGTGGGGAAGGCCCATGGCACATCCTCAATGGGGTGCCTATGGTGAAGCGACTAAGTAAAGACCTGTGCTGATTATAAATCTTGTGATTCTCGGATCTTGTTGGTGCCATTAAGTGACATATAAGTGCTCTATTTTAGTTGAAGTCATTAATCATAAATAAGTTTGGTTAAGAAGTAAGAAGGTGCTAAAATCTCATTGATGATACTGTACTTTTTTTCTATGAGATATCGAATATTGTAAGAAAGTTGATATTGTTGGTTGCGTGATAGTAAATATTGTAGTATGCACATTGTGATTAACTTACACTCAAAGACTGGTATGTGAATTGATGATGCAAAGTCGTGAAAGAAGTTAATATAAATCTAAGACATGAATATAGTAATGATGAAATAAGTGTTTAGTAAGTTATAATAGTGATCAAAGTTGAGTGCAATGTAGGGAAATAATATAAGGCCTCTGTTTTACAGAACTCTATCCAACCCAAGAATCGTGTAGGAAATCTCTATCACTATTATCTCAAAGGGATACAATAAGGATAGGACAGAGAGAGATTCAACACTAGTGCTGGCCATGGGGCTTGGAATACAATTCTTGAGAGATGCCTAGGATATACCTTTCAGACAAGACTTTGTAGTACATGCATGTAACGCGCTCTAGTGAAAGTTATCCTAAATACTGGAATGATAAATGCCCTTGGAAAGTAAATAGTATGCTCAAGACACCACCACGTGGTTATAGTGAAGACAATTCATTTGAGGGGAACATGTAACACGAATCTGTGGGTTCATCCCAAAGCACTTTCTTATTTCCAGGTTAGAAAGCATATCAAAATTGAGCCTAGTACAATTTGGTGAGAGTTGAGTGAGCAACATTGGTACCAAACTTAGTGACAATCCGGTATCATCCAGTAGCAGTTCAAAGTCAAGATTAGTGTCTGATGGGAGTGGCTCGGTGTTCAGTGGTACTATCAATTTCCATGGGATTCTAGTCTCTACTAGAACGATCGATGGAGTTAGTGAGGAAATCAGTAGATCTATTGGGATTCTTGAGAAAACTATCTATTGTAACATTGAACTAAGCACTCCTATAGAGGAACTTGTACAAGATGAATCCTTTAGCTTGGGGAGCAACAAGAGGTTCTAAGTTACTAAATACCTATCAAAAGAGTGGGATCCTACACGTTTCTTCAAATTCACATTTCCACAAAGCTCATTCCTAAACTTTCAACCGACCAAATTAGGGAGTATCAGTGAGTAAGTATCACCGAAGGGGTTAGTGGATAGCTCTATAATAGGTCAACCTATAGAGTCCTTTGAGACACACTATTTTCAACAACGAGTATATTAGAATCCTGATATTACGAAACATTGCTAGAGCCAGCAACAACAAGAGCAATAATAGCAGTAGCAATAGCAACAATACGAGGGTGGTGACCGGAGACCCTCCACCGTGAGGTTTACCTATGCAAAGTTTGGACTTTTCCCTAGTGATGATCTAGATGCACACATGCGTAGCTTCAAGATTAACTATGCATTATTGAATAATCCAGTGGACCCATTGTACAAAGCTATAGTGTTCCAATCGACTTTGGTGAATGATGTAGCACGATGGCTGATGGAGTATGATATTAACCATTTTAGGTTGTGTGATGATGTGAAGAATGCTTTCTTACAATGCTTTAGATTAAAGAAAAATGCTCTGAAGATCTTAGACTATTTACAAAGGTAACAACAGAGACCACATCAAAGTGTACAAGAACATGCCACCTCTTTCCGCAGCCACCTATGATAGTTTCCACTAGCTCATGTGAATCTGCTAGACGATGTTATAATACAATCGTTTATTAATGGATTGAACCCCCAACTGAAAGAGGTTATGATTATTCATTGTGTTGGCAGGATGATGCTCGATGTTTTAATTGCCATGGCACTCTAATTAGAGCACAAGGTGGGTGGCTTCATAGAAGATCTAGAGTTGTTTAATGCAGGTAAAAGTAAATAGGATGACCCATTAAAACATGTTTAATGCACCAAATGTAAAAACCCTAGACACATTGTGAATAATTTTGCCCTTAATTAAATTTATTGTGCAATCTATAATATCACAAGCCATGCAACACAAACTTGTCCATATAAAGTAAAGATTCAGAATAGGCTAGCTGTGAATGCCGTTCTTCAAAAACACGAGCAACTAGCAATCAATTATGTACCACAACAGTTCTGAAATACAACATATGCTAACTATACCAATCACAAAGGAAGACAAAAGACATTTGAACCAAACTCAGTCGAATCAGGACCAAGCCGACAGTAGTACGAGCTTACCTGTGCCATGTTGTCATTTCTACGGGGATGTATGACACATTCAAAGGCATTGTAAGGATGGCCAAGAGTATGATAAAGGGAAGAAAGAGAGGTAAAACCCAATGGCAAACATGGTTCACATTCTAGTAGTAGATATCCTAGAAATGAGGGTTCAGATATGTTCTAGTAGGATACTCCACATGGCTATGGAAGTCCTTGAACAAGGTGTAAAAGAGGGGCAATGCACATTTGCCAAGGCATCTAGAAGTGCCTAAGGAGAACCACTAGTCTTTTTCCATCCTATAACAGTTACTCAATAGAAAGATAGGCAAGCAGATAAATCCACATTGAACCCTGTTGAAGTTTGGTTAGCGATCCCACCAAAAACAACAAGAAATTTGGTGAATCGACGTAAGGCGTAGGACATTTTATTCAAAGCTCCAATAACGATCCATTTGGGATAACTCCTAACATTAGTACCAAGAATACAACAACAATTTCAATAGCAAATTCATCCCAACTTAATGCGTGCCCTAGCCATAGCTATAACTAGTCCAAAAATTGACTCTATGATAGACCATGTTGTCCCTTTAATCACTCTATGGTTCAAAAATGAAAAGATTTTTTAGGTATTAATTGATGGCGGGTTAGGAGCGAATATTGCCATGATGGCACTCTGTAAAAAGCTCGGATGGACACGTATCAAACATGTTAACTTTTTTGTATGTATGGTTGATCAGTCTTGAGTCCATCCAGTCACGGTGATCTGGGATATTCCTATTACCCTATAGGAAGTGGTAGTTAAAAGGACATTTTTAGTAATGGACTTGTGCAAATCTAGTTTGGGTTATTATTTGCAGACCTTGGCTGAAACAGGCCAAAGTATTACAAGATTTCTCCTCCTAGGAACCTATTTTTAAATATAACCACAAAAAATACATGGTTGCCCTTAGTGATATCAAGCCTTGTGAACTTCACGCACGGCCTTATGTTGCAGAAGCATTGCGCATGCTAGAGCAATTGTTCGACAATGAGAAGGAATCATTTTGAATTGCGAAGAATCGATCTACAACAGGTTCTAGACAATTGGTAGCATCATCCATAATGCAACCACTCATGGATGATGCTACCAATACAACTGAGGATTTTTTCGATTCTATGGATAGGGGACACTTAATTCCATCCTGGGATGATTCCTCTATGTTAGAGTAGTTCTATATACTAGAAGATAAATTATTCACTTGTAATTTAGGAGATGAAGCTATCCCCTGCCTAATAAAGATCAAAGCCAGACTAACTCTTGCATTCTAGGAGGAATTGTTCACCCTACTAAAAGAATTTACTAATATTTTCGTCTCGGATTATCGTGATATGAAGGGCTTGGATCCTCGTATTTACTAGCACTAGATAGTCTTAGAACTGGATGCAAGGGCCATCAAACAACAAAGCTATCAAATAAACCCTAATTATGCCCAACTGGTGAAACAGGAATTAGATAGGCTATTGAGAGTTGGATTTATTGTCCCCGCCGAGCACAAAGTGTATTTTGCCTATGGTGATCGTCCTTAAAAAGAATAAACAACTACAAAAATTTGTTGACTACCACAAATTGAATGCGGCTATGGTGCAAGAGCCTTTCCCGTTGCCATTCTGAGATAGTATGTTGGACAACGTAAATATCCATGAGATGTACTCGTTTTTTAGATGGCTTCAACGAGGTTCAAATGGCTCAAATGGATATCCATAAAATTTCTTTTATGGCCAATTGGGAAGTGTACGCATGTACTGTTATGTGGTTTGGCTTACAAAATTCACATAGTACGTTCCAATGCTGTATGCAAGAGATATTTGCACCTTGCTTCATGCATTTTATGAGAGTTTACTTGGATGATTTATCCTTGTTTGGTGACACTTCAACACATTTACAACATCTATGATGTTGTTTTTTCAAGTGTAAAGAATACCATCTCTACTTAAACTTGAATAAGTCTATTTTTTTTGTGGCCTACGGAAATGTCTTGGGCCACCTTATATCCAAGCAAGGAATAACGGTGGACCCTGACCAATTTCAAGTAATCTTAGATGCATCCCCACCCACAACCCCCAAGGAAGTTATGTTCTTTCTCGGACATATTTGTTGGCATGGTCGCTATCTCCGATGGTTGGCACATTTGACCATTCCTCTTACGCGTTTGACTACTATACCCCCATGATAATTTTGCTTGACTAATGAATGACAAATTTGTTTCAATCATCTTAAAACTTTGCTCATGCATGCTCGAGTAGGCCGCCAACTGGTAGATACGCTTTCATGTGTTTCTGGATGCATGAGACATTGCCATTTGTAGTGTCTTGATGCAAAAGAACGATAAATGGTATAGACCTATTCACTATGCTAGTCTTTGCCTTGCTATTGCAGACCACAATTACGCTATAATCAAACAGGAATGTTTGGGACTAATATACTCTATCAAGAAGTGTTGTCATTATTTATTAGGCCAAAAATTCAATTTTCGTGTTCATCATGTTGCTTTAGTTTACCACAACAACATTTGGGTGGATGACTTGCATGCTGGGTGTTATTACTCTAGGAATTTGGGTATGATGTGGTGCATAGATCACGTTCGACACTTGCCATTGTTGATTTTCTATCGAGACTCAATTTAGTGAACTTGCGGAGGGATTGGATGACTCATCTCCTACTATCTACTCAATGACTACAACAAATGTGCCAAAAACTGCCTTACATATTGCAAACTCTCACTATGATACACCCATGACTTTTTTGACTACTACTTGTCCACCGAGTTTGGTGTCTAACAGGCTTGTCGTAAACTAGCACTCTAGAGTAGGTGTTCGGATCATTGTTGGTCAACTATACTATGCTGATCATTCTGGCACTCTACTTTGATGTATACCTCCTCATGAAGTACCCTCTATGATAAATATGACACACATTATTCCTCTAGTCGACATTTTTCTGTGGATTTAACTCACCAAAAGATTTTGTAGAGTGGCTTATATATGGTGGCCTACAATGCAACCGGATGTGTATGATTATATTAAACAATGTGATCCTTGTGAGGGAATTGGAAAGCCTCTATAGTGGCATTATTTCCTCTTCAACTAGTCCTTCCTCTAGAGCCCTTCCAGAAATTGGGGTGGAATTTCATTGGACCCATCATAACTCTGGCTATTTCCTCTCATAACCGATATATTCTCACATTTACCAATTATGCGACGAGATGGGATGAAGCTTGGGTAGACCGGTCTACTACAACTGAGGTCATGGCTAAGTGTCTAATGTGGGATGGGTTCCCTTGGTTTGGATTACCACTAGAAGTTATCTAAGATCGAGGGACCCACTTTGCTAACACTCTTATTCAGGCTCTGACTTACACATTTAATATTATCCATAGGTTCAATACACCTTATTGCATGCATGCCAATGGCTTGGCTGAAAGCATTGGCGTGGAGCATATGTTCATATACCCAAGAGTCTTAGATGGAAGATGTACCATAAGTCAGGATATGGTCGAGAACGACAATTTGGATATCGCTTATGGGATCCTAAAACATGATCAACATATAAGCGGAAAAAATGAGCCCCCTTTGGGTCTTATAAGGATTCCTAATTTTTAGGGATTAAATTCTTAATCTAGGAGATGAAAGGGTCAGATACAAACAGTAGTGGTATTGTGAATAAAAATCATACTTATAGATATTTGAGTATCCATGACCCTTGGATTTTCTAGATCAATGGCTCACATTCAAATTTGTGAGACATTAGAGAGCAAAAGCCTTAAATGCCATGGGAATTTGAATAGTTTCTACAAAAATTTGAGCCATTAGATCATATGAAATCCGATGGCTTAGCACAAATGGGGCCCTTAAATGCCATGGGAATTTGAATAGTTTCTACATAAATTTGAGCCATTAGATCATATGAAATCCGATGGCTTAGCACAAATGGGGCTGAATCTTGTCTTTTCGGAGGGCCACGAGTCATTGGATCCCATCAAGATCTAATGAAGCACATTCAAAGGTGCATTTTTGCCATGGACAAGCTTTACAACCATTGGATCATGCACCAGATCTAGTGGAGGAGATCAAAAGGCACCAATCTATCATGGGGAGGGATCGGAGCCATTGGATTTGGTGGCAATCCAATGGAGGATATGAAAAGGCACATTTTTACATAAAAACCCATCAAGAACACTCATTTCTAAGCTGATCGAAGTGCTAAGAATGAAGGAGCCTCACATCCCATGAGTTTCCTTCATATCCATTAGGTTTCTGTTGAATCCAAGAGCCAAGGTGTAAGGATGCCTTGCCTTTTGCACTTTAAGCTTAGCATTTGGATCTTTGGTACCATCTAAGGGCTCTAGTTCACTAGAATGTGATATGAAACCACTTATCGAAAAGAAACCACCAAATGAAGGCAATTTTTGCATCTTTGACCAAGCTAAACCAAGGGAACCCTATGCCTAGCCCAATTGATTAAGGGACTAGACTATTTCCATTGCCATCTTCCTATTGGTGGATCACTTATCACTCCTTAATCCAAAAGGCCCAAGGAGGGTTCATTTTTCCCCCTAATGAATCAAAAGTAGTGATGTCATTTTCAATGGGTATAAAATGGAGAAATAGCCCATTAAGGAGGTTGAAGTGAGAAGAGTGGTATTTGAGGGTACTAGTCCTCTAGTTAGCGTGCATAAAAATGTTGTACATAGGGATGTTCAAGAGAATGCTCCATCTGATCACTATATAAATGTTCTTGTTCAGCAACCATTGAGATGCTCTACATGTGTCTCACATCCACTTCATGGATATGTTCTACGTTTAGATTTTGTTATGCTAATAGATATTGGTGAGCCTTCTTTCTACCAAGAGGCTATGTAGACAATGGATCATGTCAAGTGGGAGCGTGCCATGAAGAGTGAGTTGGATTCTATTCATAAGAATGGTACTTGGGATTTAGTACCTTTGCCAAAGGGAAGGAAATCTTAACCATGTAAATGGGTATATAAGCTAAAATTCACATTAGATAGTGCTTCTCCAAAGTATAAAGCACAACTTTTTGCAAAAGGTGTTAACAAACAATATGGTTATGATTTTGAGGAAATCTTCTCTCTAGTTGTGAAGATGACTACCTTGCGAATGTTGCTTGGATTTGTTGCAATGGAGGACTTAGAGCTAGTGTAAATGGATGTGAAAACTATTGTCTGGCATGGAGACCTTACACATGAGATCTATATGGAACAACCAAAGGGTTATGTAGTTCTTAGCAAACAAATTCTAGTTTGTAAACTCAAGAAGAGATTATGTGGACTTAAATAGTCTCCTAGAAAATTGTACCTTTTTGTGAAGTATTAAGGCTATTCTCAAAGCAATGACGATCATTGTCTCTACAGAAAAAAATCCTCAGATGGCAGCTTGATATGCTTCATACTTTATGTCAAGGATATGTAGATTGCTGGGAAGTCCTCTTATGAGTGTTTGGTCCCTAATTGATGGAAATGAGAATCAAGAAAAAATGGCAATGTTACCTTTTGTTTATCTTCATCGTACAAAGATATGTGTTCTTCAAACACAACATCCCTACTTGTGGTAAATATCTTAGTGGAAGGATTATAAGACCTATAGCCCATTTGAGTTGAAACACATTCAATGAATATCTCCTTGGTTTCCATTTCATCAAATTTACGTCTAATTTGTGAAGGTACATGTACAAGATCTAAACAACCAAATATCTTGCAATGTCTTAGACTTGATTTTCTACCATTCCATGCTTCATAGGAGTCATACCTTGAAGAGATGTGGATGGATGTCTCCTCACGAGGTATACAACTATTTAGATTACTTCTACCACTAAATAATGTGGCAACATCTTTTGTTCAAACATTGGTCTAGCTGATCCAAATAGAGTGTTGTTTCTTCTCTATGAAATTCCATTCAATTGAGTAAAATACTTTGTAATTACGTCCCCTTTGATTCCTTGATCATGCAAGAATTCATCAAAATCTTTGAAGAATTATTCTCCCCCTCCATCAGATCTGAGTTTCTTGAATGGTCTACCTATATGATTCACCACATGTGCTATGTACTTCTTGAAGCATTAAAACACTTTATTCATATTCCTGATAAAGTACATAATGGTTCATCTACTATGATCATTTACAAACGAAACATCATACCATGATCCTACAAATGAAGGTTTTTTTATACATGGTCCCCACACATCAATGTGTACTAAGTCCAAAAGGTTGTCCTAGATGTATCCTTTGTGGTTCAATGGTATTCTTTGTGCCTTCCCAATCTGACATGCATCACATATGTTGCCTTTGTGTTGCTTTGATCTATTTGGAAGCCCTAGAAAACTCTTGTTCCTGCATATATCCTTCAAGATTCTTTCATTTATATGAGCAAATATTTTATGCCACACCCCACTTTCACTTAGGGTTTGAGATCCAAAGATGAATAGATCTATGTTTTTTGTTTCTCCTACTTTGGGTGTGGTTGGTCTTCCCACAAATGGCACAAGGTTGAACATTTTTCTCTTTTGATTTGTCTTGTTTTGCTCCTTTATCCTTCCCTTTCCACTTGATCTTTCTTTCATGGTTGACTTCAGAGGTCTCTTCTTCATCATCTTACTTCTTCTTGCCTTTGTACTTCTTGTATTTCTTCCCTAAATCAAGAGCACTTTCAGAATCAACTTGATAAGAGCTATTTTCCTTCATATTATTGTTCACTTCTTGGTTGAAGAGTTGTGCAAACAATATGTCTAAATCCGTGGTTTGTACATCCATGATTTCAACATAAGCTGTTGTGAAGGATTTCCATTACTTATGACTTCTAATACCATTTAGACAGTGTTTCATGATGGGTCTTTTTCAATAGGCTCTCCAATGGATACTAAATGATCTGAAACCTCCCTGACATTGGTAACAAACTCTATGATAGTTTCAAGAAAGGGTTACATAGTGATTCTGGATTGTCATTAATTGTTGAAGAAGTCATAAGGTTAGCACTAGCGATCCCGTGTCGGACTGGTTAAAGAAGATTGTGTTCGGAGTAGTTTGCTTATGCTTGAGTTGCGTTCTGGCAACAAGTATCCAAAGTATAAAAAAGATGCTCAACAATGTTGATATATTTAGGTAATGATGTGTGTGAACACAGTAGGACCGCTAGGGCACTTTTTTCCCTCTTTAGGAGGTTTTTTTCCCCCGACTTGTATATACGCCTATTGCCCTAATGGGCTTATCTTTGTACATTCTCTAGTAATACATTCAGTCTTGTGTGTTGTGCTCCAAGCTTCTTCTTCTTCCTTGTGCTGTTCGCATGCCTCCGCAGATGTCTAACTCCAACAATTGGTATCAGAGCATGTCGTCGCTTCATCTAGGGCGCCATCGATACTCCTCCGTCTGCAGTCTCAAAATCGCACAAATTTTGGTGAGCATACTCAACGTCTTTTTGTGCCAAAGGTATTTACCTATTTCGATTCGCCAGTATAAGCGTCTCGAAGTCTGCTATAGGCATAGTGTAATAATTCGTGAATTTTTTGCCAAAAATAAAATTCGTTTAATTCGCATCACAAATTAATTCGTTTGGCGCGAATTTTATACACCCTAGTGAATATTTGATGTTTTTAATTATTAACGATTTAGATTAAGATGTTTGATGTTGTAACTTGTTATGAAAGTATTTTGTTAAGTTATAGGCTATAGCTCAATAAAATTCATGAATCTTATATGCAATTGAGATACATATATATATATATATATATATATATATATATATATATTTTATATGTAAAAAAATAAAATTCTCTGTAGATGGATAAAATTCCCGAATTTTATTTTTGGCCTGAACGTACTAAACGAATAATTCCCCAATTAATTCTCACGAATTAATTCTCTCCTTCGTACTATGGCTACAGGTTTAGAAGAACTCGTCTGGGTAGTTCCGTTCAACTTTTTGAGATGTAGTCAATTTTCTGCATCAAGGTATTTTAGTCACTGGCCATGGCTGAAAGCACTGATGTATTGTGTATGTTGGCTGTTGAGGATAAGTTGGATGGTCCAATAGTCCTTCTTGCCACTTTCAAAGACAGCGTGGTTCAAGCATTTCAATATATTACAAAGAATGTGATAAGTCCACAGATTCTGAGAATAATGTCCATTTTGTTACAAGACCCCAACATACGTTTTTTATAGCCAAGTGAGATACCATGCTTGGAACAATAAGGCTAAGGAGCATGCCAAAATATTTATGATTAGAAATGTAAAACATGTGGGGAAAATCCTTCATCTTGTCACACAAAGTACACAACCCTTCATTAATTGTACACTACTATAACTTCCAAAACCATTACGAATGATCAGCCATTGCAAGTATGAGTGTTTTATGCTGATTGAAATATAAGGTAGACACTAAAATCCAGATTTCCTCCACCCAACATTCCAATTAGTGCACTATTCTTTATTTAATCTCTACATAATTTTGAGTATCCACAACCTCTGTTGCTTGAACTCGTACAACATGTCTTTGGATATGTCTTCACCCTCAATAGGTTTTTTAGGAGCGTAGAGTAGCAACTCATTTTGAAGAATGGATCTGTGATGTAGTAACACGTATTCGCAAGAACGAAACAAGTTATTCAAAGAGAGAATCAAAGAGAATCGAATCGTCTTGGATCAACTCATAATTACGAGTTAGGTCTTTCCAAATATTAAAACCAAGGTGCATTAATATTGAGATGAAAACCTTTTAGAGAGAAATCCAACCTCTCTAGATAGTTTCCTACAAAAAAATGGAGGTTTCTAAAGAATTAAGAAGTTATTGTGCTGAAAATTCTTTTAAGAGATCCAACCTCTCTAGATAATTTCCTACAAAAAAATCAAGGTTACTAAAGAATTAAGAAGTTATTGTGCAATAACCTTTTATGTGTACCTAACCAGACCAGATTCTCAAACTAAAAGGACTTCCAATAGCAAAAAAGAGTAATGGGAGACCATTTTCTAGTAGCTTGGA
The DNA here is from genome assembly GCA_020310875.1 of Ceratopteris richardii. Lineage (NCBI taxonomy): Eukaryota > Viridiplantae > Streptophyta > Polypodiopsida > Polypodiales > Pteridaceae > Ceratopteris > Ceratopteris richardii. The sequence continues at coordinate 93,951,550 of CM035422.1, forward strand.
TCTATTTTAAAAGTCTTCTAAAATGGGTAAAGACGAATTTGATACCTTTGATTGATCTCTCCGAAGAAGTGCAGGGGTTAGCACCAGTAGAGAAATGAAAAGAGATGATCTTCTTAGTGTTGTTAATAAGAAAAGGAATTTTGTGTAGGATGGTGTCAAGGTGGGGCCACCAAACTTTGAAGGTAGGAAAATCTCTATTAAGCTGAATCAGGGTCTTGTGATCAAATATCAACAAGAAATAGTTGAGGCCACAAGTAACATTCCATAAATTTTGGATATCGGAAATATTGATTTAGCATGTATCAAGCTTAAAAACATGAAACTAGTTTCCCTTTTTTATGTTATTCGAACAAAAGTTAGAAATTTGAGAAATTCCTACAAGTAAGGTGATTTGATTGAATCAAGCAGTGTACTTTATGGAGGTTCATCCAAGCAATGTACAACCAAACAATGAAGTTATATGATCATCAATTGAACAGTAGAGCCGACATTTCTATTTGAATCCATTATTTCGATTTGTACGTGTAGTCATGCACACTTACATAAGGATATGTTTTTCGTTGCTTTTCTTGTATTTTTTCCAAGCACCACTAAAGAAAGCATTTAGCTACTGCAAACGCATGTTCTAGCGAAAGTTTCGCACGCAACATGAGGAAAGCTTACTATTGCTAAATTTGGTGTATCACACACTACTTTTAGGGATGATCAACTCTCCTTTGAAGAGGAATTGATGCATGCTATAAGAAGAGGTAGAAAATCAAAAACTTACCTTGTGATTGATATTGAGAGTGAGAGTGATATTGAGAGTGCAAGAGTGAATGAGATTGTGATAGATCCGGGTGGCCATAAGATTGAGGCTTCATCAAAAAGCTATTTTCAAAATCTATTCTATCGAATATATTCAAATCCATACTACAAACACTCCTCTTTCTCTAGGTCATGTCTTGTCTACTCTTTCGCAGTGGATTTTGTCTTACCTTGTGCAAGTCATTTTTTTTCTCTCTCCTACTATTGTTAAATGATGAGAAGCTTGATTCGGGATAGCTTATGATTGAGGCAATGCTACAAGTGGTATAAGGGAAAAATTGATCCTCTACAATAATGAAAGGTTTTAACCAAAAGATTCATGAGCATGAATTCCCAGTCCAGATTCGCACACTTGCCTTATTCTCTCAATAAAAACATACCACCCCGATATAACTGCTCACCCAAACCATAATGATATATATCAGTTAGACATAATTTTTTATCCTCGACACATTGTAGGCCATGGAATAGTCTATACTCAGGTTTTTGCTCTAGACCTCATATGTCATATGCAGAATCATCTCGATCCAAAACATAGAATGGAGATCATGAGTCCTATCATCTATCATCTCTTTTTTGTCTCCAATCCTGAGAGTGACACAGACTTAGTTCTGGCATTCATAACCCTTTCTTCCCCCCTATCATTCTCCACTCATGCTTGGATACTTGACTCAAGGGCAACGTGTCATCTCTCCATCAACAGATGCACTCACAAATTCCAAACATTATTCCAACCTTAAGAAGTTTATTTTGGTAGTGTTTCAATTCAATTCGCCAAAGTAATTGGCACTACAACAATTGAACCATTAAACGGCCAAGTAGCCTTGATTTCTCAAGTATACTATGTCCCTAATTTAACATGAAATCTTATATCAGTTTGCAAGATTACTTCGTATAGGCTAGTTATATATATTTGGAGAAATATATCACGCTCAAGACGCATTGATTGCTCAATCCAATGACACACTTAATACGAATATTCTCTTGTGGAATTATTGCCTTAGTCATAGTAGCCTTTGAGCTATGCGATTAATTTCAAGCAGAAAACTTCGTTTCTTTCTACCTTCTTAATCATCTATACAATTGTTTGAAGGGTGCCTCCATGGTAAATTACCGAGCAGACATTTATCGAGAATTATGTTCTCTAACCAAGCTCCTTTGATCGTTTTTCATTTAGAACTCTATGGCCCAATGCCCACTCTATCACTAACAGGACATAATTATTTCATCACTTTCATTGATGATCACACATACTTCATTAAGATCTCATTTCGTACCCATAAAAATAGCATATTTGCCCTTGATCGTTTCCTAAAATCCTTAACTATAGTTGAAAACTATCAATCTACCAAGATCAAGGCCTTACAAATAGACAATGGAGGGGAGTATACTTCTCAAATTTCTTAATCATTCATTCTTTCAAAAGGCATCCATCATAGAACTATAGTACCTGAAACTCCCCAACAAAATGGGGTGGCTAAACAAGGTAACCAGACCATCTTAGATATGACACCTTCGATGTTACGAACAACTTCTCTTCCAAAATCTTTTTCGGAAGATGCGGTTTCAAAAGGCATACATCATAGAAATATAGCACCTGAGACTCCCCAACTTCCCAGCAAGATGGGATGGCTGAACAACATAATTAGACCATCTTAGATATGACACCTTCCATGTGACAAATAGCTTCTCTTCCAAATTCCTTTTGGGAAGATGCGGCTATGTCAGCTTGCTTTATTATTAATCGAATCTATTGTAAGACTATTAACGACATCCCATACATTGTGTGGACAACAATGATCACTAAATATGAGTTATTGTGCATCTTTACCACACCCACATATGCATATCATCCCTCAAGCAAGTGAAATAAACTTGACTCTCATAGCATTCCCTCTATCTTTTCCGGTTATGGGGAACCTTATGGTGTTAAGGGATATACATTATTCCACCCCTTTACTCCGAAATTCTTCTTTCCTCATATGGACATTCTTACACGTGTTCACTATTAGGCAATCCTTCATCAACAGTGGATTTCGATATACCCAATTCTATCATTACATAAGATATACCCAGCAAGTGCGGATCAAAGTACCCTTGAGCTACCTATTAATCATCCCCCTCGTCCACTTCCCCTAGTAGCCATATGGAGAGACCTCTCTTGTTTAGGTCCTCCAGCAACTCCTGCCCCTCTCAATAGTGCCTCTTGAGTAGCACGCCCTATTCACATATAGAGAACTATGGTTTAGTCCCCTTTCTATAACCCGTCCCTGGGGAGCCACTGTACCATGATAACCACGCCTTGCCACTCCTATTTCAGTAGCTCATGAAACCCCGAGTATTGACGATGATGCTAAACCACATTGCACTTGTTCATTTATATATAGACATCTACAATAATACTCGACTTTATAGAACTATCTAACATTCATTGAATGCCTGCATTTAGAAAACCTCTCCTCCCAGTCCCGTGAACCTCTTACCCCTGTCATTGCTTTGTCTGGCCCAGATGCAACTTATTTGTAAACTGCTATGGACGGGAAGTATAACTCTTTAATTAAACACCAAATCTCGACATTCACCTCATTAACTCCACATAGAGAACCTATCTGCTGACGATGGTTGTTGCACAATATATATATATATATATATATATATATATATATATATATATATATATATATATATATATATATATATATATCCCCGATGGTACGGTTGCTCGTTTTCAGGCTCGATGGGTTGCCTCTGGATACACACATATGCTGGGTATTGACTATTCAGATACCTTCTCTCCCATCATCCATCTCTCGTCATCAAGGGTACTTCTGGCTCTTGCTAGCGAACACGACCTTCATACTAACGGTACTGACATACAAACTGCCTTTCTTCATCGTGACCTCTTTTATGACTAATACAAGACTCAATCTGAATTCTATCGATCTTCACACCACCCCGATTATGTATGTCGTCTCCAGCGTTGTCTTTATGAACTCAAACAATACCATGTGGTTTAAAAAATTCAACACGTTTTTTTTTTTTTTTTTTTTTTTTTTTTTAAATAAAGGAAGTTCGGCCTTAGTCTAATCTCCCGGACTTTTATTATAATAAAGAGAAAAAGTTACAAGTGAATGGGACTAGTGCCCATGGGACCCCCCAAATCCCACAATGCAGGGGAGGAGTATGGCAAGCTACAGGGCATTACAAATGAGGCGGATAAAATTATCATCACTCTCATGTGGGACCGATTTGGGTTTCAACTTGTTGTTTTCGAGGAAATAAATACAGTGATGTCTAAACGGTGGCGATCTCTTGACTCGGGAGATTCTTTTACCTAGGAGAAACAAGGATTTCTCGATCGACCATTCCTTAGGAGTTTGGCCAAAATTGATAGCACAACGCTCCCTCCAAATCTTCCAGAGAGCCTCACCTCTGATGGCATTCCACAACCTCGATGAGCAGCCGATCGCCTCACCCAACAACACGTTAATAGTTAGAACACGGCATGTATTTATATTTCTCAATTATGACATTCACATCTTCCAACTTTTATGCGTTGGCTTTTTGGATGCTCGCGTTTCTCATGTGCATCGTATTCCCCACTAGCAGGCCATGGGGCTCGATACATCCTTAGTAGCTGTTAAGTGTTGAGCTCCTTTTGTGTGGGAGTCGAGGGTCCCATGGTGTTATGTCTTTTCATTGTTGTGCTTCCAATTGATTTGAACTATTAAAGAAATCATAAATGCAAACATTTTTATTAAACTATTGTAGTAGTTTTTTTTTGTTATTCATAAGATGATATTCGAGGATGTAGCAAGCAACGTTTCGTAGCCCTAAAGTGATGTTACATTTCTTCATTTATATTTTAAAAAAGAGATTTCAGCAAACTCACTAACAGAGGAAGGTACTCGCAAGTCTTCATCCAGTTCGTTGTGAGATTGAGGAATGTGTAAGACCCCAAACATTAAGCTACGAAATGGTTCAAATGAGGCGACTTTCCTAGTGGAGAGAGAGTCCCACACAAAAAAGCTTTTTTATTATGTTTCTATTATTTTCTCATGGACCGCAACCTTATGATTTACATCTCTTTAACTAATTGAAAATGTCGTTGTAAACTGAAAGGGATAGCACTCATTCGCACGTATTCATTCGGTTGATTGAACCGTTTTGCTGTTGTGATAGGTTGAGGCTCGAGCCTTGCCAATGGCTACATAGCATATGGGATCTCCTCCATGTCTAACAAGGCTTAACACCACTGCCTTTGGGAAAAGCTTTTCTATCTATCGTCTTCGAGTGTATCATGTCATATGAAACCCGCGATTTGTGGGATATTGGGGTTCTATGGGTACTATACCATGGCTATTATGCTCGTTTTCACCTGGAATTTCAATCAATTCAATCTGTCAATGAGAGTAGACTTCGATCGATCGTCTTCTTTCAAAAAGGGCATAGTACCCATGGATCCTTGAGTCTAATAGAAACCAGAGTAGATTAATTAGAACTTAATAAGGACGAATAGAGATCCACGATCTACTATGAGTCGAACTGGTAAAGGATTGTCCTAAGGATAGACAAAAAGATTGGTTTGAATTGATGAAATGTTGTTCACTGTATACAAGAAGGACAATCCTAAGGTCAAACCAGACGATTCGTCCATAATGTTGTCCTCTGCATACAAGAAGAATAATATGAAGGACCGACACAAATACTAGTTTGAACTAACGACAATGCTAAAATCACACAAGAGGACTGGTTTCAACTGTTGAAACATTGTCCAATGAATATAAATTTTTTGCAACCTCAATAAACTCCATCAAGAAATCGGAAGGCCCACAAGGGCCGTCCTCAAAGTGCAACTCATGGAAACTGAACTCAAGTACCACATTGCGCTACTGGACTTTACTTTGCTGATTGATATTACACTATTTGTTTTTTGGTTGAGTATACACAATAAGTATAACTCGCACACTGGTTTTGGTTTTTCTAGCCTCATAAGGAATTACTCTTGTGGCTGCATGTGTTGTGCTTCTAAAGTGGTGTCAACACAGGCACAAGAATAAGAATACATGAGAAGAGTAGTAGAAAATCACACCCCCTAGGAATCCAAAGCATATGCCGCCCCTGGCTAACTCTATGACCAGGCTTGTAAGGGCATATACTTTATTCCACATAAAGATTTTCAGTGATTCTTTTTTGGTCCATCATCCTATCTTCATGCAGCAACACGAATCTGAGTATTGCGTCTGCGGCTCGAGTCAGGTGCAATGCCTTCAATGTCATGTCGTCATGGATCAGTTACGAGCCAATCACTCGGGTGGAGCTGACATTACGGAGACATTGATGGCACATCATCGACCTTCACCGTACTTCAGGTGAAATTTTCTCTTTTTGGATGACCCGAAATGGTTGAGGCCAAATGAATGGCGGCCATTACTACCAGTTCGTTCGGGTGACCTTGCGTCTAATCATACATTATTTTACTATTATTACTGTTACAATTTTAATTTGTTAATGTTGTATAAAAAAGATAGATGAATTATCTTGTCGGAATAGTGAGGCAGCAATATTACAGCAGGAAATAGCCTTAGAGATGGATAGATAAGAAGCAAATACGTTGAAGGTAGAGAAACGACTACAATAGATATGTACGTGTAGTACATGCGAGTATCCGAGCGTGTGAGATGAGAGAGATGCTCGAAGATTGTGTTTAAGGCTTGCCTGCTAGATAGAATCAAACAAGGCAATACCTGTAAGCTTCGTACGTAAAAGAGCTAGAGGGACATAGGTTCAAGTATATTTTTGCTCACCCAAAATTCGATCATTTAACTATTATGTGCACCTAAACAGCGTGATTCAAAGTTCATCATTAGGCACCCAAAATCCAACAACTGAATATTCATGTGCTTCTGATCGTTGAATGACAAAAAAACTGATCTCCCGCCAGCCAAAAACATGCCTATGTGCTACCTCTATCATAGTGCAATCCGGCCAAATTATGTTTTGAACACAACAAAATTGTGTGGATGCAGTGGAACGTCCAGCAAGATTATTTCCAAGACTCCAACGCAAGGTTCACCATTGCGAATCATAATGGAGGACCACGTAAAAATTTTCCATCAGAACGGATTGTAGGGCTAAGGGTGCGGTGCTCTCTGGATAAACACTAGCCTCCTCCTTTACTTCAAAAACCGGAACCGCATTTACCTGCAATTTTGTAATGGCTTGCATCATCCCAAGAATAAGGATGGATGAGGAGACATAAGAATAAGGAATGTACACAGGCTCCATAATAACAACGCGCTGAGACACCAGTCTATCCCTTAAGAACAGAGATCTGGGAATGGAGGACAGTGTGACTCCTGCCCGATCCTGACCTCATTCGGCATTTAAAGGTGTCATCCTCGAGTGCATGTATAGTTGCAGTTGCATGATGCCGTTGATTACTCTCTTGGTCGGCTGGTTTGCTTATTGGCTTCTAGCCATTGTTGTTCACCCATACAGTGATCCCAAGCACATGGTGTGCAATAAACAACACTGAAAACTAGATTCAACTGCTCATTATTAAACCATCGCTCAATCAATCCGACCATGAGCTAGCGAGAATTAAGGACATACTGGACGCACATCATTGTCGTTGACAACTACGAGTGTACAAGCAAGGCATCCACCACGACCCGCCATTTTGATTGAGGTCCACGGCCGACATTGCACGAGGTAGTGGAGCCAAGATTGCGTGAGAAACGCGAGCATCCAAAAAGCGAACGCATAAAAGTTGGAAGATGTGAATGTCATGTTTGAGAAATATAAATACATGCCATGTTCTAACTATTGACGTGTTCTGCTTGAAGAGAATGAGATCTTAAGAGACATAAGTTATCTAGATCTAACTGATTCCGTTGAAGAAATGTAAATTGACAAATGAGACTAAAGATATCCAGATCAAGTATATGTAATGGGATTCTAAAAAGTTTCAACATTTTTGCACCAGCTTTGTCGAAAGAATCATTTGGTTGATAACACAAAGGCTTCCATTAAAGCTACAAGGATGGCCTGGTCACGATGACATTACATGTTCCTTCAGAAGACGAACTCATCTCTACCCTTTAAGCAAGAGCTTACTTTAGACATATAGAAACAGCTACAATTTGGCAGGCCTCTATTCCCTTAGCGTTCTTCTCCTGATGCTCCGACAAAAGCTTACCCTACTCTCCTCAGGGAAGATGTACAAGAAAAGGCCTCCTTGATGTGTTCTAAGAAAGGGGAACTTTGCTACTTCAAGGACTTATTAATGTCCCGTTCATCTGTCCCAATGATTCTTGAACTGATGGAATTCCGGTTTTTCCAAATAGCACATGGTTTGGAGCTGAGCATGCTTGCGTTAACCGAGACAAGCATGTAATCTTGGGTCCACAATGTGATGCTTTGTCGATACTTGAGGAGAAATTCTTCAGTCCACCACGTTGGTGGGCCGTGCTCTAAAGCCAGAGACTTACAGTACTCTGCGTCTATAGAGTATCCCTTCCCCTTCATGCTTCTCTTGACAATTTGTCCCTGTCGAAGACCGTGATGGTGTGTGCACCATGTCTGGAATCTCGAATCATGTAGCGTGTGCTCTGTTTTGATGGCTAATGGTGTGCGCGTGGGTTTCAGTGAAGTGAACCCCAGTGATCGAATAAGGCCGATGGCATAGTTGGTTTGGTGTACCCAAAGCATCTGGCGGGTACTATCGCGAATGATATGAAGACAAAGAGAGTAGGTTAGGGGACTAAAATCAGTTATGATAAATACGTACAGATAGGAGTTTGTCTTGGAATGATCATGATTAAGTAGATCCAAAAATTACAATGTCATCAACATATATCGCCACGATGAGAGGATCAGAAGTGTGCTGACGTACATACACATTGGTTTCTGAGAGGAGCCTAGTATACCATGCGGAGATAATAACAGAGTTGAATTTTTTAAACCACATGGTATTGTTTGAGTTCATAAAGACAACGGTGGAGACGACATACATAAACGGGGTGGTGTGGAGATTGATAGAATTTAGATTGAGTCATGTATATTTCATCAAAGAGGTCACCGTGAAGAAAGTCAGTTTGTATGTCAGTACGCTTAGTATGAAGGTCGTGTTCGATAGCAAGAGCCAGAAGTACCCTTGATGACGAGAGATGGATGATGGGAGAGAAGGTATCGGAGAAGTCAATACCCAGCATATGTGTGTATCCATAGGCAACCCCTCGAGCCTGAAAACGAGCAACCGTACCATCGGGGCTATATATATATATATATATATATATATATATATATTGTGCAACAACCATCGTCAGGAGATAGGTTCTCTATGTGGAGTTAATGGGGTGAATGTCGAGATTTGGTTTTTAATTAAAGAGTTATACTCCCCGTCCATAGCAGTTTACAAAGAAGTTGCATCTGGGCCAGACACAGCAATGCCAGGGGTAAGAGGTTCACGGGACTGGGAGGAGAGGTTTTCTAAATGCAGGCATTCAATGAATGTTAGATAGTTCTATAAAGTCAAGAGTATTATTGTAGATGTCTATAAGTGAACGAGTGCAATGTGGTTCAGCATCATCGTTACTATTCGGGGTTTCATGAGCTACTGAAATAGGAGTGGCAAGGCGTGGTTATCATGGTACACTGGCTCCCCAGGGACGGGTTCTAGAAAGGGAACCAAACCATAGTTCTCTATATGTGAATAGGGCGTGCTACCCAAGAGGCACTATTGGGAGGGGCGGGAGTTGTTAAAGGACCTAAAGAAGGGAGGTCTGTCCATATGGCTACTAGGGGAAGTGGACGAGGCGGATGATGAATAGGTAGCTCAAGCGTACTTTGATCCGCACTTGTTGGGTATATCTTGTGTAATGATAGGAGTGGGTGTATCGAATTCCACTGTTGATGAAGGATTGCCTAATAGTGAACACGTGTAAGAATGTCCATATGAGGAAAGAAGAATTTCTGAGTAGAGGGGTGGAATAATGGATATCCTTTAACACCATAAGGTTCCCCATAACCGGAAAAGATAGAGGGAATGCTATGAGAGTCAAGTTTATTTCACTTGCTTGAAGGATCATATGCATATGTGGGTGTGCTAAAGATGCACAATAACTCATAGTTAGTGATCATTGTTGTCCACACAATGTATGGGATGTCGTTAATAGGATTACAATAGATTCGATTAATAATAAAGCAAGCTGACATAGCCGCATCTTCCCAAAAAGAATTTGGAAGAGAAGCTATTCGGGACATGGAAGGTTTCATATCTAAGATGGTCTGATTATGTTGTTCAGCCATCCCATCTTACTGGGAGGTTGGGGAGTTTCAGGTACTATATTTCTATGATGTATGCCTTTTGAAACCGCATCTTCCGAAAAAGATTTTGGAAGAGAAGTTGTTCGTAACATCGAAGGTGTCATATCTAAGATGGTCTGGTTACCTTGTTTAGCCACCCCATTTTGTTGGGGAGTTTCAGGTACTATAAGTCTATGATGTATGCCTTTTGAAAGAATGAATGATTAAGAAATGTGTGAAGTATCCCCTCCATTGTCTATTTGTGAGGCCGTGATCTTGGTAGACTCATAGTTCTCAACTATAGTTCACGATTTTCGAAAAAGATCAAGGACAAATATGCTATTTTTATGGGTACGAAATGAGATCTTAATGAAGTATGTGTGATCATCAATGAAAGTGATGAAATAATTATGTCCTATTAGTGATAGAGTGGGCATTGGTCCTTAGAGTTCTAAATGAAAAAGGATCAAAGGAGCTTGGTTAGAGGAGATACTGCTGGAGAAATGTCTACTCGGTAATTTATCATGGAGGCACCCTTCACACAATTGTATAGATGATTAAGAAGGCAGAAAGAAACGAAGTCTTCTGCTTGAAATTAATCGCATAGTTCAAAGGCTACTATGACTAAGTCAGTAATTCCACAAGAGAATATTCATATTAAGTGTGTCATTGGATTGAGCAATCAATGCCTCTTGAGCGTGATATATTTGTCCAAATAGATATAACTAGCCTATACGAAGTAATCTTGCAAACTGATATAAGATTTCATGTTAAATTAGGGACATAGTATACTTGAGAAATGAAGGCTACTTGGCCGTTTAATGGTTCAATTGTTGTAGTACCAATTCCTTTGGCAAATTGAATTGAATCACTACCAAAATAAAATTCTTAAGGTTGGAATAATGTTTGGAATTTGTGAGTGCATCTTTTCATGTAGAGAGATGACACGTTGTCCTTGATTCAAGTATTCAAGCATGAGTGGAGAATGATAGGGGGTAAGAAAGGGTTATGAATGCCAGAACTAAGTCTGTGTCACTATCATGATTGGAGACAAAAAGAGATGATATATGATAGGACTCATGATCTCCATTCTAGGTTTTGGGTCGAGATGATTCTGCATATGACATATGAGATCTAGGCAAAATCCTGAGTATAGACTATTCCATGGCCTATAATGTGTCGAGGATGAAAAATTATGTCTAACGGATTTATATCATTATTGTTTGGGTGAGGAGTTATATCGGGGTGGTATGTTTTTATTGAGAGAATAAGGCATGTGCGTGAATCTCGACTGGGAACTCATGCTCATGAATCTTTTCGTTAAAACCTTTCATTATTGTAGAGGATCAATTTTTCCCTTATACCACTTGAAGCATTTCCTCAATCATAAGCTATCCCAAATCACAAGCTTCTCATCACTCAAGAATAGTAGTAGAGAGAAAAAAAATAACTTGCACAAGGTAAGACAAAATCCGCTGCGAAAGAGTAGACAACATATGACCTAGAGAAAGAGGAGTTTTGTAGTATAGATTTGAATCAACTCGATACAATAGATTTTGAAAATAGCTTTTTGATGAAGCCTCAATCTTATGGCCACCCGGATCTATCACAATCTCATTCACACTCGCACTCTCAATATCACTCTCACTCTCAATATCAATCACAAGGTAATTTTTGATTTTCTACCTCTTCTTATAGCATGCATCAATTCCTCTTCAAAAGAAAGTTGATCATCCCTAAAAGTAGTGTTTGATACACCAAAATCCTTTTCTTATCAACAACACTAAGAAGATCATCTGTTCTCATTTCTCTACTGGTGCTAACCGCTGCACTTCTTCGGAGAGATCAATCAAAGGTATCAAATTTGTCTTTACCCATTTTAGAAGACTTTTAAAGTAGATATGAGCTACTAGAAAATGGAAAATTACCAAAGAGATAAAGATGCTTTGCTATACCCACAATGTTTACCAAAAATAATTATGAGAGTATCTTTCCTAGTAGACTTTATATACCCATTTGAAAAATATTTAGCAAGATGATTAGAGCTGTTAGAAGAGTGAAAATCACTAGATCGATAACCATACTTTCTTGTGACCATGAGAGATTGAAGTATGAAAAATATCTTGAGGCTAGGTATATCCTTGTTTCATTCAAAATAAATGTGAGCTAGAAAACGTGATAAAAACAAAAAAACTATGTTTTCATAGAAAAGATTCATACTCCTTTATTCATGTTTTGTATAAATCTCCCAAGTGGGGGAGGGGGGGGGGGGAGAGATATCAAGATAGCCTTGACTTCTATTTCTCTTAAAAGGGAGAAACATGTCTCCTAAAAGAGTAGCTAATGTCTTGGACCTTTCCCTTACTAATGTTGAGGTTAAAGAAACCTTTGACAAAATGAAACCTTGCAAATCATGATATCTTGATAGGATACCGAATGAGTTTTCTTGGAATATATGTAAATATCTTTTGACTACATATATTCTCTTGATTTGGACGGAATACGTTAGAGAACGAAAACTTCCTATGCAAATCAAAACTCACATAATCAAGCGAATTCATAAAAGAGGCCGCAAAGAAGTTCTTAATATTTCAAGCCCTACTTCGTGTCTTATAACCATATACAAAATCTTTTCTTCCACTTTACGTCGGATATTTAGTCCATTTTGAAGGAAATCATTTGTTTATAAAAGGTAGATATATCATGAATGACATAGTTTCTCTTTTGGAAGGAAATTGAGTATGTAACGAAGCTAATAAAGACATTTACTTCTTTAAATTGGATGTTGTCAATGCCTTTGATCAGATTGTCTGCAACTTCTCTTGATAATCGCTTCATGATATTGGTGCTTGCATAAAAGTTATGAATATTGTCAATATTCTTTTTGTTAATTCCCATTTTAGGGACTCTACTAATGGATCCTTATCTTAACCCTTTAGACTAGTTAGATCCATACGAAAAGGGTGTCCTTTAGCCCCTCTAGTTACCATTACTAGTGATTTCCTTGGGCGGCATCTCAATGATACTGTTTCTAAAAACTAAATAAAACGTCTTTCCATTCTTATTTCTCCCTTTCCTTTGGGTCTTCAAATTTTTGTTGATGATTTTAGCATTTTAATGAATGATTATGAATCCTCTACCTCTTGCTTCCTAAGCACTTCACATACTTTTGACATGGATAATGGTTCTCATGTTAATCATAAAAAGGTTGATTTTGAAGCTTCTAACAATGTGACAATGTGATCCATGTTCCTACTAAGGAGAAAGCTTGTTCGATTATTAGATATGGGGAAGTCTTTAGACTCTTAGGTATTCACATCGGCTACCAAATTTCCTTCAAACAACACTAAGACTAGGTTATGAATAAGTTTGGTATTATCAAAAAGACATATTTTGCAAGTCATTGTCTTGGTTAGAAGAATCCATTAGGTTCGTAGGTTTTGAATTTCTAGGATTCTGAAGGTCCCGTAGCAAATATCTTATCTTCCATGAAAGATCGGGGATTGGGTATCTTGTGTCCTATTAAAATGGCTTATAACTTAGCTCTTAATTGGGTCTATAGAGCTATTATCTTTGATGACATTTGGGCTGGCCTTATTACATGGAATATTTATAAATTTGATCTCAATACTTATGTGGTTTGGAAGGAGCACTCTTTGTGGGATGTCGTTATCTCCCCTTACTCTTTTTTTCCTATTGGAAGTCCATTTAGTTTGGGAATCTGGTCTGCTTAGGTACACATAAAAGCTTATTGCACAATAAGTTCTTGTTGTCGCAGAGACGATGGTTCAGTCCCTTCCTACAGTAAGACAGCCATGAACCGTAAGCAAGACAGCCATGAACCTAAGTACTCTGTTGCCTTCAGATAAACTTAAACCAACTGTGTTTGGACACTCCTTTCCAAGGGTCACCTTCAAGCATTCTATCCCCTGCTTGCATTCTACTCTCTGCTTTGTGGGGTATAGGGTTCCCATGGGCTTTATGCCTATGCTTTTTGACATACGGGCGCATGGGCTCTATGCCTATGCTTTTTGACATACGGCGGTTAGCATGGCTAGTATGTCAGTTGACCTCTAAAATTCTTCGCTCAACATAACTCAAGGTGTAGAGGAGATTAGACGTCTGCCGAACTTCTGGAGATTAGCTTCGAACAATCGTCGTCTTAAAAAAAAAGACTGAAGAGAGGTAAATAAATAAAGCGGATGAAGGTATTTGGACCTCATTCGATGTGGCAGAGCTACAGCTCTATCTTGTGCATTTCATAGGCAACGTAAACTATTTTGTCAAATTTCTTGTATTTTTCGGTTTCGCCTGGGCTTATAAACATGTGATTGCAATGGTATTACAATGGTATTCTCCAAGTCTCAAAGTCCACCTGAAATGAGGAGAAGAGAACCTCAAAAATTTAATAGTGGTAGAAATTTCTTTATAGGGAGGGAGGGGAGGTGCCTAACTATATGTGGGTCTGGAAGTTACCAGAAATTTCCCCGTGCAAAGGCTTCTCACTCCCTCTATTCCATTCATTCCTCTCCAATATCCTTTTTCCTTATTTGAATGCACATTCACAAAGCATATCATTTTCTAGATTTGAATTAATGGAAGCCTTTGAGAAATATTTACTCACACTTGCTTTTTGTACGGCATTCATACTATATATATACTATTTTTCTTTAAAATAAATTCGGCGGGAATGCTCAAGAAATGCGCAATCACAGAGGACTTCCTTATCCCACATATAAAAGAGGAACAAAGAACAATAAGCAGGACTTGAAGTCTAGATCATTCTTCAACCAATCGAGTGTGTTGTAGATGCATCATACCCCCTCCACATCACATCATATATCTTACTTCTTGTTCTGCTAATTCTGTGTCCACCTCATTTTCCATCAAAATAAACGCCAGTGCCATATGTCCTTCTATACAATCTCGATTTGACGTCTGGTGTAGACATTCCTTTCGATATACAGCGTGCGTTTAAGAGTTATTTATATTGTGACCCTCATCCCCCACACCCCTTTCTTTATCTTGTGTGAGTCTTTTGCACGTTGGTACGATTCAATGGTTTCATGTTCAAGAAAACCATTTGAATTTTATCTCTCATGCTAAGCTTAAAAATATCTTATAATTCTTCGAGAGAACGATCCATATAGAATTCTCTAATTCGTAATGAAAGATAGAATAGTTTCTCGTTAATACTAGTATGCTTCATGTCTAATGAGTTTGCTTCATCATCATTTTTGTCTTGGAGGTTTATTTATTTCAAAGATCCTTCATTTCAAGAAAAAAAATTTTAAGGAGAAATATTGAACATGTATTTGCAATGGGAAGCATGAATGGATTCACAATTGTACTCATAGATAACTCTATTCACTTAATTCAATTTTTCTCAAAGTTCCTGTGAGATGAACATGAGATCTTTTGGTCACTCAAACATGACTATAAGACCTTACCAATACAGATTATGGGACGCAAATTACTTGATTTTAAATATAAAACCAATGCCTCCTAGTGGGACTACTCATTATCTTCACTCGCCATACATAGAGACCACTCTTCAGTGTTGTCACAATTTCTTTCTGAATATGCAAAGTTAAATCCCAAGGTTTGAGGAAAATTTAGAAGATTATTTGAGATTTCTTAAAAGATAAAGATTACAAGAAATGGTTAACATATGAAGAGGAAAGCCAACTCTAAAGCTAGAACTGTCAATCTCGATGATCATCAAAACATAGGATGAGACATGGATGCATAAATTTGGAAGAAATCCTTACTGAAAGTATTTCCAAGGAGGATACTAGATTATCTAGACTTCTAAAGTTATAAAACACGTGGGATCTTGGCAATTTGAATTACTTTGTGCACGCATACAATCTATAGAATGTTCCTTGGAGGGTAGGATGCCTTCTCCCTACAAAATAGGATTCATTACACATAAATG
Organism: Ceratopteris richardii; assembly: GCA_020310875.1. Lineage (NCBI taxonomy): Eukaryota > Viridiplantae > Streptophyta > Polypodiopsida > Polypodiales > Pteridaceae > Ceratopteris > Ceratopteris richardii. Next base: position 93,967,604 of record CM035422.1, read on the forward strand.
TTATAGGTTTAAATGAAAATTTAATGTTATAGGTTATAGATGATAGATATAAGGGGGATTTAAATGAAAATTTATTGTATGCATTGTTGTTCTTGGATCATGGCTTCATGATGCGCCAACTATTAACAAAAGATGAGTTTAAAATGCTCATAAGAATGGAGCATCTTGATTTTCAATGAAGGTGATTTTTTAGTTCATTATTTCTATATTTTCTCTTTGACTATAATCCTTGCCTCAATAATTTACTTGATTTATCTCGTGATGGATGAAAGTTTAACTCTTTTAGTTGATTAAGAGCCATGATCCCTAGTTCAAGTTGATATATTTAGGTAGTGATGTGTGTGAACACACTAGGACCGTCGGGGCACTTTTTTCCCTCTTTAGGAGGTTTTTTCCCCCGGCTTGTATATACGCCTATTGCCCTTATGGGCTATTTATCTTTGTACATTCTCTAGTAATACATTCAGTATTGTGTGTTGTGCTCGAAACTTCTTCTTCTTCCTTGTGTTGTTCGCATGCTTCCACTGACGAAATCGCGATCTTGTAAACATGTATGCATATAGGTAGACAAAGCACAAAATGTTTTATTTCAAAGAAAGTGTATACTAATCAAATTTGAGACATGAAAGCACTTTGCCTCATGCGCAAATCTGAATATTAAGAGTTCCTCAGCCACATACATTCACAAGTGATAGGGAATAAAGATCTATCTTCATTCGAACTTGAATATAGTGCTTGTATTTGATTTTTTTTCGAGTTTCACAAAATTCTCTTGCTTCCGATCATGAAGACATACCTAGTTGTACTCTTTTTATTCTTCAATCAGATCCAACATACATAAAACTACGTTTTCAACTTTATATATATTAATCATAAGGATAAAGAACGTCTTCATTTGTAGTGTGCTTTTGGTATCGAAGAACCTTCTTGGATTTACCAAAATAATGTGCTTCCCAAGTTATTATAAACAAGGATGGAACGATTCCTAGACGTAAATTTATAATCAAATTATAGTTTCATAGCTTAGAATATTAAAATTAATAACTAAAAAGTGAGAATTTCAATATCCTCTATTCCATGTGAAATCATTTCCACAATCACCTCCAAGAGATTTTAAAATAGTTTAAGTTAAACATGCAATAATCTGTTACAATATCAAGAACTCAGCGCCTTTGCATGAGGTATGTGTCATCCCTCTTGTATTTTACTTTTACACCCAATAACTAGTGCGGTAGGACACTTGAGGATTCAAAATATTGAATTTCATTCCAAGATTCTTATTCATGCCTTAAATTCTTGCTTCATAATTAATTCTAAGAATAAAGGCATAATCATAAATGCAAATGTAAAAAATTGCATCACCTTCCTTATTTATGTACAATGATATGTCAACATGAATATCATAGTAGCCAAATATGCCTAGGTACTTAACAAGTTTTTGGTTCCTAGGCCTTAAGGTTTCCTTGAGACTATAAAAAACCTTCTCTAACCTACCTAGATGATGAGGATATCTATCTTCTTCTAAGGTTTCATGCTCCATCAGGAAAATAGTCTCTTTAAGGTCGAAATTGTAGAAAGCATCCATGATATCAATGTGCTGAATCTTCCAATTCTTTCAAGACAAAATTTAAATAAGATTCAATATAGTAATTATCTTTTCTACATGGTTGAAATTTTTTTATTATAGTAATTATCTTTTCTATATGGTTGAAAGTTTTTTTCTATATCCTACTTTATCTTATATAACTACTTGTTTCCTATAACTTTCATGTCTTTTATTGTGGGCCTGGATGCAAAAGTTTTCATCTCCTTAGGTCTTCAAGATATGCTTTAATGGCCTACTTCAATTCTTTATGAATTCTTGCAATCTCAAAAGAATGAATGTCCCCACATATAACTACTTGAATCATGTATGCATAGTATCGGTTAGTGAAAGAGCCATAAAGTAACCTTTTATTTGGATATTTATTGCTCTCGTGATTATTCTTGAGTTGATACAATGAACCATTTTCGTATTATTTCTAAGGTTGTTTTTTACCCATAGTCTTTATCTTTTAGTGTCTCCTTAATACTAGTATGCGTCATGTCTAATGAGTTGGCTTCATCATCTTTTTTGTCTTGGATGTTTATTTATTTCAAAGATCCTTCATTTGAAAAACATATTTTTTAAGGAGGAATATTAAACTTCTATTTCCAATGGGAAGCATGAATGGATTCACAATTACACTCATAGATATCTCTATTCACTTAATTCAATGTTTCTCAAAGTTCCCGTGAGATGAACATGAGATCTTTTGGTCACTCAAACATGACTATAAGACCTTACTAATACAGATTATGGTACTCAAATCACTTTATTTTAAATATAAATCCAATGCCTCCTAGTGGGAATACTCATTATCTTCACTCGCCATACATAGAGACCACTCTTGTGTGTTGTCACAATTTCTTTCTGAATATGTAAAGTTAAATCCCAAGGTTTGAGAAAATTTTAGAGGATTATCTAAGATTTCGAAAATGATAAAGATTTCAAGGAATGATTATCATATGAAGAGGAAAGCCAACTCTAAAGCTAGAACTATCTATCTTGATGATCATCAAAACATAGAATGAGACATGGATGCATAAGTTTGGAAGAAATCCTTAATTAAAGTAGTTCCAAGGAGGATACTAGATTATCTAAACTTCTAAAGTTATAGAACATGTGTGATCTTGGCAATTTGAATTACTTTGTGCACGTTTACAATCTAGAGAATGTTCCTTAGAGGGTAGAATGCCTTTTTCCTACAAAATAAGACTCCTTACACATAAACGTTATAGGTTTAAATGAAAATTTAATGTTATAGGTTATAGATTGATAGATATGAGGGGGATTTAAATGAAACTTTAATGTATGCATCCTTGTCTTGGATAATGGCTTCATGATGCGCCAACTATCAACAAAAGATGAGTTTAAAATGCTCCTAAGATTGGAGCACCTTGATTTTCAATGAAGGTGATTTTTTAGTTCCTTATTTTGATTATATTTTCTTTTCCTATAATCCTTGCATCAATCAATCAATTTGAGTTATCTTGTGATGGATGAAAATTCAACTCTTTTAGCTGATTAAGAGCCATGATGTCTAGTTCATCGCTTGAAGTCTTCTTTTCTTCATATTCTTTACCTTGCATAGATGCATTTGTAGCGTACCAAGAATAAAATTCATCAACTCTCATATCCCTAGATACCTTTAGCTCCTTTCTTGTGGTGTTACAAAACCATATATACGTATTTCGACCTACGTACTCTATAAATACACACTTTTGTATCTATCAACAAGTTTGGTCCTTGATTCATTTGAAATTAGTACATAACATGTGCAACCAATGACTTTCAAGTATCAAACATCTAGCTTCCTATTATACTAAGCTTCATAAGGTATGGTAACATGCATAAAAAATGTGGAAACTTAGTTCATGAGGTATATAGGTATGGTTGTGACATCAGCAAAGTAGCAATTTTGCATACCCATCACCTTCATCATTGCTCCAACACATTTTCCAATCTACTTGTTCCTCCTCTCTACCACATCATTTTGTTGTGTTGTGTACCTACATGTGAAATTTTCTTTTGATGCCACTAGCATCCAAGAAATTAGTGAGGTCATGAGAGAACTGTTCTCCCCCTCCATTTGAATCTAAAGACTTCATCTACCTTTCATCACTCTCTATCAACCGTAGCTTTGAACGTCTTGAAATAATAGAAATCATGTGATGTATTTTTTATATAGTAGAAACAAGTCATCCTTTTCGATCATGAGTGAAAGCTAAAGTTACAAAGTACTTGTTACCTCCAATTAAATTATCTTTTGTTGGTCCCCAAACATCTATATGAATGAGATCAAGTGGAAGATAGGTCAAATAAATGTTTTTCGTGAATTGAAAACCTACATGCTTTCCCAATTGACAATCCTCACAAAAACTCTTAGAATTTTGATTATATACATTAGGTAACCCTAAAACCTACATCTTCCTCTCCAGATCCTTAAATCTCTGAGTATTGATATGTCCATATGTTTTGTGAATTATATACAATTCGCCTACCTTCCTATTTCCAAATGTAAAGTAGGAGGTGTGGTTGAAGTTGGGCTTCAAATCCGAAGTGAATAACATTACCTCCTTTATTCCTTTTGCTATGAGTCTCAACCTCTCTTTATGTTTTTCTACAAAGCATCCTTTCTAGTTCAACGTCTCTTAGAATATTCTCTAGTTGAACATCTTTGAACCACTTGGCTCTATTGGAATCTTCCAAAAGAACATTACCTATATGTATAATAGTGTGAATACCATCACTTGTTTCCACATGTCCTTTGGTTGATAGAACTTGCATATTTGAGAAGAAATCCTTGTTCCAAATCATGTGGTTGCCACATCCACAATCAATGTATCATGTTATTGAAACTTTTGTCTTCTAATCACTTACCTGAATCATAGCTAGCATGCTCCTATTTTCATTTTAAGTTGATGCATAATTACCTTGGCCCTCATAGGTTGAATTGGTCTTCTCCTTTTGATAGCATCTTCTTGTGTAGTGGCCATACTTGTCACAAATGAGGAATCCTTCTAGATTGGGTTGTCTCTATTATTTTTTTATTTCCCTTCTCTACCTCTAAACTTGCCTCTTCCTCTTGATGAAGAATATTTGCTTCTTTGCTCTTCATTAGAATCCTCATTTAATCCTCTCCCTTGCAACCATGTTCATTTGCCTCGATTCCTTCCACTTCTTTGACCTTTACTTCCATAGAAATACTTCCACTTCTCATCATCCCTAATCCCATTCAAAGTGACAAACTGTGGAACCCAATGCATCAAAAACCTCTTTTATTTACAAAATGTTATTATTTATGTTGCTACTAGGGGTTTTCCTCAAGTTGTCAAGTTCATTGTTTGACTTAGTCATCCTGTATTTGGTTAAAGTGGTTTCTACGGTTTCTCATACCTTCATTGAAGTAATGAAATCTTGTATATGCCCTATCATTACTAATGTGTTGAGAAACAATGAAGATGAATTCTTATCTCTCTCATTCCATTCGCTCACGTTCCTTGGTTGATCACGAGTTGGATTCTCTCCCAATCTAGGTCTAGCGTTTCTTCCACAAACGAGACTCCATAATCCTTTTCCCATGATATTTCTAGAGATCCCATACTTCTGTGGCTGATTATTAATCTTATCCAAATTCTCCATTTGAGTGTCGTATTCTGACATGGTGATTTCTAATGCACTCTGTTAGGTCCCTTTGATCAAGAGGAAATGAGAAGTAACAATAGCTTTACCTCTAAACTTCAAAATGTATCCAACATATGAGATTGATGTCTTTCTCCTTCACTAGTAGACACTTGTTTGGTTTTCATGTGTTTTTGAACTTGATCTAGCAATTCTCCTTCATCCTACTATATGCTCTGGAAGTTCGAAATGTAAGTAGTTTTGGACTCCTACAACTTACTTGACACTATTATTGGACCATGTGTTATGGTTAGCGCCCATGTGAAAGGCCAAACGGCCACTCGAGACTTTTGTATATGTTCTTTAATAAAACATATAGTTGCCTGGTCAACCTTAATTTGTATGTTTGACTGCATTTGTAACACTTAAGAAGTCTCTGTTCCTGTTCCTTGTGTAGTGTATTTTCTGTGTATTTTGTAGCCTTTGTTCAGAGTACCATGTGCAACACCTAGAGCTCACTTTACTACTCCAAGGATATCCTCTTGAAGCTCTCTAGAAGGAGAACACATGCTTAAACTACGAATATTCTGAGAGGACTAGGTCCATAACTAAGTAGGTGACTAGAGAAGGCTATACGTTGTCTAGCTTGGAGGCGTTGGGTCTCCAAATAAAAGTAACCATTATTGATGAAATATTCTTTTATTAATAAGTTTACTAAGTTTAGTTTAAATGTGCAAAATCACTTGGGCTGAATCTTCAAGATCTAAGAGATTCGATTGTTTTGATGAGCATAAGTTTTGTAAATGTGCTTGTGAGGCCACCATTGCTTCAAGGCTAAAGAGGAATGTTCGTAAGTCTCCCATTAGTGGTATAAAAGATCTTGACATACAAGAAATCACTTGAATAATCTAATTATATTCTAGTCTCCTAGTAGGCTTAAATAGTGAGTCTTCTCAAGCTATTAGAACCTTGTGTTTATGATACCATTTAAGACATTAGTTATGCAATATGTTTATAAACATTTTCTACTAACAACAAGTACAAAGATGATGGCATTCTCCTCCCATGTGTTCTCAAGGGAGAGCTTAAATGATGATCTAGGAAAATCTAGACATGGAGTTACAAGGAACATCTATGTTTACTTGATTCGATATTTGGGGTAGTGTAGAGGTCATGCATATGTAGGGTAATGGGTGGCCTTTTAGAGATGGCTATACATGGGTGGTAGAACATGGGTAGCCACCAGTTGGGTATTCCCCATACAGAGCCTAGGTGGATTCAACTGGCCTAACAAATATAAATGAATTCTTAGTTTGTTAGAAAATATTCCATGGAATACTCTTTTGATTTTCATTGGCCCCCCGAAACCCCTTAGCCACGGGGTTTGCTAGTCCCCTTAGACCCCCAAATGGGGTTGCTCCATCTTGACGTGGACCCCACAATTGGGCACCCTAGTAACTCGTTTTCCCTACAATACATTACATTGTCCAATTCGACCTTCATCTAACATGCAAGTTCCGATTCCCATCCATTGGGTAATGCATGTTTGACTTCTCCTCATAATGGGGGCCTTACAAAAAGTGCATTAATGCATATAATCGTGAGGCTTAGATATTGATCATATACTTACAGTCTTTGTAGCGCAATATTTCACATAGAGATTTTGTTTTGAATCATTATATTTTTTTCTTGGCATCGTTTAGTTCTTATCTTGCTTAATGCCATCTAAGAAGAAATTGTTGTAGGTTATTTCTCTCTCTAGGAGATTCTACTGGGGTTGAGACTACGAGAAAACCAAAATCCCTAAAGTTTCTTCGAAAATATGTTGTATGAAAAAAGAAGAGGGTGGTCTTGGTATTCTATATCCTCTTAAAATGGCTAAGAACTCAGCAACCAAATGGATTCTAGAAAAATATGTTGTATGAAATTGTAACAAACTTCGGAGAATTTCTATCAAAGCCTGAATCCCATGAAGAAAGAGAGAAAAATAAAAAGATAATGATTTTATAGTTTTCATCTAAGAATATTAGTTTTCACAGATGGAAAAGAAGAGGAAAGGATAGTGTTTTTGCAATACATCTTCAAACTTGGGGTTGTGACTACGAGAAATCCAAAATCCCTAAAGTTTCTTGGAAAATATGTTGTATGAAAAAAGAAGAGGGTGGTCTTGGTATTCTCTATCCTCTTAAAATGGCTAAGAATTAAGCAAGCAAATGGATTCTAAGATCTACCAACTCGTCTAATGTTTTGGCTTGTTTGATAAAAAGAAATTGTGCAAAATTATCTTTGTATGAGTGCAAACACCTCTTTCTTAAGTGCCAGCATGCTCAACAATTTTAAAAAATCTTTGAAAATCATGCAGCATTGCTAGGATCTCTCTATTGGGCTGTAAAGAAACCTTAATTGGTGTCATTCAAAGAATGGATCTTGCCTTGTGGTAAGTTTGGATTGTTGGGAGGTTATGTGAGTGCAACACCAAACTTGAAAGCTTTAATTTGGTATAAATTGTTATGAATGCATGAAAATGTGTCAAATTGTTGGATCATTTGTGTTCTAGCATATCCAATGAATGTTAGGAACAAGTTTTTTTTTCTTATGCTGAAGGGAATTTAATAATGTTTCATAAAACTACATAACCAATAAACGAGAATGATGATGAATGGTATATGTGGTTAGGAATTTATAAGCAAACTAGTAAGATGGTTTCTATGTATCATGGAATTTCACTTCAAATTTTTTGTTAAAAAAGGAAATATACACCTTAGATCTAACCGTATCTCAAAGCTAACGAGTCAAGAACCAACAAAGATGAGGATCTTACTGACCCACTATGCAAAGAAACGTACACACTTATGTCTCACAATGTGTTAACTACAAATTTTTTTCTCCCACAAAACTCTCTATCAAGTTATAGCAATAACCACTTGGATCAAACATGTAGTTGAATATATCCATGATCATAATTTTTGTAGAGTCATGGATGGAGGAAAACGACAAGGCCTAGAAGAAAATAGTAAAGTTTATGCTCTTATGCAATATCAACTTTACAAATAAAGTTAAAACAATCTCTAATGATTATGCACCTATAGGGATAATTAGCTACCATTTTTAGAGATGGCACATACAAGTACAATTGGTGGTCATTTCTCCACTACGTAATGTCGATAGATGATTCTCATGAACCAGCTTGCATAAGGATGCAAAAAAATATGCCAAAACATATGACACATGTCCAAGAAGGAAGTATTGAATTTGTTGAGATTACATGCCATTAAGGCCCATGATTGGTAGTACAACCTCTGCTAGGTAGGAATTAGACTGTCTTGGTCCTATCATCCCAGTTACACATAGCTATTGTGAATCATATATTTTTTTTTCTATCCACTATATCACATTAAAATTGGACAAGGCTAAGGTTTCCAAGAACCCTATGCAGAGTATGGCCAAATTTGTATTTGAAAATATGTTTTAGTAGGTTTGGTCTACTAATTAAACTTGTTAGTGATTGACAAACACATTTCATTAACAAAGTGTTTAATTTTTTGTTAGTATATTTTTTATATATTCACAAGAATTGTACTGCATATAATCCTCAAACAAATGAAGAAAGGGAGAACTCCAACAAAGTAGTTTCAAAAATGTTGAAAAAGAGAGTTAACATGAAATTGTGTGATTGGGATAGGAAACCATCCACCTATTTGTTCACACAGTGTAACATACAAGCCCACTATAGGCTCCACTCCATTTAAGTCATAGTCCCTATCAAATTCAAATTACAAAACTTTAAGAGTTGGTTGAGGTTACGATTAGACTAGTCATTACCACTACTCATTAGTAGGTGCATTCGAGCCACTTCAAGGGACTTTGATCAATGCTTTAACCATTTGTCTTTATTTTCAAGTACATACAATCATTAAAAAAAAATCAATTTTATTATTACTAGAAATGAATGAACATGAAAATACCTCAGATGTACCACACATCAATACGCAAAAGAAAATATTCTATGGATAGAGATCACCAAACATGAACAAGTTGATAGTATGGATATAATTTTGGAATGGTAACTTCTACTAAGAATGAATCTGGCATGCCTTGAGCTTTTAACATAGAATGAGCCTTTTCAACTATTGTTCCTTTCCTATGCTCAACAATGCCATTTCGATGAGATGTGTGAGGTATGCGAGGTTTCCTTTTCAAACTATGCTCCTTATAGTAGTTATTGAATTTTGTTGATAAGAATTCACCTCCTCTATTAGTTCTCAATTTCTTCAATTTTCTGTGTGATTCATTTTCCACATACTTACAACATGTTTTAATTTTTTCAAAAGCATCAATAAACCCACATATGTCTACTATAATCATTCCCTAATAGCAAAAAGTAGAAAGATCCTCCTTAAGTATATATAAACATCTTATTAGAGAGATCAGCATGTACAAACTCTAGAGGAGCCTGAACTCGATTGCTAATGTCTAATGAAAGTTACTTTCGTTGTTGCTTGCCCGTCATGTAAGCTTCACAAGGTTCCTACAACTCTGAAAATGCACACAAATGAGCAACCATCCTTGTTCTTTGCATGTGCTTCAAAACAAAAAATTCGAGATTCCCAAATTGTTGGTGCCATAACATGCTTACATCTTTATCTTTATAGTAGTTAAGGCACTTAAATCATACACATTATCATGTTTTATGCCTTTTCCTACTACATTACTTGATAAATCCATGATTTTTGCACCACTCTTATTGAGGTGAACTTTGAGTCCACTATTTTTTATTGCAAAAATTGATAAAAAATTTCTTTTTAAGTGTGGGTACATAGAGATAGTGAAATAACGTCTTCTCAACACCTCAAGAATTGATAAAAGAGATGCTTCAAGTTCCTTTAGTTGGGCACTTGGAATCATTTCCCATCAATGGGTTGATGGATTCCCATGTATGCACTATGAAACTATAAAAATCCTTTTTGTTGATCATATGGGAAGAAGCTCTACTAAAATCCATGGTTCATCAACATGAGCTTGAGCAGTAAGCATACATCTTCAATACCTACCCATAGTTCTAGCTCACAGTTGTTTGTAGTCTCTTTGTTCTTCCAAGATGATCTTATAGTCCCATTTCCTTTATGAACTTGCTTCTTTCTACAGTCCTTGATGGCACGACGTTTCTTTTCACAATAGAAGCAACTTCTTGTGAACTTTTTCTTGTTTTGGCTTAGTTTTTGATCCATAAGAAGACCCTTTTGGTTTTGTGTTGGCTCAGAATGCAACATTGCTTGTAACTTGCCGATTCTTCAACCACATATCCTCTTCTAAGAGCATCCCACAAAACTCTTCAAATGTAAGGGGATTTAGTCTTACCTGACTATTTCTGGCTCTTACTAATCCATCATACTTTGTTGAAGAATATGCACACAACTTCAAGCCAACTTTCTAGTGTTATAAAACAACAACAACAGCCAATTGATCTTATAGCTATTTTATTCGTTTAATAAAATCTTTAGCCTTTTTCAAACTGAGAATGCTTTTCATTTGCGAATTGGTTTTCTAGATTGTATATTTTAGTTTGGTTCTTGGTCATAATGATAAGCCAATATGCCCAAAGCCTCATGTGTTTTAATAGTATTTTGAACTAAACTAAGGATAGAATCATCTACACATGTGACAATTGCACATAAGGCATCAACATTCCACCTCTTCCAAGCTTACAAAAGATCTAGATCTCATTGAATCATCAATCTTGAAGCTTTTTCAATCTTCAAATCATATAGGCTCTAGATCCAATCCCCTGTGTGAAGTATTTCAATGATGATTCACCACAATGTGTTATCCTTCTAGAGATCTTCAGGACGATATCCTTGGAGTGGTAAAGTGAGCTCTAGGTGCCGCACATGGTACTCTACACAAAAGCTGCAACTATATAGTATCTATTGCTCTCTGTTACAGAGTAATAACAACGACTCAAGTACTTTAGTAGATATAAATCTTAAAGGAATAGCAATCTCACTCCATATATTTTCCTTTATGAATGCACAAGCCCAACATAGAATGTAGCACGTGCGATCCTCGAGTCGCCCTCTTACGAACTATTAATAAGGGCATATGCCTACAGTAACCCCACAATCAGGATGGAAATACAGGAGAAGTCTACGAGAAGAATTCAAATAGGCGCCATAATATCAGGGAGGTGAGGAATCAATGTATCCTTGGAGAAGAAAAATGTAGGAGTGAAGGACAGTTTTGACTCCTTCTTGATTTTGTATATCCACCTTGAACCAATTAACTTCATGTATGGCTTCTTGGGCGCTAGATCCCAAGTGTGATTGTCCTGTAATGCTTCCACATCTTCATGCATAGCTTCTCTCCATTATTTCTTCTTCCTAGCCTCTTCAAATGAAGAAGGCTCTTTTTCCATAGAGTATTTAGAGATATACACAGAGTGCTTGGGGACTAAAGATGTATCATATCCATACCTTATGGGCTTCTTACTTTCTCTTTGTGATCTCCTTAATGCTTTACCTAAAGACTCTAGTATGTCTTCTAGTTGCTTGAGCTTGATCTTGCCTCTTGAATTCCAAGACTTGAAGTCAATCTGCTCTTGATCTTCTGAGTTGATATCTTCTGCCAATGGTTGATCTTCTTGTGTGAGGGCTGGAAAATCATTTTCCAAATCATATGGTAAATTGACTTTTTTGAAATCATCATCAAACAATGAGTTCTTTTCATCAAAGACTACATCCATACTAACCATAAATCCTTGTTAGTGGGATTGTATAGTCTATACCCCTTTTTATTTCTGATCATACCCAAGAAATATACATTTCTCAGCTTTAGGGTCCAGCTTTCCTTTGATTTGTGAGGGGATGTGTCCATAAGCAATGCACTCAAATATTTTGCAATGGTCCAATGAGGCTCTCCTACCATTCCATGCGTCAAGGGTGTCATATCATCCAATGATTTGGATGGGAGTCTATTTACCAAGTAGGTGACTGTGGAAACCAACCTCTGCCCATAGATAGTTAGGCAACTTCTTCTCATTTAACATAGACCTAGCAGCGTTACCAATTAAGATGTTCCTTCTCTCTCCCACTCCATTGAAGTCAAGAGTATATATGGTTCTTACTTCCTTCTTTATGCCTCTTTCTTGTAGAAATGAATCAAGCTCCTCTTAAAAATACTCACCACCTCCATCAGATCTTATCCTCTTCAAGCTCTTTCCTATTTGGTTTTCAACTAGTGCCAAGTACTTCTTCAAACATGTAAATACCTCATCTGATGTTTCATGAAATAAAGAATTATCCATCTAATGTGATCATCAATAAATGACTCATAGTACCTTGAACCTCAGATGGAAGGATCTTTGCTGGGTCCCCAAACATTAGTGTGTACAAGCTTCAAATAGTCTTCATGAATGTATCCTTGCCTGTTGAGTGGTTGCCTATGAGCTTTACCAAATTGGCATGCTCCACATTTGTATATCATATGGTACTTGGTCACACTAGGAATGCCAAGCACACTTTGATCCCTGCACATTTGCTTCAGAGCTCTTTCTCCTATGTTTCCTAGCCTTCTATGCCATATTTCTAACTCAGATAAGGTTTAATCTCTATAACTGAATAGTGCTATGTTCGTTGTGTCTTCAATTTCAAATGTGAATAATCTACCTGCCTTCTCACCTATGCAAATCCTTTTGAAGCCTTGTGGGGAGTCTTCCACATATGCTCCATGCATAGTGAATCTGACCTATACACCTTTCCCAAACAATCTTCCAAGTACTAAATAGGTTTTCGATTATAGTTGGCACATAGAGAACTTTACTCAAAAGGTTCATGCTACCATCAAATGTTTCAACATTTCCATTGTGCTTGACTGAGTGTTTAGTATCATCACCTGTTTGTACTTAATGCTTCCCTTTAGGTTCTTCAAGATCAGATAATAGAGCTACATTTCCAACCACATGACTCAGAGAACCTAAATCAATGTAGAAAAGATGCTCATCATCTTTACCTTGATTGGATGTCATGTTCATGATTAGTAATGAGTCTTATTGGTCTTCATTATAGTTGTTGTAGTCCCTTCTTCCTTAAAAGCCTCCTTGATAATTGTTGTTATAGGCTTGAATGTAGTTATGGTTGTAGTTTCCTCCACCAATGTTGTATCTACCTCTTGATTGCCCATAGCTACCTCCATGGAGGCCTCTTCCCCTTTGATTCCTTGTATTCTTGAAAAATTCTTCTATGGTGTGGTTGGGAAGACCACAAATGTTGCAAGGTGAGTTGTTGTAGGGTCTCGCGCTGCCTTGCTTTCCTCCTCTACCCCTTCCTCTAGAATGCCTTCGTCGTCCTCCATAATTAGCTTGAGGGGTACTAGCCTCTTCTTGACTCTTCTTACTTTTACCTTTATCCTTATCTTTCTTCTTATCTATATAAACGACAGAAGATTGGTTACCTCTTGGATTGTCACCATATCTATTGAGCTTTTTCTCGTGAGTGAAGAGTTGCCCCATCAAGGTGTTGAGGTTAGGTATTTGCAAGTCCATGTAGAGATCAATTGCCATGGTGAAGGACTCCCACTTTTCATCATCCTTGATTCCATTAATGATCTGCCTTACTATGTGTTCTTCTTTTATCTCATCTCCAATGCTTACAAGCAGATCAGCCACATCTTTCATCACGATTATATAATCAGCCACTCCTTGCTTTGGTTGCTTCTTTAGGAATGTAAATTTGATCCACAACTGATATTTCCTAGCTCTTGTGTTTGAGGAGAAATATGATGAGAGTACTTCCCAAGTCTCTTGGGAGGTCTTGACATCCCTAACATGTGGTAACAAGAAATCAGAGATTGAGTTTAGTAGATATGACCTAGAAAGAGCCTCCTTTGCACAACATGTGGTCAAGTTCTCTTGCTCTTCCCTTGTAGGTTGATGCTTTCTCCTAAATATTGACATCTCTTTATCTCCTCAGATGTATCCATATAAAGTTCTCCCTTCAAGGTACGCTTGCATCCTTAGTGATCATGCTGACTAGTTGTTGCTGTCCAATTTGTCAATGAAGGATGGAAATCCATCTCCCATCTTGATTGTTGTTGCTCTCATACCACTATTGGAGGACATGGTGGATAGTCACAAGAGATGCAGTCGTGTTGCTGGATCCTACTTCACACCTGCTAAGAATGATAGCAAGAGAGTGTCATGAGCCTTTGTCTCTTGCTAATGAACACAAATAACCATATATATTTCTTGGAAGATGATCCAACAATCAATGGATCAAAACAGACATGTTGAAGTTCATGCAAGAACAAAAAACTTGTTATTTTTGTTCTTACACCTGTTTAGTGTTTTGCACAATTCTTTGAGCAGAGCAGCAATTGACTTAATTTCTTTTGGGGAACTCTAATTAAATTAATAAGCTAACAATCATGAGTTAATTCATAAAAAATGATTGGCTACATGCAGAGAAGGAAGTTTGGCAAGTCATAGATCCATCCCGACATTCACGGGTTGGAGCTATCAATAGATGAGTGAGCAAAGATATGCTAGTCTTTGATGATCCCGCGAAGCAATGCTAACGAATCTTTGTACGATTCTAATAGGTAGAATGCTCATTCTACCATGCTTTAAATTATTGCAAATGATCAACTACACACTGAGAAAAAGCTTTGAAAATATCAATGTTCTGATGAATTTATGATAGAGAAGTAAGATGAGAATGTAATGATTATATATGTATTAAAACATGCAGAAATACAATCTCATTGGCAACCAAACATTCTTCAATGTGTGAGAAATGAATGATCTATAAGGTGAGCTCTCACTTGACAATGGATGTACTACAAAATGATCTCTCAACTTGGAGATTACACGTGGGTCTTCTAGATCCTCTTCTTATAGTTGAACTTGGAGTGAAAGTTTGAATTCACATTCAAACTTCTACCTAAAAGGTGAATGCTAACATACACGATAGACTCTCTCATTGTTCAACAACCAAGTGATGCATGATTTAGAGCTTCCTAACTGCTTGTGGGTTTAATCCACATTTAC
The DNA here is from genome assembly GCA_020310875.1 of Ceratopteris richardii. Lineage (NCBI taxonomy): Eukaryota > Viridiplantae > Streptophyta > Polypodiopsida > Polypodiales > Pteridaceae > Ceratopteris > Ceratopteris richardii. Next base: position 93,982,846 of record CM035422.1, read on the forward strand.
AAGGATAAATGTGAAGTACTTTTACAATAGGTTGATCATATGAATCCTTTCATAGGTTATGCCAATAAGTTAAACATAATCTAGTTAACCAAGTATGTGGGCTTTGGTTGAGTTGCAGTGACATTCTTAACATCTATGTTAGGCATTTTATCATCCATAGATAGCTTGTGATTTACCTTCATAAGTTGCCTAGTTAGTTTGCAATCCATCATTCTAAATGCCATAAGAATATCTTTAGTATACTTTTGTTGTGAGATTAAAATGCCATCCTTATTTTTCCATACTTCAATTCTAAGACAAAAATGGAGTAGAACTAAGCCTCTAACATTTCATAGTCAGTTTCCAAGTTGATCCGAGTTTGATTGATGAGTTCTTGATGAACTCCTATAATGATGAACTCATCTACATATACAATGACAGCAACTAGCTTAGAATATCGTTTCATTACATTCATGTAAGCATCAAAAGTACTTCTTTTAGAACCCATATTTTTGAAAAAAAATACCTATCCATTGGTACCAAGCCCGTGGTGCTTGTTTAAGGCCATACAAAGCTTTCTTCAAATTGAAAACTTTATTTTATCAATTGGGCACATCAAAACCAAGTGGTTAAGATACATTTGCCTCCTCCTTGAGGTGATCATTCAAAAATGAGAATTTGAAATTCATCTAAAAAGACGTCAGACCCAAGTACGATATCAATCCAAAACCTTCAACTTTTGAAAAAGCCTGTGCAACTAATCTTGCCTCATGCTTTTCTAATGTGCGTTCTGCTATATACTTAGCTGTCCAAATCCATTTAGTACCTATTAACTTCTTTTTTAGAGAAAGTCTACCAGATCCCATGTATCATTTTTTAGTATACTATCATACTTAGACCGCATTCCCACTCTCCAACCTAGATCATCCAGAATTTTTCAATGGTGGTAGGTTGCTTTATAGAGCCCATCATATGTGCCATTAGGGCCATGCCGACAATGTGCTTTGAGGCTCTTCTTTGCTCTTGTATTCTTTTTTATCTATGTTATCCATCCGAGGATGATTCTAGTACGTCTAAGTGTGGATTGCGATCATAGAAGAGTTTTTGTACCCACTTCTATAGTGGCTTACATTATGCTACTACAACTCATTAGCATTTTCCTAAGGAAATTTCACTATTAGATGTTTTCTTCTTCTCAGCTTTATCCTCTCTTTTGATAGGCACAAGGTGAGATATTTCTCTGTTTGATGAGATATAGATTCACCTTTATCTTCTACTACGTATGGGCATTCATCAAAAACCACATCTCCACTGACAAAAGTCTTCCTTGGTTCAGGATCCGAGAAGCTATATGCTTTATACTCTTCACTCTATCATAGGAAGACACACTTTTTGGTTTTTGAATCCAACTTTTTTCTTGTTGAATACGGAATATGTGCATAACAGAAACAACCAAAAATTTCAAATTTCAAAATTAAAGTCTTTTTAAGAGAATATTCTTTTTGAGGAGTCATCCCTTTTAGGGATTTCCTGTAGTTTTGATTGAGAATATAGAATTTTGTAATGACAACTTCTGCTAAGAATGAATCTTGCATGCCTTGAACTTTTAACATACAGTGAGACTTTTCAACTATTGTCCTATTCCTATGCTCAACAATGCCATTTTGATGAGATGATGTATGAGGTGTGTGAGGTTCCCTTTTCAAACTATGCTTCTTATAGTAGTTACTGAATTTTGTTGATAAGAATTCACCTCCTCTATCATTTCTCAATTTCTTCAATTTCCTGCTTGATTCATTTTCCACATACTTACGACATGTTTTAATTTTTTCAAAAGCATCACCCTTCTCTTAAATGAAATAAACCCACATATTTCTACTATAATCATTCGCTAATAGCAAAAAGTAGAAATATCCTCCTTAACATTTTATTTGAGAGATCAACATGTACAAACTCTAGAGGAGCTTGAACTCGATTGCTAATGTCTCATGAAAGTTTGTTCCGTTGTTGCTTGCCCATCATGCAAGCTTCACAAGGTTCCTACAACTCTGAAAATGCAGACAAATGAGCAACCATCCTTGTTCTTTGCATGTGCTTCTAAACAAAAAGTCCAGATTCCCAAATTGTCGGTGCCATAACATGCTTACATCTTTATATTTGTACTAGTTAAGGCACTTAAATCATGCATGTTATCATGTTTTATGCCTTTTCCTACTACATTACTTGATAAATTCATGATTTTTTCACCACTCTTATTGAGGTGAACTTTGAATCCACTACTTTGTATTGCAAAAATTGATAAACAATTTCTTTTAAGTGTAGGTACATAGACATAGTCAAATAACTTCTTCTCAACACGTCAAGAATTGATAATTCAAGTTCCTTTAGTTGGACACTCAGAATCATTTCCCATCAATGGGTTGATGGATTCCCATAAATGCACTATGAAAGTATACAAATCCTTTTTGTTGATCATATGGGAAGAAGTTCCACGATATAAAATCCATGGTTCATCAACATGAGCTTGAGCAGATAAGCATACATCTTCAATAGCTACCCATAGTTCTAGCTCACAGTTGTTTGTACACTCTTTCTTCTTCCAAGATGATTTTATAGTCCCATTTCATTTATAAACTTGCTTCTTTCTGCAATCTCTGATGGCAGGACCGTTCTTTTCACAATAGAAGCAACTTCTTGTGAACCTTTTCTTGTTTTGACTTTTTTATTGATCCATTAGAAGACCCTTTTCGTTTTGTGTTGGCTGAGAATGCAACATTGCTTGTAACTTGCTGATTCTTCAACCATATCTCCTCTTCTAAGAGCATCCCACAAAACGCTTCAAATGTAAGGGGTGTTAGTCTTACCTGAGTGTTAATGGCTCTTACTAATCCATCATACTTTGTTGAAGAATATACATGCATCTTCAAGCCAGCTATTCTAGTGTTATAAAACACCAATTACAACCAATTGATCTTATAACTATTTTATTCATTTAATAAAATCTTCAGCCATTCTAAGCTTCGACGTTTTGCCTTACGAGCAGGAGCATTATGACTTTCTTATTGAATTAGTCTTACATTAATACTGTTCATGCACATTCGCTTATATATATTATACTTCGTTTCACTACCCAGTTCTACGCAACGGAATTACTTTTGAACTCGCTAACATTCAAACTCACAATCCTCATAAAATTTAGTGCCAGATCAAAAAGATCACGCACTGATCATTCATCGTTGTAAGAGGTTATCAACCTAATGAAATATGCATGCGTGCATATTACGTACATTAATACATCCACAGAGACATACCAACATACATATATGTAAACTTACACACATACATACAAACGTACATATATGTAAAATTACACACATACATACAAACATACATGGCCGTGCACAAACACATAGGGATAGATGTTCGAATACACGCAAGAACACACTTCAAACGGATATCCGTACACTAAGGCATGGACACACTTACGTACATAAACACACATACGTAAATGCATACATAGAAATATACATACATAAAAACATAAATATAGATATACGTGCAGCATACAGATACATCTTTAGATAAATATTAATACCAGAAGATTAGTGATTCTCATCGCCACAAGCGCCACCCGAACGTTGAATCAGAGCAGAGAGTGCATGAAAGCTCATGGAAGCAAGTGCTACATTCACATCTCAAGTTGTCAAACTTACCCATGGTTTCCGGAAGCATTGCTTCCACCAAAGAATGTAGCATGTGCGCTCCTCGAGCCACCCTCTTACGAGTCATTACTAAGGCCGTATGCGAACATTAACCAAACAAAAGATATTGAAAGACATAAGAAGAATCCTTAAGATTCGTCAATCTCGTCAAACACACTTCTTGCAATGATGATGATCAGGTCATCAACATAATTATAAATATACAAACATCGATTTCTTATAATCTTCACATACAAAGAAGGATCTGCAACATTTGGTTTGTATCCTTAAGCTTCCAAATAGCGTAGAAATCGATAATTCCAAGCTCCACGTGCCTATTTCAAACTATATAATGCTATTGTAGATTTTCAAACAAAATTTAGGTATTTTCCATCTTACTATTTTTGGATTGCTCCATATAAACGTCTCCTTATAATGGACCATTCAAAATGCATTTTAAACATCAAGTTTAAATATATTACAAAATTTACTTGGTACAACACTTACAATAGTTTGTATGGTTGATATTCTTGGAACTAGACTAATTGTCTCCTCATATTCATTTCCATATGTTTTCACAAAGCATTTTGCGACTAGTTTTGCCTTGTACCTATAAATAGAACCAACAATATTTCTTTTAATACAAAATGTCTACTTTTTTTCCAATTAACCCCATCATATTATCTCATGGCACAAGCTACCATGTCTTGTTCTCATACAATGGCTCTATCTCTTCTTGCATCGCATTGGACCAATTTGCATCTTGGAAACATGTAGGTTACTATTGTTCAGTAAATTTTGAAATAAATGTTGAATGGGAGACACAATAAGACTGAATATACCTTTTTGTGGGCTTTCTTTCTTTGAACTTCTCCTAAATTCATATTCATGTTTTATGAATTCAATTTAGAACTTTGACCAATTTCTACTCTATCACTTAATTGAACAAGCTTCACATTACCTTTTCTTTTCTCTTTTAATGTAGGTGATAATCTTTCTTTAGCATGACAATCCTCAATTTCTTCTTGCATTTATTGTTGAGCCTACAAATAATGATTTGTATACCAAGATAGGAACTCATGAAAGCATACATGTCAACTAATAATCATTTCCCTCTAATTGGATCATAGCACTAATATCCTTTCTCATTATTTTGGATTACCCATTAAAATGCTTTTCTATGCTTTCATCTGTGGTTTAGTTCTCAATGCATATCGAACCATAGCAAAACGAACATTGCCAAACACACACAAGTGATCAATAACATGTTTCTTATCGTATCAAACCTCTAAAGAAGTTATATTATGTGTTGTAGAAGGCTACATATGATTCATCAAATATACTATTATATTTACCACTTGAGACCAAAACCTTGAGGGCATATGCTTTTCATTTAGCATTGCTCTAGCTATTTTTGCAATAATCCTATATCTCTTTCAGTCTCTAAATTCTATTGATGACTATATATACAAGTGAGTTCTCTATTTACACCTTCATTCCAAAGAAAATCATAATACATTCTTGAAAAATATTAAGCACCACCATGAGATCTTAACCTTTTAATTACCTTTCATCTCTTTTTTTTCCACCATTGCTCTGAATTTGACAAAATATTCAAACACATCATTTTTATTCTCAAGAAAATATACAAAATCCATTCGGCTAAAGTCATCCACAAAAAATAATTTAATACTTATTATTTGCAAGTGATGGCTAGTTCTTAGGATCCCAAACATGAGTGTGCATCAACTTTAACAAATATGTGCTTTGTTATAATGTACAAGAAAAGGGATGTCTCACTTTCTTACCAAATTAAAAAGCATTAGAAAATGTACCATGTTTTGCTTTAAAATACCATGTAAACAAAGATGAATCTTTAATTAATCCATGTCTTTCAACTTAATATGGTCATGAGTCCTATTTGCTTATGCCATGATTCAATTTGAGAAGTCTTATTATTTCCAATTGGATAATAAGAAATAAAAATAGGAATTATATCCAACATTAAAAGTCTTTCTTGTCATTGGCCTTTGGACAAGACTGAATAACTCTGATTTGGATTTCAAACAAAACACCAAGATTTGTAGAGCCATAGTTGATAAACATGCTCCACCATTTTAGCTACTAAAAAAAACGTTTTTTGTCTGTAGAAGGTACATGAAGAAGGTCTTCTAAAATGTAATTTTCTTTTTTGTCCTCAAAAGACACATATCAAACTTGCGATATCTTGTGCATTGAACTGTCACCTATTTCAACCACATGTTTTTTGGTTCAAAATTAAATATGAGGATGGCAAAATTGAGAGAAAGGTAAAGCAAGCATAAGATAATAAAAGTTCCTCTTTAGAATTTTTTCAGTCAAATTTCAAATACATCATTTAGGGCTCTACATTAAGCTCATTGTGAAAAAATGCTTGATCTTATTTTGGTTCTAAAATTTATAAACTTGTATGGTTTAAAAGTGATACTTGGAGGAAGATTTGGACCTAGGCCATCTCAAACACTATTATGTAGAGTGAAAAGTGGACAATTTTTGTCTCTCACAAGCTTAAGCTAATTTCTCACTATTTTTGAGTTATATGGCTTTGAATCTCTAATTTCGATGTTTACATGTTTTCATGCACACTTACGACATGTTCTTGCATATATCATTTCATTACTTTTCTTCAATTCTTTGGCAGGCACTAATAAAGAGAGCCATGGACTGGTTTGATAACTGGTTTTGTTCAACTTTTCTATTTCACTATTTTCATTGGTGAGCATAACAATGTTCACCAATGAAATTGAAGAAAATACTTAAGAAAGAAATGAATTTCTCTGTACAAATCAAAGACAACTCTAGAATAAATTTTTTTCAATATCAATAGCTCTAAAATGGTCCCATTCATAAGCTCTTTATATAGAGTTTTGTAAATGAATCGGTGCCAATCAAGTGCTTCACAGAAGTAATGGAGGATAATGAAAGCACTAAAAGAATGATCTATAACTAAAAAGTTAATAAACAACTTTTGAATGGTCTTATTCAAAAACATAATGGATGATATTGAAAGCACTCAAAGAATGAGCTAAAAGAATGCGCAATAGGGTTCAGCATTAGTCCGAGGATAGAGTTGACTTTTGTTGTTGTTATGACAAACGTGATTTTTTTCTCATCATTCAAAGCATCATGCATTACATCGTATAGACAATGGATCGCACCGAAATATTTTTAAGCGTTTTGCACACATAACTTTAAGCATCGTTTTGATGTCAACGAGGTTATAGTATCTATTGATCTCTGTTAGAGAGTAATAACAACCGTTCAAGTACTTCAGTAGATATAAATCTTAAAGGAATAGCAATCTGACTCCATATATTTTCCCTTATGAATGCACAAGCCCAGCATAGAATGTAGCATGTGCGATCCTCGAGTCGCCCTCTTACGAACCAGTAATAAGGCCATATGCCTCCAGTAACCCCACAATTAGGATGGAAATACAGGACAAGTCTGCTAGAAGAATTCAAACAGGCACCATAATATCAGCGAGGTGAGGAATCAGTGTATCCTTGGAGAAGAAAAATGTAGGAGTGAAGGACAGTTTCGACTCCTGCCCGATGAACACTTCTGCTTCCGTTAGGCAATGCTTTGTATTTTATTTGGAGGTTCATGCAAGGATAGAGTTAACTTTTGTTATTCCTATCAGATATGTGATCTTGTCTGATCATTCAGAGTGTCAAGGATTATATCGTTTGGACGATGGCCCGCATCGACACTTGGCATGAGTGTTGGGACACACATTTTTAAGCATCGCAATGATCTCCACAAACTTCCAGTATCTATTTATCTCTGTTAGGAAGTAGTAAAGTGACAAAACTTTCAAGTACTAAAGTGAACATAAAGCTTAAGGAAATCCCAATACCATGAATCACCAAGCCCATTATTCAGAATATGTTGAAGTGAGGTACTTGCCTGATTTTTAGGAGTCGCTTCTCTCACACATAGAGCTTAGAGAGTAAATCAACGAGCTTTATAATGGAGGAGGTCGCAAGAATCAATCAATACGCATGGATTCATTATGACCATAAAATTTTGCTTCAAAAGAGGCTTTGATGGAACGTGAGCGAATTGGGCATGGGTTGAACTGTCGACCCACTAGTTTAAGGGGTCTTCATAAAAGTGGTCAGGAGGTGTCTAGTGTTTTGGTTGTCTTTCGAGCCACTCTTTGGAGAAGTCCACTCCTTTGTACTCCACTATGTCATCTATGTTGGGTATGTATAGAATGCGAGAGACACACGAGAAGCACAGACAAGGAGCAAAAGCTCCATCTGTGACAGTAGACTGTGAAGTAGAGGAACTTGTGGGTCTTCGATCTAGATTTGCCACTATGTTCCAAAGTTAGTTAGCAACAAGAACATGCTTCATCATGTAAGAGCACATTGGATAGTTGTTCCCATCAAGCTTATGTTCAGTTTGAAGCATGCCAAACAAGTCATTGTTGCCCGCCATTTCACAAAAGAAGAAGAATGTGACAAAATCTTTACTTCCACGAAAGTTGAAATGAATGCTGAAAT